>JAWNNJ010000066.1:0-437921 GCA_035045125.1 Hypselothyrea guttata
ATGTTTTCAGTGCTACAACATTAAAGCGGCGAAGACTCTATTGCTCTGCGCATATTGAAGGCAAATAGTAGACAGCCAAATCAAACTATATCAATAATGTTTAAATGAAATTTTAACACAATTTTGTATTTAAATTGACTTTATAAAAAGCGCAAGCAAAAATTGTTTTACATAGCAATTGCGCGATTTTTATGTAAAAAAATTTTGCCTGCGGCATTTCTTGCGCTATTGACCAGCCTATTCTCAAGAAATTATGCTGGGTGGCTATTTATACCAGGTATTTCATTATTATTAGGTTCGGGCGTTAATGCACTTCTCATAGTGTCATAATGCCCACAAGAAAAATGACATAAAGACCGCGGGCGATATGACACTTTCAAAAGTGACAGAACGCCTGCGGGCGCTATGACCCAATTTTCCGTGTCACAGCGCCCGCCGGCGCTATGACACCGGGCGTTATGCCATGCACCCCGTCCATGTCCCTCTCTTACTTTTCGGAATACCAACAACGGACAGTGGGCGGAACGGCTGAATTAGCGGGGATTTATTGATAACTTTTGCAAAAATTGTGCTACAGAAGTAGAGAAATAATTGTTGTTTTCGTATAAATTTATTTGCTTTTAAAAAGTAATTTAAATAAGTATATAAAAGTTTAATCATTTACTGCATAAGAGCAATGTGTCTAACACCCAGAAGAAGGCGTGACAGACCCCTAAAAGTATATATACACTTGAAGAGGACAACTACCTAACTCAATATAGCCATGTCCATCTGTCGGTTCGTCTGTCTAAATTTGCGTTTGGCTGATCGGCTCTATATATTAATAACTAAGATGATATAATATTTAATTTTTATATTATAGGTATCCAAAAATCTCTACAAAAGTTGGTATGAACTGGACAGCACTATAATTTGAAATAATAATTATGCTATTCAGAAAGACTTTCGAAATTATGAAGTTTTGGAATATTTTTCTAATATTGACGTACCTCTTATCTAAATTAATAACAAAATTTGTATTTGCAATGTAATAAAATAATAAATTTTTTCCCATCAGATTTACTATTAGTACTTATTTGATTCCGAAACGAAACTGGCGGTAAGATCAAAGTCGAAAGTTCAAAAAATCACTGATAAACCAGAGTTTTCGCCCACCGTGCAACAATGACAGCCACAACAACTTGAAGTCAACTCGAGCTTCCGACTGTGTGTGCGTGACCTGACCTCAAGGACCTAAACAAGTCGGGCAGAGACGCATAAATCGCCAGCAAATCAATTATGTCGACTGTCTGCAAGTTCTTATCTCTCCATATGAATATAATCCAAGGTCAGGCCATGTCCATGTTCGGCTGCCTCTTGCGAGAAAAAAGCTTAAATATTTCACGCACGTTCCGTGCATTAATTGATATTTGCAGTAAATCGCATAAGTCAGGGCATGCCAGCATCGCAATGAATAGCAAATGAGCGCAGCAGGAGCCTCCGCCGAATAGTATGAAGTCCGTCGGACATTGTCTGGTACTCCCGATACCCCCAGCACAGTCCCAAGACGGGACGGCAACAGTGTGTGTCCTCTCCTGGGAGAACAATTATTCTCAATTATGTTTTGTGTTGCATTTGCCAACATTTCAACTACAGAGCCCAACATGTTCTATAGCCAGACGAAAGGATTAACCCCAATCCCAAGGCGTACCTAAGATAGGGAATATTTACTTAAGTTCCTCCTCAGAGAGTACTTCTTTTTAGTCATCTCTCTGCTCTACAAGTGTATTCGCTTTCCGTTTATTGCAGAGAATTTGTTATAACTTACGATTATTATTAAGTAATCACATTTCAATAACATTCTATATAATATATATTTTTTGAAACAACGATTTTATTGGTTTCATATCAAAGTAGATAAGGAATGGATATATGTATGCAAAATTTCCACTGCATATGGGATCAGGAATTTCTATATGTATATTTTAATAATATATTTTAAATAATTATTAAGTTCACTCTTAAAAGCTTAATCATGTCATTATTAAAATATATCGATGTGAACTGATCGTGTAAGCTTGATCAACTCGCTTATTAGCTGTTCTATATTGATCTATTGTTGATTTTTATTTATTTGTATTTTTAAAATTCTCACATTTTAGCAATTTTATTTTAAATTTTCACAATTTTACTTTCTTTCTTTTTCTCATTTTGCTTCATTAAAATAACTGCTCACTGCTTTTTATTGGATTACCAGACTTTGCGTACCAAAATTTTATGTTGACGAATTTTAGAGCAGTTCTCGGGCCGTATCCTAACTTGAATGTCCGTCCCTCTGTTTGCCTGTCCGCACGAAGAAAATTAGTGCAAACAAAGCGTTTACCATATGTAAACGGCATACTAATTAGTCTGGCAGTAAGACCGGAGTTGGCTTTTATTTGCCTTTTGCTACCCTGTAAAGTCATCGACCTTGGCATCTAGGTTCATCAAAAATGCCCAATAATATTATTAGCTCAAATATTTACATTCACTCGGCTTTCGCCATCATTTAATTTGGAATTTAAATATTTGATGGCATGCAAAAATGTCGCCCAATAAAACAAAATCGCAATAATTAGATTTGTCTCTACACCGTAGCTGTTGTGCGGTCGAATTTTGCAGGTTCGTAATTGAAATTTAATTGAATGGATTTAATATACTATATACTCGCATTTGGATTTATTGGGTAACAGATGTTGTGTCTGACTCTGTTAAACGAAGCAATTTATGCGACACTAAATTAATTACAAAACAATTTCGGGTTGCGCAGCTGACAAAAATGTTTAAATCAGCCATCGATTAAAATAATCGCAACTGCTAAGTGATTAAAATAAAATTAAAAAAAGAAAAAAAAAACTATTGTGCGTCGGCCGGGAATCGAACCCGGATCAACTGCTTGGAAGGCAACTATGCTGACCATTACACCACCGACGCCACTTGAATCAGACTCGAAAATAATACAACAAGTTCAGCTTAGCACTTAGAATCCAAGCAACATAGTTCTATAATTAGGAGCATTATCAGTCTTACTTAAAAGATGAGTACAGAACTCATTCATTGTGTAGTGTGAATCTTATCGAATTAGGTCAACTTGAAGAGGAAGAATATGTTTCTTGTGTACTCATACCAAGTAAGTTTGTATACGGAACTTATTTACATATTATGTGGAAAGACTCAAATAATAATTTAGTTTGTAAATAAATTAAAATTTAGTTTGTTGTGTTTAAGTGGGAAAGGTCAAGTAAAGGAAATAAAATACTTCCGTTCACATATTTTGTTTACTTATTTCACAAATTCAAGTCTATCTTATACTTTAAAACTATATGTACCTGATACATATTAGCGCAACATATCAAAAATAATTATTTTGAATTTTTTTGAGGTTTAATTTAGCAAGTTTACGAAATGCTTATGTATGTATTTCAAAATATTTATATTAATTATTTTATGTGCCCACCATTGTAAAAAATCTAAAAATATAAATGCGCCCATAAAGTTAAAATAAAGAATTGGATACTATATTGTACTCATTTTTGAAGTCAGCGTTTAAAAATATCACTTTATAATTCGACGATCAGTGTAATTTACTGTTCTAATACTATGTGAAAAGCATTGTTGTTCCATTTACCATTGCCACCCACACTCAAAATTGCAAGTCCGCTCTCTTGGCATATGACTCATTGCTGTTACAGTTATCGAGTTACAGTTACAGTTGAGCCAACTGACAAGCAGCATTAGCACCCACTGCACTTCCGCACCACTCGACTGCTCAAGCCATCGGCAGCTGCTGCACTGATCAGCTGAGCTCCACGCAGCAGCCTTTACAGTGCTTGCACTCTGCGCTCTCGCTGTCTCTTGCGGGCTTTGCCCAACAGAAACCCACCCCCAAGCCCATGCGCTTTCGCTGTGGTGAGAGCGATCAAACGCTGCGTCAACCGCTGCAGCGCTGCTGGCCGCTGCGCTCTCTTTGCCAAGCTTGCATACGCAGTCAGCGCTTAAGCTCTCTCACATGTGCACTCCTGCTGACTCTCCAAGCGAAAGAGCAAGCGCTTGCCTGTGTTCCTCTGAGTACAGTTGGGAACAGAGGTGCCCACTCCATAGCTCTCGCTGCTCTTTAGCATATGGGGAGAGCTCTTGCCTATGGGGAGAGCCTCTCCTTTTGGGCACCGCTGGTTCGGAGTTACAGTGAGAGGCGCAAAGAATGGTTGGTTGATTGCAGGCCACCCAGTGTTTGAGAGAAAATCAAAATTCGGATAATGCCAGAGATTATCAAGTTTATTATGTTTAACATTTTAAATTACATATTGCAGATAATTAAATAACAATATGCAATCTTCCGTTATAACATATTAATTATTTCTAAAGCATGTTTCATAAACTTACATAACAACTTTAAACATAAACACAATATACTATAAAGATATTCAGATTTCATTCGGGTAAAAAATAGTTTATACAAATTTATGGAAAAAAATCAGTTTAGTAGGGCACATTATTATTAGTTTTCTATCAAAAAGTATTTAAAAATATTACAACTACAAATTGCAGAATGAACTTTATGTTGTACCATTTCCTACATATCTGGAAGCATATGCATATTACTGTATCGCATATCAGGCACCATGGGTTCAGGGGGCCTGTAAAGCCGCATGGGGTCCACGAACTATTTATTATAGAATTCTATACGGCAGCTGCCTTCTCCCTGGTAGATGAACCGTAAAAACAGCAGTAGAATAAGCTAAGCAATCAAATCGTGTTTAGGTTCGTTCCGCACTCCGTCTTCTTTAGTCTTTACTCGGCTTTGGCTCTGGCTCTGGCTTTTATGAATCGTTCACTCCATGTAGGCATTTAATTAATTTGTACGATCTGCGCACAGCATGTAGGTAATTTCCCGTATCGAAAGCATTCGCCGGCCTAACAAATTGCAGCAATACATCAAAATTGAAGCAGCAACAGCAAAAAAAAAAAAAAACAAAAAAAAAAATGTTGGTTTTATATATTGGGCCTTGTTAACTTTTTTCCTTATTATTGTTGTTGTTTCCCTCTGGGTGGGTTATTCAGGCCGTTGTGTCCTCTAGCAAGAAAAAATCTTTTGTTTTAATCTTGCATTATCCTCCTACGCGTTTCGGCATATTTTATGCCTTCTTCAGGGAGTCTGTTTTTTATTAAATTAACAAAATTAGCACACAAATAGATACAAACAATTTTTAAAAACATATAATACATACAGT
Source organism: Hypselothyrea guttata (assembly GCA_035045125.1). Lineage (NCBI taxonomy): Eukaryota > Metazoa > Arthropoda > Insecta > Diptera > Drosophilidae > Hypselothyrea > Hypselothyrea guttata. Next base: position 5,250 of record JAWNNJ010000066.1, read on the forward strand.
TTTTCCTTAATAATTAAATGTTAAAAGTCGTCAAGTTGTATTTAATAATTATATGTTTGATATAACTATTTTTGTCCATCGTCAGTGTTGCTCTGTTTACTTTCTTTTCTCTACTGTGATTGTTGCCGCGTAAATTAAGTTTGTCTTGTCTATGTCTTCTTTGTGGTTAACAGTTCTATTTCCCTTTTCTTGTATGCGTAGGCTTTCTAGCGTCAGTCTTGTCTTCTCTTTTCTCTCTATGTTTAGGATTTTGACGCTCTCGAAATCAGCTGTGTGTTCGCTCTCTGTTAGGTGTTGCGCCAGTGCAGTTGTTCTCCTTTTCTTCTCAGCGTCCGCTTTGTGCTCTGTTATTCGTGTGCCTAACGTTCGTTTCGTTGTACCGATGTAAACTTTGTTACAGCTGTCTCCTTCTTTTCCTTTGCATGTTATTTCGTAAACTACGTGTTGTTGCTTTTCCTTTCCTATTTTATCTTTGGTGTTCGTAAATAAGCGTCTTATATTGTTGTGTGACTTGTAAGCAAAAACCAGCTGATCTTGCTGTGTATTTGGTAGAATTCGTCTGATTGTTTCTTTGTTTGTTAAGTTCTTTATGTATGGTACGCTTATATATTGCTTATCTTTGTTTGTTGTTTGTTGTTGTTGTTCGTTGTTTGTGTTATTGTTTTTATTATTATTATGGTTGGTCATGTTTAGAATTGTTTCATTAATTAATTTGTCTATCATTTTTACTGGATAATTGTTATTAAGGAGTATTGTTTTTATTTTAATATATATTTCAGGTCTGAACTCTAACTCGCTTAATTCGTAAGCTTTTTTAATCATGTTTTTTATTGTGTTTATTTTTTGTGATGGAGGTTGATTAGAATGAAAATTTATAATTCGTCCTGATGCTATTGGTTTTGTATACCATTTAAATTGTATTTTATTTCCAAAGTTTCTTAGTTCCGCGTCCAAATATACTATTTTTTGATTTTCCTCTTTTTCCATTGTGAATTGTATTCGATTATGTTGTTCATTTAATGTTTTTAAAATTTCTTCTGCATCGTTTTTGTTTATTATGCATAATATGTCATCCACATATTTAAAAATGCATTTTATTTTTATGTTTTTTGTTTTTAGTTTTGCAACTGTTTTGTCCAAAATTTTATCCAAAATTATGTTTGCTATCGTGGGTGATATTGGGTTTCCCATAGGCATTCCATACACTTGGCTATATATATTGTTGTTGTATAGCATATAGTTGTTTTCCACTAATATAAATTCTAATATTTCTTTAAATTTTATTTTGGGTATTTTTGTATTTTTCTCTACTTCTGTCCATCTTTCCATAATGTCCTGTATTGCTAGTTTTGTTGGTATGTTTGTAAATAGAGATATTACGTCAAAAGATATTAGTATTTCGTCATTTTCCAGTCTTATGTTTTCCAATCTTGATTTTAAATCTATTGCACTATGAATGTTATACGTTTCCGATGTCAGGTTTTTTCTACCAAATACACAGCAAGATCAGCTGGTTTTTGCTTACAAGTCACACAACAATATAAGACGCTTATTTACGAACACCAAAGATAAAATAGGAAAGGAAAAGCAACAACACGTAGTTTACGAAATAACATGCAAAGGAAAAGAAGGAGACAGCTGTAACAAAGTTTACATCGGTACAACGAAACGAACGTTAGGCACACGAATAACAGAGCACAAAGCGGACGCTGAGAAGAAAAGGAGAACAACTGCACTGGCGCAACACCTAACAGAGAGCGAACACACAGCTGATTTCGAGAGCGTCAAAATCCTAAACATAGAGAGAAAAGAGAAGACAAGACTGACGCTAGAAAGCCTACGCATACAAGAAAAGGGAAATAGAACTGTTAACCACAAAGAAGACATAGACAAGACAAACTTAATTTACGCGGCAACAATCACAGTAGAGAAAAGAAAGTAAACAGAGCAACACTGACGATGGACAAAAATAGTTATATCAAACATATAATTATTAAATACAACTTGACGACTTTTAACATTTAATTATTAAGGAAAAACTGTATGTATTATATGTTTTTAAAAATTGTTTGTATCTATTTGTGTGCTAATTTTGTTAATTTAATAAAAAACAGACTCCCTGAAGAAGGCATAAAATATGCCGAAACGCGTAGGAGGATAATGCAAGATTAAAACAAAAGATTTTTTCTTGCTAGAGGACACAACGGCCTGAATAACCCACCCAGAGGGAAACAACAACAATAATAAGGAAAAAAGTTAACAAGGCCCAATATATAAAACCAACATAATAAAAACCGGAGGGTGTACCGGAACTAAACTCACAAAAATCAAACATGAAGAACTACATACAGTATATTCTCAATACCTACGGAGACAACGCGGTAACATATGTTAAGCACTATTTTAATTGTCAGAAAAAGTTGGCAAAAAAAAGAGAACGCTTAAAATACCTACTTAGATGTAAGCAATACAGTATTATACCCAGACATTTAATAGGAAAAACATCAGGACTGAGACACAACTTCACACTTGACAAAACGAAGAACGAACTAAACAAAATTGAAACTAAATTTCTACTAAAAGTTTTAACACTAGAAATAACAGAAACACATAAACACATATACACAATAAACAAAACACAAACACACACTTTCGCCAAATTAAAAACGATATTAAACAACCAAGATGTAGAGGAGTTACGACGAGATCAGAAACTGGCGTATAAAAGAATAAGAAGGAACACTGCAGCAGGAACTGAAACCAAAATACAAAAGGAAAAAAACAAACTACTCGATCAATATAACATGAAGTTAAATCAGGAATGGTTTATAAACTTGACAGACATAGAATTCCCGGAGGAATCGAAGTGGCTTTTATCATTGGGCCCAAAATTTGCAATTCCCACCAATGGGCACAACTTTAGACCTATAGAGATAATTGCCGATATGGAACAAGGCATTACAACAATAAAAGACGAAAAACAAAGAGATTTAACTAGAGGGAAACTAGCAACAAAAATAACAAAATTCAAAAACGAAAAATGTGCTAACCAAAAAGAAAAACTAATCTTAAACATAGAGAGGAGCACAAAAGAATTAATAAACAAACATAAAAACAAAATGATAATCACACAATCCGACAAAGGAAACAAAACTGTGATAATGTATAGAGATGACTACCATAGAAAAGTTTTAGCACTATTAAATGACAAAAACACATACAAAGTGATGAGAAAAGACCCCACTCAGCAATTAATTAAAAAGAACAATACTATTATTAACAACTTACATAAACTAAATTATATCGATTGGAAACAAAAAGCGAAACTATATTGCTCAGGAGGACACGCACCCAGGATTTATGGCTTACCAAAAATTCACAAAGAAGACTTACCACTAAGACCAATAGCAGCTTCCACAAATGTACCTTGCTACCATTTAGCAAAACACATTGACAACATCATAAAAAACCTGACATCGGAAACGTATAACATTCATAGTGCAATAGATTTAAAATCAAGATTGGAAAACATAAGACTGGAAAATGACGAAATACTAATATCTTTTGACGTAATATCTCTATTTACAAACATACCAACAAAACTAGCAATACAGGACATTATGGAAAGATGGACAGAAGTAGAGAAAAATACAAAAATACCCAAAATAAAATTTAAAGAAATATTAGAATTTATATTAGTGGAAAACAACTATATGCTATACAACAACAATATATATAGCCAAGTGTATGGAATGCCTATGGGAAACCCAATATCACCCACGATAGCAAACATAATTTTGGATAAAATTTTGGACAAAACAGTTGCAAAACTAAAAACAAAAAACATAAAAATAAAATGCATTTTTAAATATGTGGATGACATATTATGCATAATAAACAAAAACGATGCAGAAGAAATTTTAAAAACATTAAATGAACAACATAATCGAATACAATTCACAATGGAAAAAGAGGAAAATCAAAAAATAGTATATTTGGACGCGGAACTAAGAAACATTGGAAATAAAATACAATTTAAATGGTATACAAAACCAATAGCATCAGGACGAATTATAAACTTTCATTCTAATCAACCTCCATCACAAAAAATAAACACAATAAAAAACATGATTAAAAAAGCTTACGAATTAAGCGAGTTAGAGTTCAGACCTGAAATATATATTAAAATAAAAACAATACTCCTTAATAACAATTATCCAGTAAAAATGATAGACAAATTAATTAATGAAACAATTCTAAACATGACCAACCATAATAATAATAAAAACAATAACACAAACAACGAACAACAACAACAAACAACAAACAAAGATAAGCAATATATAAGCGTACCATACATAAAGAACTTAACAAACAAAGAAACAATCAGACGAATTCTACCAAATACACAGCAAGATCAGCTGGTTTTTGCTTACAAGTCACACAACAATATAAGACGCTTATTTACGAACACCAAAGATAAAATAGGAAAGGAAAAGCAACAACACGTAGTTTACGAAATAACATGCAAAGGAAAAGAAGGAGACAGCTGTAACAAAGTTTACATCGGTACAACGAAACGAACGTTAGGCACACGAATAACAGAGCACAAAGCGGACGCTGAGAAGAAAAGGAGAACAACTGCACTGGCGCAACACCTAACAGAGAGCGAACACACAGCTGATTTCGAGAGCGTCAAAATCCTAAACATAGAGAGAAAAGAGAAGACAAGACTGACGCTAGAAAGCCTACGCATACAAGAAAAGGGAAATAGAACTGTTAACCACAAAGAAGACATAGACAAGACAAACTTAATTTACGCGGCAACAATCACAGTAGAGAAAAGAAAGTAAACAGAGCAACACTGACGATGGACAAAAATAGTTATATCAAACATATAATTATTAAATACAACTTGACGACTTTTAACATTTAATTATTAAGGAAAAACTGTATGTATTATATGTTTTTAAAAATTGTTTGTATCTATTTGTGTGCTAATTTTGTTAATTTAATAAAAAACAGACTCCCTGAAGAAGGCATAAAATATGCCGAAACGCGTAGGAGGATAATGCAAGATTAAAACAAAAGATTTTTTCTTGCTAGAGGACACAACGGCCTGAATAACCCACCCAGAGGGAAACAACAACAATAAAAAAAAAAAATATAAAAAACTCTAAGAAAGAAACGATACGGCAAGTGATGGGATTCTATGCCCTTCAAAATTACAACGAAGCTTTAAATTCTAATCAAAAATAAACTATCAATGAAAGTGTAATAAATAACAACGTTTAAGGAAAAAAGATTATTTCTTGTATTTATTTTATATATTTATATATTTTAAATGAAGCTAGAATGACTCTTTGAAAGGGTATATAAATGAGCAAGCAACTTTTCACAATTCACTTTTTTTAAAGCTATTTAGCTTTTTTATACCCTGTACTCAAGAAATGTGTAAAAACAGCGTTAATAACTTTGTGCAAATCGACTCAATCCGAATAACAAGCGTATTATTCAAAAGAGAATATGGTTATTGAGAATGTACATTATTTGATATATAATTTATCTATTCTGAAGAGCGCATTAAGATCGGCAAATAAACACTAAAGTTATTAAAGAAGCAATATTGCAATATTACAATGACAGCGCGGACATTAAATCTTATAGAGAAAAAAATATACTTAGTAAGAGAAGCGATATTTTATATAATGTATTTCGTATAATATTTTATAATTCTTTTCAAATGATATATAACGTAAAGGGTGAATGGTACATTCAGTTGCGTTCGACTGATCGGTTCCATCCTTACTGGTTGTTAGAATAAACTTTGGGCTACCTTTGGCCATTTCGCTCTGTCCCGTAATTGATTGGCTCTGTGTACTGTAAAGCATTTAGTCTGTTGTTTTGTGTTTTTCTTTCAGCCTCTCTTTCTCTTTGGCCTGTGACCTTTTCTTGGGAGCCTGAAAAATGGTGACACTGATTCCAAATGATGTCATTGCACATTTTGCGGTTGGATTTGTATTTTTCGTGTTCAATCTTCTATTTCTTTGTTATTTTTTCTGTTTTCAATCCATTATTATTGAAATTCGAGGCGTTTGAAACTTGTTGCTTTAAAGCGTTTTTTGTAATTTATCTACGCTCATTTTTCTTCAAAGCGCTGGCTCTGGGTGGAGCATGACTTTCAAGCCTATTGAGTTGTCTACTTTGCTTAATTGAGTCTATTATTTGAACTTAATCGTGTAACAAAGCTCCTCTAAATTATGCTTTAGGCTCTGTTTTTATTGGCCTGAAAATGGGTTTCCTCGGATGTTTATTTTATGTCTGGTCATGGTGAATGAAAGCTGAGATTTTGGAAACGGTTGAAGATGGGAAAATATACTAACTGTTGAAATAGTGTACTTTAAAGAAAACGGAATATAATTTTGTATAACATTTTTAACAAAACTTGGCAAAAATACCTAAGTTAATCAAGTTTTTCACTACAAAAAACATTTCATATAAACTTTAAGTTCCAAAAGCCTGTAAATATCAATCATTATGTACAGCTGGATCAATATGGTATATATTATCTATATTAAAATAGGTCAGATTTAATTGATTAAGACCTCTGTCGCTTTGGCTTTTAATATTCGATATTATAAATTGTAATTTCGCTAAATTGAATAATATTAATAAATATTCAACCTTCATATTCCTTGATTTTTTTAATTTTGTTAAAATACCATTAGCTAAAAAAATACAGAAAATTTAATTGATTTAATTTGTTTTATTTATTTTGCATCCTCTTATTCAAAATAGAATTTTAAAGCTTAAATTGAATAAAATTATGACTAATTCTTATACTGTATTGTTATTATGTTTAGATGACTGTCCAATATATTTTTGAACAAAATTGAATCATATTTTACAATAGGAATTCCTTCATAATGCCGCCCTACGAAGATATAGTTTCCATATTGGAGTGCATGCGTTCACAACCCAGCTGCGAGCTTATCATCAGTTGGCTTCACATATTAAATTGAACACGTTTCATCTGTGCAACAAAGTCCTTGAGATGCGTACTAGGCCATCGACAAGAAATTACATATGCAAAACAGAAAACGAATCGAACGGAAACTGCATAATCAAAAATCACAGCAAGCGGTAATCAACGGACCATATATTTTGCAGCTCTTGCCCCCCGGTTCTCCCTCCTACTCTTCGGCGGACCAGGGTTAGCCCACACGCACCAGCGAACAGGCAGCGATCAAAACAAGTCCCAGAGCTATGCGAAAGATGTTGGCCAAGTGGAGAGCCCAGAGGATGATGCTTTGGCAAACATTTGGCCAGAGAACAGGGCTCTACCACATGCGGTGTGGCTGGTATGGTTGGTATAGATGGTTTGGATGGTATGGTTGGTTTGGATGTATGTGGGGTTCGGGTTTGCTCCGTTGAAAGCAGGTTAGTTACCTAAGTCGCAGGCATTGAACTTGAACCTGGCATATGAATTTTTAATTGCATGCGGCATGCGAATCTCTTCCAGGCCAATTAATTATCCATAGATTTGCGATGGGGCAAGCTGAGAGCGAGTCTTCAGCCTGTGCATCATTTGCATTTGACGGCGGGGGTCCCCGGGTTCTGCTAATGAAAAACCATTCTGAAAACCATTCTGAAAACCATACTAAAAACACACACAGCTCATACAACTTACTTGAAGTTCTCCGATCTGCAGCCTAATTGTGCTGTCTGACTTGGCAAATATTCGCAAATACTTAGTTCTGCTTGACCAGCGCAACTTCAGCCTCGTCTCTGTTCATGAAGCCATCAGTGTGGCCAGCAGCTTGCTTGAAGCTTTAGTTTGTTTTTGGGTTAGTTCCCATTGTTCCAAGGGCTGCCATCTGAAGTACATTTATCATCAATAATTTCCAGGAAATCTGTGCTCCATGCCAAAAACTGCCTTTGACTGATTGACATGTGTGTCCTGACCTGATTTTGGCATACGTTTTTTTCACATCATTTTTTGGACCTCTTGGAAATATGCAAAATGAGGTATGCTCACTTTGAACAAATGTGGAAAAGCCAAACACTCATCTAAGATAAACCAGTAAGACCAGAGCTGATCAGTCGGCCGAAAGGCTACAGTCGAGAGCAACCGACAGTAGCTTTCTACTTCAGTGAAATAACTACACCACTACACTCACTACTACATCGAGCAACTTGTCTGTTGCGTATCTTCGCTGTTTCTTATCCAATCCAACTTAATAAACCCTGTACTTTATTAAAATACAGGCCGTAAAAGTATTGATACTATAGCTTTTCTTACACCTTAATTTCTCTGCACTGTTAATCAATTTAATGTAGTCCAGTGACTGTTATTTTTATGGGTTTTCTCCATGTACCCTTTGTCGAGCAGTCCTGACTGTCACTTTCTTGTTTTGCCTTTTTGCTAACATTGACGATTCCTCAGCATTTTGCATGCTCATGAATCATGACTGTTAACTGGTTCCGGGTGCACTCACCTGTCCCACCTGCCTGCCCCTCACATGTCAGAACTACTCTCAATTACGAGTACTCCTTCAGTTGGCTGTAATGGATGCTGGACCCGTGGCTAAATTGCTGGCAAATAATTTTCAATTAACTACGATAATACATGTTTACATTTACATACATGGGTACATTAAATACATACCGGTTAGGTGACCCTTGGGCTACACACTTCTTGGGGAGTACGATAATAATTATCCCATTTGCAAGGCTCTGTAATGTTGATGAAAATAATGAAAATTATGGATATTTATTTTATTTTGTCATATTATCTCCGACATTTTCTCTTATATTGTTAGAGCTTCAGAGCTTTTACTTTTATAATTTCATTAAAAGGTCCAAATGAATTGGAATGCTCTTTTTTAAACATTGCTTGTTTTACTGGGAATTGAAGAAACTAAAATGCAATCATCATCTATAAGAAGCAGTGAGACTGTATGGCATGATATATGAGGAGTTGCATTGTAGCCTCATAATGGAATATGCACAAAAAGAATTACAAATTACATACAGTCTGAGTGTTGAGAGTGAGAGACAGGCCGGGAGGGCCGGAAAGGGAGAGGAGGCAGCTTCAGTTGATGATTAATGTAAGTCGCGTACGTGGCAATATCAAAGACGACTTTGAAGATGAACAGCATGACGATGGCTGCGTTTCCAGGAACTGCCAAGTACAATGGGCATTGGTCATTGGCAATGGGCAATGGACAATGTCATTGCCTGACTGACAGTAAATAATCTATCAATAATTGAAGTCGCCTGCTCAACGCTCGCCTCGACTTGGCACGGCTCGTGCCCATGGACCACACTTGGCGTTGGTTAAAGGATTTTTTATGAAACCATCAGCAGTCTAGTCAATGCCTATAATGATAATGATGGCAGCGATGACGATGATGATGATGATGATAGCCATATAGTAGACAGCATTGCTTTCGGCCTCTCCTTTCGCTTTCCTTTTTCTTTTCCCTTCAGCAGCGCTTTCATGCTCGACTGCTTTGCGCCCGATTCGATTATTTATGTCATTTGCTTTGACATTTATCATTCCACGATTCACGTTTTTGCCTTTGTCAAGGCCAGACCAGAACCGACCAGGCCCATTCCCATTCCTGTCCTGCAATCCCAGCTCCGCTCCCGCGGTTCTCCTCACCAGTGTGCCCACTCGATAGCATCCCAAGCTCCATCCTATTTGGCCGTTCGGCTATTTATGGCCGCGCTACTTAACATAAATTTTATTGCTTTTGCTGTTGCTCATTTGGGGGCTACTTTGGTTTAGTCAGCATGAGCCATTGACCATCCTCCGACGGGTCGAGACAACCGGACTGTCTATGAATTGATGAGCGTTCATTTATTGCGTGATTAGTTCGCGTGGTTCGCTTTTATGGGTTTTTAAAGGAGCAGCCAGCACAATTTGTACCAGTCGCATTAGCACTCTTTGATATACGCCATATCTTATGTGGGCTAACTTGAGACAATTGCGCCAAAGGAAGCAGCATTTTGGAAATGATATTGGGCAGATCAGCATAGACTGCGACTACTTGGAAATTGGAAAAATATTCCCATCATTTCCACTTCAAAAAACTTTCATTTCACGGCAATTTCTGGGGCAAAACACTCAAGGTGTTCTCCGCACACCTTTATGGCTCATTAACCGACATGTCGAGGCGATGACAACTTTTGCATCCATGGCATATCTACAAAGCAGACGCAGTCTATGGCGGAGAGCCTGGAACGGAGAAAAGGAGCCGGAGATGTTGGGCCACTAAAAACCGAAAGCCGACAAAACGAGCTCAATAAAAACTGCCGTTTTAAGAAATAAAACAAAATAACAATTTACGATTTTATTTACGAGCTACAAAGAGCACTCAGCGTCTTTTACAACAACTCAAGATGCAGGCAAAGGGGTTTTGGCAAAACGAGCATAGTCTGCTCGACTTCAAAGCAGCGCCCAGAACTTCGTCATGCCCATTGACTGTACGACAAACAAACAGACCCAGCCAGAGAGGGAGTATGCACAACTCCCAGTTCCAGTTGAAACTTGATTTGGATTTGTGTGTGAAACTGAAACTAGAACTACATAAATTATGCACCCACCAAGCGGAGCTAAGCTGTCAACACGTCAGCAACACCCCGCACTGCAGAAGATACCAAGCCCGCCCCATCTCCCACTCAACCTATTGTGAAAGAACTCGAGCAAATTGTCTTTATGCACAGAGAAAAAATTCAAGAGTGTTCGCACTTGAATTAAGTAGAAGAATCCACTGTCAAAATTTTAATAAAAGGTCTGAAATTCGTTCTTAAAATTTCTGTTTAGATCAAGAATTTTTCAAAATTACAAATGGCGTTACAAAGTTTATTTATATATTTATAATCAGGATGACGAGCTGAGTAGCCTTGTCTGCCTGTGTGTCAGCATTAACTCTCCGCTAAAGCCACCATTTTGGGAATGTAGGTTCTCCTGATTTTAAACCTACATTTGGTATGTATATTTCCTATGAGATTCTTTATTAAGGCTGTAAATTTCAATACTACGGGCTGGGAAACAGCGAAGAAATGCAACAGATAATTTATTGAGTACGGAAAGACAAACTACAGGTACTCGTACTATCAGTTACATCCGATTGTAGCGTTACGCCCAATTGATCTGCTGTGTTCTTACTGGTATTATTTAGATGAACTTTTAAGTAACTAATTTTAGCTCAATTCTATATTTTGCCTTCATGCATCTGAATTTGTTGAATATTGTAATTCGATTTCTACAGAATAAGATTAGCTGAAAAGCTTTAATTGTTGAGCGAATTACTCTTTGTTTTTCTGAGTGTAGGCGCATCTCCCGAAATGATTTCAAAGTGCAGCCGCACCTTGTCACACTTTTCGATGGGAGCTGTGCACGCAATGCCTTCAACTTCAGCCCCCTCCCCCTTTTCCGACGCTCTATTTTTGGACTGTATTAATTGAAAGTTTATTAGCCGCACTGAGCGAGGCGTCGGCGTGGCCATAATTTAATTTACTTGTAATGTGGCATGCAGCAGCAGCAGCAGCAGCCTCAGCCATTCAAACTGCACCTTTTGCTGCTCGTAAATGCATCCATAAATACCACTATTTGAACCATATTTGGAAGATCCGAGTGCCGCACGCGGTTTCAATTAAACCATGGGCGTGACAGGGCAAATGGGGGTGTCAACGGATAAGCAACAGGGGGAGGATCGGGGGCAGGTTCAGGGGCAGGTCTGCTGTCAGCTGCTCGGCATTGTGAGTGCTGTGGATGTATTGTATTTTGTATTTTGTGGGTGGTCAAATGCAATTAGCCTGATTTGGAACTCTTTGGAATTTATGTTGATAAACAATCCAATATATTTAGAACTCAATGTTTTAAATAGCAGCAATGCTAACAAATTATATTTAAATAATAAGAGATAAGACTGCTTAAAATAAAGGTAAAAATAACCGCGTGCAGAAATCATGTTTCGTTCTGTATTTGTGGTTAAAACAATGTTAAAATAATGTGCAATTTTAATTAATATCCCCCACTTTGCACTGCATTAGAAAAAGCGGATAAAAACTTTTCAAACCTGTTTAATATTACGCGAATAGAGAAAAAACTGCGACACCGAGTGGCTCCATCTTTCGGACAGAAGCACTTCCTTACCACTCTCCTTTCCGCTCTTCCAGACCCTTCTTCTTCCGTCGCCCCACAGTCGGCGCTGCGTAATGCATCATAAATTCACATTAACACTTTGCAGACATGTGCGTTATGCGGGGCCCTTTGGGGCATATACGCTTTCAAAGCCACATCTAACAGCCGCACCACGCCCCCCGCGTCCGCCCCTGCGTCCCACAGTCTCATACACATTTATGGCACTCGTTTTGCACCCTAAAAGATACATTCTGAGCACCATTTGTGTCATGTGTAGAGCTGCATCTGTTCTGTTACACTTCTGCGGCTGCTCTTAGAATACCCTGCACAGAAGGTATGTGGATTTGATGGGGATGTTTATTATTTGTCAATATTTGCCGAAAAACTGCCATTTCATTGGATATTTGAATTGAATTGAAAGCAGAGAATATTCCTACTACTATAATTTAAAATGGGTAAATTTAAATCTATTTAATTCTTAGAATATTGCAAAATATTGTTAGGAATAATAATAAAAAAATATATATTTATATTAATAATATGAGAAAATATATTTAATTAAACAAAAACAGAACGATCAGATGGTTATAAATAATAATTTCTAAGTATTAATTATTATTCTTTTGATAGTACGGTCTCCAAATTCGGTTAAGAAATATACTAAAGATAAAACTCCCACTACTAGATGTTTGAAAACTACTGCTATTCTCATTGTAGAATATTTTTTTAGACTTGGGAGTATAGAAATTATTTCAGTAAAATCGCAGCAATTGGTAAGAAAATGGAAAATAAATTAAACAATTATAAGTTCATTTAAATTTTTATTATTTAAGAAATTAGATCACAGTTTAATAAAATGAGAATACAAATACTATCAATAATATTTAAAATAAAATGGGAATGCAAATCATATTATTTAATGAAAGAGTATTCGAATATCGGTTCTTAATGCCCTAAATTTTACAACTTTGTTGCTTTATCTTTACGAGTACATTTTGAATACGGAATTTTGTGGGCTGCCGATGGTCTTGGGTGCGTGCTTTATTACTAGCATATTCAAAACAGTTTTTGTGTTCATTCTTTGGTTTTTTAATTTTTTATTGCCCATTCTGAGGAGGCATTTGTACATTTGTCAAAATTTTTAGGATTTACGATCAACATCATCATCATTTACAGATGCAACAGCATTCATGGAGCCATGGAGCGGCTGTAGGAGCTGTAGGAGCGTCGACAGTCTGGCATGATTTATGTTAATTTGTTGTGATTTATTGAATGGCTTTTATTGGGCTTTTCGGGCGTATTTTTATGGCGGCGCCTTAAGTGGACTGTCAGCTGGCTCAAACTCGGCCAAATTCAAATGCGGAAAGACGGAGGGGCGAATTGGAAAACATTGAAATTGTCATTCGATTGCTCTGGCATGTTTTGGTTAATTGAAAATGCGTTGCAACTTGGCACAGTGGGATATCCTTCGACTCTGAGAGTCAGGGGCAGGCGGACAGGCCGAGACATACAGTGGGGCAGGCAGGCTTGCCATGATCAATGTGCGACTGTCATGCAAATTTAAATTTTTCCAAGCCAAAAGCCAGAAACAGGCTCAACAAACCGACGACTGGCCTTCGCACTATGGGAAAAATGTCAGATTTCTTGGTCCAATTTTGAATTGTATTTTAAGTCTGCCAAAAAGCCAAAAATCTTTCTTTTTTCTCCATAGTGCTCTGGTCGGTGATGTGATCAGTGAGCCAGGGGCTGGGGCGTGGGACGTGGGGCATGGGGCATGGAATCGTGGCACGCAGACGCAGTTGCCTGCAACTAGACAAGCGGCAAGTTAATTTATGCAACACAACAGCAACAACACAAAGCCCCAATAAAGGCTCAGGAACAACGCAGAATTGGAAAATTGTTTATGCGTCTGCGGTGTTTCGAGGCTCCGGCGCGTTTAGTGTTAAACGCTTGATTAAAATTCTTGTAACTGCAACACTTTTGTGGCATGTGTGTTGTTGCATTGTTGCTGTTGCTGTTGCTATTATTGTGGCTGTTGTTGCGGGATCTTTATGGTGCGCTTGCTTTTGTTGCAACAGCCTCCAGCCACATGCATCATGTGGTTGTTGCTGAAATCTGTTCCTGCTGTACCTTGCGGCTCTGCCATTGAGGCATGCGTCGTGGCATTGCAACACTCGTACTTGTTCTTGCTGCCTGGCTGTTGCTGTTGCTGTTGCATGTTGCTCTTGTTGTTTTAATTGAATTGATTTGCATTTTTCACGCAGGCGTTGCTCACTCCCCTGTCTCATTGTTTTCAAATGGAGACGGGCAGGGGGCATGCCGCATGGAGGCGATGTGGGGCAGCTTCAACACTGGGCGAAAGCAGGAAATGCTTTGATTGAAGCTCTACATCAGCAAACCTCGCACAGGATTTTCTTGTCCATTAAAGTTCCAAATTGTTCTATTATTAGAACAATTGTTCAGACCATGGCCATCTGCACAAACTTCTGTCACTTAATATTATAATAAATATTATATATATTTAATATAACAATATATTATATATATTTATTATTACAATATATTTTATATATTTATTATAACAAGCATAACCACAATCATAACCACAATCATAACCACTTGACTGATTACACTACACTGTGATTAGCAGCATTGCAGCAGCAGTATTGATAGTGCTCGCTATCTTAATCAGTTCCCGCCATTACTTATAACGCAGCATGCATAAAGAGCAGCTCCCGCCGAAAAAACAACCAACCACCCACCATTCCGCTTCTGTGGGGAGCGCTCTCTATGCTCTGTCCCACCAAGTACAGGTCAGTTGCTCTGTAGGCGAGCCGGCTACCCGCTGCATTACTTGTAATGCAGAAGGTATGCTTGGGGAGCCAGCAACAGCGAGCAAGCAGAGAGGAGCGCGGCTAAGCGCTGCCTATGAGGCGAGCCGGCTACCCGCTGCATTACTTGTAATGCAGGAGGTATGCTTGGAGAGCCAGCAACAGCGAGCGAGCAGAGAGGAGCGTGGCTAAATGCTGCCTAGGAGGCGAGCCGGCTACCCGCTGCATTACTTGTAATGCAGAAGGTATGCTTGGAGAGCCAGCAACAGCGAGCAAGCAGAGAGGAGCGCGGCCAAGCGCTGCCAAGGAGGCGAGCCGGCTACCCATTGCATTACTTGTAATGCAGAAGGTATGCTTGGAGAGCCAGCAACAGCGAGCGAGCAGAGAGGAGCGCGGCCAAGCGCTGCCAAGGAGGCGAGCCGGCTACCCGCTGCATTACTTGTAATGCAGAAAGTATGCTTGGAGAGCCAACAACAGCGAGCGAGCAGAGAGGAGCGCGGCTAAGCGCTGCCTATGAGGCGAGCCGGCTACCCGTTGCATTACTTGTAATGCATAAGGTATGCTTGGAGAGCCAGCAACAGCGTGCGAGCAGAGAGAAGCGCGGCCAAGCGCTGCCAAGGAGGCGAGCCGGCTACCCGCTGCATTACTTGTAATGCAGAAGGTATGCTTGGAGAGCCAGCAACAGCGAGCAAGCAGAGAGGAGCGCGGCTAAGCGCTGCCTATGAGGCGAGCCGGCTACCCGCTGCATTACTTGTAATGCAGGAGGTATGCTTGGAGAGCCAGCAAGAGCGAGTGAGGAGCGTGGCTAAATGCTGCCTAGGAGATGAGCTGGCTACCCGCTGCATTACAATCGGAAAACTTAATCTTCAGTAGAATATAATTTACTCCTTGTATTGTATTATTCTGATGTGTGATATATATAGAATAAATATATATTATTAACCCTGTGTTTACCCATTTTTAATGTGTACAGAGTATAAAATATTTATAATCATCTTTTGCGATCATACCAATTCGTACTATTTTATTGTCACAGCTAATGAATTACAATTATAATCAAATTGAAACGTTATCTTGTAATTTGTAATTTACGTTAATTGTGATAAAATTCAAATGCCCATACGAAGAGTAGATAGATCGTTTCTCGTTTGCCAGTGATTATAAAAATCGCCATGGATGCAGCTGAGAGGATGCTGTGAAAACCGCGTTACGCACATGAACTGTCAACTGGCTAATAGGCACAAAGGAAACTGGTTAAGAAAATTGCAACCTGATTGCATGTGACCAGCGCGACACGCACGAACATGCAACGAAGAAGATCGAAAGGAAAAAGGGGAGAGGAGGCGGAAGGTAAAATGGGTGGATGTGGCAAAAGGAGGCCAAGTCCAACGCTTTGAACGGGGATTTAATTTGGCTTAAATGGCCAAACAAATTGCAGCTACATCGTATACTGTATATGTGTGTGTATTTGCATGTGTGTGCGTGCAACTTAATATTCCGCTATTTTCGATATTTAATCTTGAAGCTCCGAGGCGCAAAGTTGCCATGGGGGCGTGGTAGGTGAGCTATGTTAATTGCATTTAGCTGTTATACTCCATGTAATTCAATAACTAAACTGTTGGCCTTTTGATTTATTTTGAGATCTCGTTAGTAGTACACCAGGTTAATTGGGCGATATGGTGTTGATTGCATTAAGATTTAAAACGAACACAGTTTTCTTAATATCAATATTAAATTTTAGATAAAAGATAAAATCGGCAATTCCAATAGTTTCCTTTTCAGCTTTGTTGCATAAATCTTTTGTCGCTCTGCTGATGTTTATTAAAAGCCGATCCTCTATAAACAGTTCACATTTCATTTACTCTTGGTAATCAGAAATTTAATTACAATTTTTATGAAACACGCATTAACACCCCGAAAAATTGTTATTAATTAATATGTAATTGTAATGGCCTCACGACATGACAGGCCCACATTACTGGTACTTGCCTTCGGAGTGGAGGGACGTTTGAACCCACCAAACTGCCACGAGCTTAACAAATTAATAAACTGACCGTCATTGCACGAGAAAACCACATAAATCAATTTCAGAAAAATGCTAAACAATCATAAATAATAATTAACTGTCTACTGTAAAATCAACTGTCCCCTGCCCCTCCCCCTGTCCACAAGTAGCCCCAGACTTGCACACAATATAATTAAAAACTGTTGGTAATTATTGAAATTTGTGGTGGACATTGGCCAAACAAATGGCAGATAAATTACGGAAAAACTACAGAAAATTGTGCGTATTTAATTCAATAAACTTACGACCATTCAAGTTTATATTTAAGAGCTTTATAATACTCTTACTTTCTAGCAATTTATTTGAAATTGTTCGTATTTATCATCTAATCGTCATACCAATTGACTAACAAAATACCTCGTTTTTTGGCAATAATATTAATTTGGAGTTTGAAAATTGCTACTAGTAGGATACAAATTTAAAATAGTAGTATTTGCTTTTATATTGCTCCTATTTTACATTACAATATTTCACTATATTTCTATATAAATTGTTCTTAGCAAAATATGATTGTTGGGTGCATTTAACCTTGTTTCTTTGTATCGTTTAGCCCCTTTAGATACTTTGACTTGCTCTTTGAGCTCTCTTGTCATTTGTAACGGTTTATTGCGCAAAAGGTAGCAAATGGACAGTATCTCCTCATGTCGATTGGGAATTCCACTTTTCATTTGCTACATCTAGTTCTAATTACACATTTGTATGCCTAATCGATCTGTCGCTTTCTATTTGTTTCAGTGTCTTTCATTTAATTTGTGTGCCATGTTGATTTTCTGCCTTTTTCTCTTCTCTTTGGCTCCTCTGTAGTTTGTTCTGCTGACAGTTCTTTTCACTTGGCTTGGGCCAGGTGTCCGTTTGAACTGGTTACACAAATGAAGCGTGACATTTTCCACATTTCCTCTTTGTTTCCTTGGAGTGAGTTTCCATGTTACATGTTCCATGGGAGAATTGTCAAAGTCGAGGGTAGCCAAAGTCAATGAAAGTTTTTCTTGACTAGGCCGTGGCATGCACACATATATTAGCTAATTATTTAAAGCATTCGGGTTCATAGACATATTATGAATTGTCTTGGCGCGAACCTAAACTTGGCAGTTTTTTGAGCTGTTTAATTTTTGTTAAATTAATTATATTATTTTTTGAAAGATTTTTCAGAGTGGTATTTTTCAAGATAATATCCTTTTGTTTATCGCATACTGGTGCTGCCACACTTGTTATTAAAATTATATATATATATACTTAAAATTAAATGCAAATAAAATATATTTAGAAATATTAAAAAATGAATTCAAATTACTGTTGACTTATAATTATTATTAATTAAATCATTACAGGGTAAGGAAATATTTTATACGACTCTGCTTCAATAGCAGCAAATATCTTACTAGCTTGAACATAATTTTATAACTTATATTTTGTCTAGATGTTTAAATAGTCATGGAACTTGTAAAATACCGACTATACCTAAATTAATGGCCTTACATTGATCACTTTGCCCCATTTGGAAGCCAGGCTTTAATTAAGGCGCACTTTCGAATTTGTGGCCAATAATTTACCAACTAATCCGGCAAACGGCACGCAGACGCAGTTGCTGCCTCTAATCAGGCCCAAGCCCACATCCAGTGTAGTATCTGCTTAGAGCTCTATGTATGATTTAAGCCTATGAAAAACTGTCACAAGTGCCAGCAATCAGGCCGACCTGCCAAATACCAGAAACGCTAAGCAGCTTACATTATCGCCAACTGGCGGCTAGAATGGGTAGTAAAAGTTGATTCGACTTTGGGCAACGATTGCGTGTCAAACAGGCGCTGATCATGTCAGTGGAACTTGTGAATATGTTAACAAGCACTCGCAGTATTCGTACTCGTCACTCATATTCGTATTCGTTTATTCAATCATGCATTCATGCGGAGCTCAACCCACATGCGAGTGCATTTCGTGGCAGGCAATTAAAATCTTCATTAGCCGCGTTTAATTTCCACTTTTGATTAAAAATAATAATTACAAGCGAAGGAAAAACAAGCCACAGAGACAAGCCAAACAAGCAACGCGGAGGTAAATAAGAAAATACAGCTTGTGACATGTGTCGCGGCCTTATCGCCATCTCTGCCCCAGCCCAGCGAGAGTGGCAAGTGGCAAGAGGCAAGTGGCAGGATTCAGATGTGCTTGCCCCTGACTCCGCAGCCCTGGCCACGGCCTCTTCTCTGATTAGCGCTGGCCATTTAGTCGCTTGATTCGCCTGCATTCAGCTCGGCTCGTCTTGGCCCGATAAGCAGCTATCAATGCGGGGCTAAGTGACAGTTGACTTGTTTATCAATTGACAGCTTTTGCTGCGGCTAAATGCCAGGCATACACACATACACACACACACACACACACACAAACACACAGAGACAAAACATACAAATCCGCAGATACGGACTCAGAGCAGAGTCAAAGGAAACCAGTCGCGGAGACTACAGTCGAGTGTAACTGCCACTTATACACTATAATTATTCTGGCGTTGTAGCATATTTAAAAATCTATCAATGCTATTTTCTGCTTTTTAAATATTTCAAAATGATATAGTATATAGTTAAATATGATAAGTAGTAGAAAGTATATTCAATTCTTCAATCGATTTAATAATTTTTTAGACCCTTTACTTTAAAAAAGTAAAAAGGGTCTATTAGTTTAGTGCAAAGAGGAAATGTGTGTAACACCCAGAAGGAGGCGTGGCAGACCCTACAAAGTATATATATTCTTGATCAGGACGACAAGCCGAGTCGATATAGCCATGTCCGTCTGTCCGTCTGTCTGTCTGTCCGTCTGTCTGTCTGTCTGTCTGTCTGTCTGTCTGTCTGTCTGTCTGTCTGTATGAACACCTAGATCTCAGCAACTATAAGAGCTAGAGACACCATATTCGGGATTCAGGTTCCCCTATTCAGTAAGCAGCACGAGTTTGTTTTAGATTTTGGAAATCTCCCCCCCTTCCCCAGCAAACCGCGAAAAGCTGCTGTAGCCACAGTTTTAAATCCATTGATTTGTAATTTGGTATTTAACTAGTTTATGACATTCTCTATCGACGTTGTTAATTTTGTTTCGATCGGATAAGAAACAGCGAACATATTTTTATGTTAAAGATTATCTTAGATTTATGAATTTTATTGATTTTTGCCTATTTCTGCATGTTAAATGCTTCCAAGGTTAAGGGTTTTTCCAATAATTTATATATTATTATTATTATTATTTATTATTATTATTATTATTATTATTATTATTATATTATATTTAAATGTATTTATATAAAAACACAATAATTATTATAATAATAATTTATTTATATATGTAGAATCAAAGCACAACATGCTCTTTCTTTAAGTTATCAATAAATTTTTTCTGCGATTTTTAAACAATCATTTGTATAATAAATGAAAACATATAGGAAAAAGTTAAAATTATTTTTTTACCAATAAAAATTCAGCGTTAAAAATATTAAATAAATAATAATAGAAAAATATTCAATGTGAGTATAAATTATTTTTATCAAACAACTCTCTTAATAACTTCTTAAAAAATATTAAATAAATAATAATAAAAAACAATAAACAAATAATAAAATACGAAATATGTATATGTTGTATAGTGCAGAAAATGCTAAAGTTTCTCCAGTGTAGTTTCGTCTCAGAAGTTTCAGTTGTTACTGTTGCTATTCTCTCAGTGTGCACAGGCCACAGTCGGAGATTTACGTTGCAAAAAGTAACTGTTAATAAGCTTGTAGCTGCGGCCTGTGAAAATGTTGCTTTTAATTAAAAGTTGTTGCCGCTTTTGCAATTGTATGCCTTCTGGCCCCCCACGCCTCCCGCCCCTGTCCATCAGCTACTAAGGCAGGAGAAGGCGGGCCCAACTGTCGGAATGTGTGTACATTTGTAGCCCGTAGTATTTATACTTGTATTTTAAAGCCCGATGCTGTCAAGATAAGGAAGCCAACAGGCAGCCCGAGCACATGTTTAACAGCGCCAAGTATGCAATTGAAAGAGGCTCAAAGAAACCCAAAAGAAACCCAAAAGAAACCGCACAACTCCAAGTACAACATTAAGCGAATATGCTTAATTTTAGGACATGTTTTTAAAAAAGAAATCCTACGCAAGTTTACTTTTGATATTTTAAATTGTAATTCTTACAAAAATTAATTGATAAAAGAAGATGCAAGAGAAATACAAAATAAAAGTCAAGTAATTAACTATTGCAAGTTAAGTTTTATCTAGGATTAAAATTGTGGTAGGAATTGAATTAATATTAAATTGAATTCAGTTATTCTTTCCGTGTGTTAGTTTCTTATTAAATGATTTGCTTCACTTACTAAATGACACCACAGAACTGTCTACTCCAACTCCAACGAGGCAGCAGCTAAAGTTTATTTGAGTTCTGCAATTAGGCAATATTTCCCAGTCAAGTGGAAAACTCATTGCGGTGGTTGCTGTGGCAACTGGAATTAGTATTACTTTGGCAGTGTTTTTTTTTTTTTTGTGGGCCAAGTTGTTGAAGATTTGTTGGCCAACCTTCAAGACTTGTGACTGCCTATTAAACCAGAGATCTTCAAGTTCCAGTAGCTTGTAAATCTTGGCGCTGCCTGCTCCACTTTTCGACAACATTCATTTCCATAAATATCAATTAAGAGCGGAAAACTATCAAAAGTGACAGCAGCGGAGACAGAAACATGCAGCTCCCTCCCTCCCCCCTCTGCCCTATGTGGATGCTCCTCTTCAGGCAGCTATGTGAGCTACCTGTGGGACAACCTACGCACTGGAGTCGTTGCCACTTGGAGAGCAGCTTGAAGTTTTATATAATTGGACAATTTACGAACTGCTCTGCAGTTTTATAGGCTGCCACACTTTCGCCTCCGTCTTCCCCTCGCGTTAAATTCGAATAAAAATGTGGAAGCTACGTCGCTTGGAGCGGAAAGTTTAGAGTTCCAGTTTTGGCGTTGAACCGTATGAAAAGGCCAGCTGTGGGCGTGTCAACGCAATTGAAGCCAATGTCAGGGTTCAATGGATTCTCCACCAACAGTGCCACTAGATTTATAGATCATTCAATTTTGTCGCATTCCCTACTGTTGCCTTTTCCCCTCCCTACCCACTGTTCAAATTCAATTAGTCTACACCCCCAACTAACTGTGACAAAACATTTCCAACTTGGCCGAGCCCAATGCTATTCAATAAGCGGCTTAGGAAGAATATTATTAATATACTGCTTTCACTAATTTTCAGGCAAGCGACTCATTACGATGAACGGACAGACGGACGGACAAATATAACAACATTCTCAGAGCTCTATTTGGCAACACTAAGCGTCTAATAAGCGTCAATATTTTATGCTAAGCCTATTAGGGATTATGCTGCCAGCTTACAAAGACCTAAATGACAAGTGGGAACAGTCAGTGGGAGAGGGATCCAGGGGGAATATCTAGGGCTTATTAGGCAACTCCATCTGCATACATCATTTGACATAGATCGAGTTAAATAACCAACATTCTAAAGTCTTGATTGCTCTGGTAACCTTTTAATTAATCGCTTTAGATTGGCTTTGTATTGTTGGAATTGGAACTGTTTTGAGTTTATACCCGTTATTGAATTTGGTTAAATTGGTTAAAAATTACTTATACTTAGGATTCACAGCATTAAATTATCTTTTTGAAATGGGAGTAGGTTGAGAAATTACTATGTATAGTATTCCTTAAAGCCTTCCTTAAAGTCTTCCAAAAGCTAGAGTCCCAATTTAAAGTTCCCAACGAACATGCCAAATTATAACTCTATATCCGTAAAATTGTGGCTTCTGTTTTGTTTTTTTGTACTAAGGTTGAAGTGGATGGATGTTTTTTTTTTTTGTGTTAAGGTTGAAGTGGAATAAATAAATAAAAGAATAAATTAAATAAATTAATAAATACACCCATTTTTTAGAGGCCTCCACCACTTAAAAATCTTTTATAAAGTTCAATTCAAACATGTAGCTTAAAAGCAAAAACAATTATTAATTTTGAGCGAGCTTGATAGGTTAAGTATTGCCAATCTTGGTAACTCTGAAAATTGTTATTAAAGAGAAAAGCGACAGTTTAATAGGTATAAAAGAAATGCAAAACTGGTCAGGCGTAAGACAGGCTAGTGTGATTGAAAGGGGGCTGAGAAATGTAACGAGATTTGCAATTGGAGCACATTTCCTGTTTGCTTCATGTGAGAATATTGGCTGCTAAAGCTCAAACAGCTGCTGTCTAATGCCAGTATCTTATTTGTGCTCAACAAGATGAGATTTAAGTTCATCTACATGGTGGCTGCGGCAGGTCTGCTCTCGATTTGTGTGGTCCAAGTTGACCCACAGCCGGCGGTGCACATTCTAATGGGACGAGGAGACCTCTTCGAGTGGCTGGCAACCATCCTGTTGCCCACCACAGTTCCAGCCACCACTCTGCCCCCCACCACCAGCTCCAGCAACCCCAGCAGCGTTCCTACATCCACCCAAAGTTCAATCGATGTGCAAGATTGCAGAAGTTGCCGCTGTGGACTGATCAACACCGCACGTAAGATCGTTGGCGGTCAGGAGACCCGTCGACAGCAGTATCCCTGGATGGTGGCGGTATACCTGTGGAAATACTTCCATTGCGCGGGTTCTCTGATCAGCGATCTCTACGTGCTAACCGCCGCCCATTGTGTGGAGGGCGTGCCGGCGGAGGCGGTCACACTCCGGCTGTTGGAGCACAATCGCAGTGCCAGCGATGCTCTGGTGGTGCAGCGTGGTGCGGTGCAGGTGAAGGTGCATGAGCTGTATAATCCGCGCAGTTTCGAAAACGACATTGCGCTGATCCGGCTGGATCGAGCCATTGGCTTTGAGGATCAGCTGAGACCCATTTGCCTGCCGGGGCCCAGTTCGAGCTTTGCGGGAGAACTGGCGATTGTGACGGGCTGGGGCGCTCGACAGGAGGGAGGATTTGCGTCTGATATTCTGCAGGTGATTGAAGTGAATTTCTTTTGACAAAGGAGGCTTTCAACTCTTTGGTTTGTGTTTCTTTTCTGTGTTTAGAGTCTTAAATATATACGCTTAAGGATACCGTTGACCTTAACCTTCTCAGTGCCCTTTTGCTGCTCCTTTAAATTTTCAATGGCTTTTGCTCTGCAGTTTCATCCTCGCTTCACACTCAGACTGCCTGTCAATCTAGACACTCTGTTCTCGCTCTCTTCGTAACAAATTGAATTCAAAACCCTTACCAGTACCTTTATCAGTGCTCCTTTGGCTCTTCCACTTCCCACAGGAGGTCGAAGTGCTGGTCCTAAGCCAAACCGAATGCCGCCAGTCCGACTACCACCCAGGACAGATCACCGACAACATGATCTGCGCTGGCTTCCTACGGGAGGGATCCAAGGACGCCTGCACCGGCGACAGCGGAGGTCCCCTCCAAGTGCTCCTGAACGACGAACCCGGACAGTATCAGCTGGCCGGCATTGTCTCCTGGGGCAACGGATGTGCCAGGCCCAACTCTCCGGGAGTTTATACCAGAGTGAATCAATATCTACGCTGGATTGAAGCCAATTCGCCCCATGCCTGTAGCTGCTCGCCCTTTCCCGAGGGGGATTACTAACTAGGCTAATTGCAGTTTGCAACTCGCATATATAAATCCATATTCAAATGTTCTTACTTCCCGCTCGGCTCATCTGTCAAACTTTGACTGCAACAATGCAGCATCATGGAAGGAAAACCGAACATAACTTTTGCCGCTGCATTTGAAAATATTAGCAAAATTCTGCATAAACTACTTTGACTCCATTTGCGTGCCATTCAAATCCCAGCAGACAACACGCGCATACTCATACACTGACAGAAAATCAAGGGCTTAAATACTTGAATCAAGAGTATTTGGTTTACAATTTCATTGAGTCACAAAAATGTTGATCCAAAAACGAAATTCTATATTTAATTTAATTTCTATTTCAATTTGCACTTCAATTTAAGAAAAAATCAGAATCATTATAGAGGTATTATTTATAGAACAATTTATTCTTTTTTTACTGTACGTACTTTTAATGTTTTCATAAACTTTCAAGATTTGAATAAGATACGTTTCGTGATTAAATTTATTATTCTTTGCACTTATTGTTATATCAATCCAGTATTTTGATTTATATAAACTGATTTGCTTTCCGATTTACACTTAAATTCTATAACTGAACAAGATTCATTATAGAGCCCGATTATTCTGAATAAGTTATTTTTTATTTTTTAAAGTGTATTTCCATTAACTTTTAATATTAAATAAATAAATAAAATGAGCTTGATTTCCTAACTAATTTTATCATTATTTAATTCTAGCCAATACAAGATTCAATACAGAGCTTTAGCTTGTAGAAAGAATCAAACTTTATTTCTCTGAGTGTACTCGTTGTTACACTCTCACTGACACCCGCAAATTTATGCTCACATAAGATATCCATAACCAGAACTATTGCCAAATAAAAAAGCAATTTGAAAGTGGGTTAGCTTACCTCTGTCCCATCTGCCCCATCTCCAGCTCCATCTCCATCTAGATTCTTGAGTGGTCCGGGCATCCCGTTTCCCTTTCCCCTTCCCTTTCGCATACAAATAAATCCCAATTTGCTGTATCTCAACTGCCGCCGCATGCAAGAAATATTCTCAGTTGCAGTACAGATTGTTATGCATTTTGGATTTCGCATTTTGCATCCCAACAAAAACCAGAGGCAAGGACACGAGTGCGAACATGAACACGGACAGAGAGCTGGAGCAAGTTTTGGACTCGAATCCTCGTAGATAAGTTGCT
This sequence comes from Hypselothyrea guttata, assembly GCA_035045125.1. Classification (NCBI taxonomy): domain Eukaryota; kingdom Metazoa; phylum Arthropoda; class Insecta; order Diptera; family Drosophilidae; genus Hypselothyrea; species Hypselothyrea guttata. The sequence goes on from JAWNNJ010000066.1 coordinate 31,097, forward strand.
GGAAATATTTGTGGCAAGTGAGTTCTTAAAGTTGCACTGCATTGCGATAAGCATAACTTTCTGTTACTGCCAACGAATTATGTACTATGAGCATCTAGTTTTTGAAAAGTTTCGTTTTGATTGGCCATAATAGAGAATTATGGATTCGAACAAATATTATTGCAAAAGCTGCAAATAGATCAATTTATTGTCCACTTAAGGGTTTGCAAAAAATATGTGACTGAAGGTATCAAATTTAACACAAATTATTAAGTATGTTGATTTATTCTATTGATATGCTTTCAGAAATAAAATTATACTTATTTAATTTTTATTTATATAGTTTAAATATTTTGAAGTTTTAATAATTTATGTAATGATATTGTATTTGAAGTTTAAGAATAAAATGCAAAAAACAAATGACAATAATTATAACTTCGAAGAAATATTAAGACAAATTTAAAGATTTATTTATTTCATATACAATTTATGTAAGAATTTGTGATTGAGAAAAGAAAAGAATTTAGGGAATTTAAATAGATTTTCAACTGCAATTTTAGAGCATAATAATTACAATTAAAATTCAAATTGATTTGAATTTTTTGTTTTATTCGGTTAATCACTTATTTCTTACAATTCTTTTGTTAAGATGTATGATTTTCACTATATTTCTGTCTCTTTTTAAATACACTTCTACCAGAGTAAATTATGTCGCTTCACGCATTAATGCAATTCCCTGCCCCCATGTGGAAAGACAGATTTCCTTCTAAAACTACGCCTTTGTCTGGTATTGCGTTCTGCATCATTAAAATGTTTACGACTTCATATTAAACTACAAACTGTAAAAAGCGTAGAGAGAAAAGCATTAATACTTGGCCAATAAATTTGTCTCACTTTTTTCTCATTTCTGCATTTCTTCATTTCGGTTTTCGGGGCCCAGGTTCCGACGTATACTCGTAAAGATTTCCTACTCAAAGTCATAAAGCAGTCGTGGTGTGTTGTCTTATGCCTAAGATACAGCTGGCCTCCATGGATATCCCAACTAAACGACAAATAACTTGGCATTTAATAACTCTACGGGTTTGAGTTTTGCCTTCTTCGCTCTGCGGTTTCTTCATTATTATGCGACATGCCGACTTCATTTCGAGTTGTCTTCATAATTTAAAACTTTGCTTTTGTCGCAAAACGAATTTATGCGCTGAAATTCAAGCAGAGCTCGAAATCATACCAAATGTAATGCCTTGGAAGGGGTTTTGTAACCGATGAGTTGAAAAAACTCACTAGGTGTTGGAATGCAGCAAATTTGAAAAGCTTGAGATGCATTCAGATGGATAGAAGCAAAGAGTTACAAATGACAGTGTAAAGAAATTGGTTAATTTGAATTTTTTATCGAATTCGGTTCTCGTAGTAAAAATACTTATAAGCTGACCTAATCGAAAATTAGCCAAAGCAGAAAACTCTTATATATAAAAAAAAAAACAAATTAAACCATATACTTCATCATTTTCTGTATAATAAATGCGACAAAGTAATGCTCTTGAATAAATATTTTTTTCATCTAATTCAAAAGATACAAAATTGAATCGTGAATAAATTTATTAGGGCAAAAATCGGAATAGAAACCAATCGAAATAGAAATTTGCAGACAAAAGAATGCTCTTAAATAAATCTATTTTTCTTTTAAAATTCAAAAGTTATAAAATAGAATCATAAATTAATTAATTACGACAAAAATTGAAATTTGAAGAACGCTATTAAATGATGAAATTCATTCATACATTCTGAATTTACAACCTTTATCCTTTGACACCTCAAATTCTTGATGGGTTATATCTCTCAAAGCATATTGGCTAGATCAATTATAAATAAATTATCGCAAATACTCCATTCGTGCTTTATTTATCCAATCAGAGCTCAAAACATCAAGTTTTACAGAGAAATGCTGCAAACATATTTATGTTCGATGGTTGAACCACAGCAATAACAATCTACACAGATTCTGGGAAGGCACACATGACATATCTCATTATGATGCCCCAACCAAACGATGATTGAGTCTCCTCCTGCCTCCCCCTCATCCCCTCTCCACATCATTTGCATGCCACTGAGTCAGTCCTGATGATGTTTGTGGCTGTTGTTGTGTTGTTGTGTGCATGTCGCTGTCAGAGTATTTTGTTTATGATTTTGTAGCTGTCATAAAGTTATTAAAAGTATGTGACATTTTTATGACATTATGACGTCGCGACTCAAAGCCGAGAGATTCTGGATGCCCAGAGTATCCCAAAAACACACACACAGACAAATGAGGAAAAATGCCACTTGCTTTTGTTTCCATTCGGGGGTCTGCCTTTGCTTTGGGGCACTTTGGAGCAGTCCGTGAAATATGATATCAAATAAAAAGCAAATTAAAGACGATAAAAATCGTGTCTCGACTCGCGCTGCGTGTGTTATAAAAATACAATTTCCTTCCCTCTCGTTTATTTCGCGAATTCGAAGCCAATAACGACCTACCTGCTTTTCAGGGTTTACCAAAAACATATTGTATTATTGGCTGCGGTTAAGATATGGCCTGGTCGGTAGTTCTCATTGCTCATCGTTTAACTTGTTTTTTGGTGGCTCATAAAACTTGTTAACATCGCTCCCGTCTGACTTCCTCTTTCCCCCCTAAGCCTAGTAACCTCGTCTCTCCTGGGGGCGTTGAATGTAAACATGTTTTCAGTCAGTTTATACTACATATTACTTGAAGTTTGATAGCCTCTTCCTCAATACAAGTCCTAATGAGGCGCAGGCGTATTGCATCTGATTAGTTCTTAATCGTTATTTTCTCTGGAGGGAAACAATATGATATGGTCATATTATTATAATAATTAATTAACCAACTTACAACTAAATTAGAATTTATAGGAATTTTTATTATACATATTTGATTATCTGAAAATTAAAATAATTTCATCAAAAATAAGAATAAAAGTTTATATTGTTTTCATTTCACATTTCAATAAATATAATAAATAAATAAATATAATAAATAATAAATATAATGTAACACATTGAATTTATTAAATAACCAGTTAGGACGGAGCCGATAAGTCGGACGTACCCGACTGTAGTACTCTGCAATTCACTATTTAAATATAATTTTAAAAAGATTCTGTAATCCCAAAGCTCATACAGACAGACAAGCATATATCAGCTCAACTCGTCGATCTGATTAAGAAAATATATTCTTTGTGGGGTTTGCCACGTCTTCTTCATACATTCGCCCAAAATTTCAAGACTACAGAGTAGTAAAACAATATAATTTTAATCTAATATCAAATATTTAAATAATATAAAACATTTAAACCAAATCAATAGATATCTAATATAAATTATATGTAAAAAAAATTATTTAAAAATATAAAACAATTCTTTTACCCTCTTTGATTTACGAGTACCCATTCCCATTTAATGTACCATTTACAGGGTATGCCAAATGAAATAAAATCGAATAATGCACATACTCGTAAAGGACCGAATACAATTCATTCCATTCGAATGCATTTTATATATTGTTTGCCATAAATCTATTGTTATTCATAGTCAGCCATTCCCAAACCCAAAGTCCACGGAAAAGCACGCACTCAGCTGGCGGCAAATATCAAAAAGCAGTATGTACTTTAAGGGGTGAGGAAATAAACCCCCTAAAAAAGGATGGATCCGCAATATCAATAATAACAAAAGTGAACAAGGGAAAAAAAGTCGCCAACATTTGACACTCCTCCGTTCGTTGTTTATTAGACTTGCCACAGTTTGTTTGGCAGTTGGTTATATTTTATTTTTATTTTTATTTTCGGATGGAGAGGGAATTTTGGGGTATAGAACGAATCACCAGAGACAGAAGCTTTAAATTGACATTTACATGAATATTTAATAGGCATCCCTTAATCATGAGGCGTTTGCTTTGTCTCTGTAAATAATCAAGTTCGATGTTGGTTGATTGCCGGAATGAATATATGGCCATGACCAACTATATGAGCATCGCTATGAGGGGATATGAGGACCAGTAAACACCGAGATGATCAGTCGGTCGCACTCCGACTGTAAAATACCCTGTACGCTATATTTTATATATGATGTGAAAATATTTATTCGGATAGACGTCTTGATGAGGAAGGTATAAAAAAGCGATAAGCTTTCACTATTGATAAATTTCAGAATAAAAATTCCTCTTTTTATGGGAATTCAAGATAAGAATGATACTAAATGGATAATAAGTTTGATTTGGCATTAATTTTAGCATATCCACGCATAGTTATTAATATATAATATAATAAATATCCAAAATTTATAAGACCATGCCCATTTACAGAGGAGTTTCACTTTGATTCGTTTTGATTTTAATGCGTTTTATGCTCTGCGATGGAGGTTGCTTTCTCATGCTATGAAAAACTTGTCATGTTCCCCCTTTTCCCCTTTGTGAACTCTGTGTGGAACACCATAAAACCGTGCACAGGACGAATGTGACGAATAAATTTCCAAGCCCACAAAAAAAAAATACAGCACGTCACGCACGTGATTTTCACAGTTTCCTTTTTGCTTTTCCTTTTGCGTTTGCGTTTGCGTTTCCCTTTTCAGTTCTTTCGCTTCGCGGTTGACGAAAACGAGCAAAGTTTTTTATGATGTGTCGACCATGTGACGTGTTGCATAGATACCACAACGAACTTCATGAAGAGCGAGTTGCCTTTCAGTTTCAGTTTCATTTTCGGTTTCACTTGCCACTTTGTTCAGCTCCATGTCACCATGGGAAAAAAGTCCAACATTCGTTCTAAAAATAGCCAATACTTATCACATTTGAATAAACCAATTAGGATATTGGTTCTCGTCTTCTATTAACCCCCTTAAAAAAAACAACAATTTATATCGTATTTATAAAATTTAAATTTATAAATTTATTTATAACTTAAAAGTATGGTTGAAATTTTAAATTGATTGCTGTGTACAACATATAACCATATTTTATTTATGCCAAAATTTTAAATACCAATTCAACTTTATTTAATTTATGCTAAAATTGCAGACTTTTGCCCATGGTGCTTGTGTCAGTTTCTTATCAGTAACTAAACGAAACCGAAACAGAAAACTGATGATCAACTTAATTTCGCTTGACATTTGTCCCGTGACAGCTGCTAGAACAACAAATATTTTGTTTATGGGTTTAGTTCCCCAGGGTTCCTTGATCTCTATCGCAATTCGTCTCAGTTTGTTGTTTGGAAATTGCCTAACCAAAAATTGTACCAGTTCTCAGTCTATCATTTGACATTTTAAAAAGAGCGGTCTACCATAGCACATAAAATATAATAAGCAAAGATGGAATTACTGACTGCAAAAGTACACTGCAAATAATTAAATGCATTTTATAAACTATGATTAATCATACAACACAGAGACCAAAAATGCTAATTTTGAGTTTGGTTCTTGGATTATTATTTAGTGACATAAGCACATTTATAAAGCAATTGTAGGAATTTTTGTTTATACGATTTATATGGATTTACTATACAAAAATAATTCATTATTGTTTAACTGACATTTCAGTCCCAACTTAAAATATTAGAAGAAATATGGTATAGTTTTTCAAGAATACGTTATCTCAATATTTTAGGGACAAACATGAAAAATTAAAATAAAAAATGTAAACTAACAAAAATAAATATAAACTGAATTAGAATATAATTTAAAAAATTGTTTTTCAAGCTTTAGAATCTAAGTTTAATCTTATTATTAATGTATGCGACTAATGCTCTAAATCATTCTTTTGTACTTGTGGCATTAGGAAGTTATCTTAAATAAAATAAAAATTAAATAATAATAAAGCAGAAATAAAAAAACAAAAGAAAGAATATAAAGTTTTAGTGCCTGCCAAGTGTTTGTACTTTATGGGTTGATATGTTTTATGATATGTAAAGCAAAAAAAATATGGCTGGGGTTAACTGGCTCAATTTCAAAGCCTTTTTTTCGAAAGTAATAAATATCAAAATTGAGGCATTTATTTTCAGCCCCACTTTTTGTATTTTTCTTCTACAAGCTTTTCAAAATATTCGACTTTGAACGATGGAGTCCAGTCGCCATGTCAATTGTAATTTTACGAGTCTGAAAGTCTAAATATTTTGTTGCATATGCCGCATGACTCAGTCACGTATAGAGCTAAGAGGCAAGAAATTTGTAAGTTTTGATGCCTGATGACTCAGAGCTAGTGTCAAGAGGGAATTCATCAATCATTTGACATGGCCAAGTATCGAGACGTTGTCTGAGTTCACTTGACAAACCGAAGGCGAAACCTTCGGCTGATTAATATAAATTGGTTAATATTCACATTGTTATTCTTATTTCAAATTAAGGGCACTTCATGCAGAAGGTTGGACAATTAGCTGCAAAAATCAATGATTATACAGCCAACATGCTAAAGCATCATTTTTCAAAACACTCGTATATACTTATATATGTTTAGCATGTCTGCAATTATCTTAAAGAGTCTGAATTGATGTTAATGATCCGATGCGGCATTCTTCTAAAGCTAACTTGATGTTCTGAAAGCACTGATGGCAATTCAGGGAAAGAAATTTCAGTAAATGTGTGAAGCAGGAAAAAGGAGGTTTATATTTAGCACACATACATATTTCCAATCATTATTAATAAAAAAAACCCGCAATACTAGAAGCTATACAAAATAAAGACAGCATATGCAGATCAGGAGGCGTAACAGATCCAAAAGAATTAATATATTCATGAGCAACACTACGAGCTGAGTCGATGAGATCTCGAAAATTGTAAAATCTAGAGCATCTATTCAGAATGTATACAGGTGTATATCATACGCAGTTCCATTTTACTTCAAATACTGGATGCCACGCCTCCTTTACGCGCTAATCGATCAAAAACCGAATAATAAACGTAGTATTGAACGTAGTAAATTACATTTCAGAATATATTCTCTCTTCTCTTATATTTATCTATCCTGAAAAGAAGTTATCAGTGAAATGATATTACTGGTTTTGCCTCGCTCACAGCTTGCTCAAACAAAAAGTAAGAAGGAGCACTACTGCTTTTTCAATTAGGTTTTAAATATAGAGTGCATAAGAGCCAACACTCGAATGTGTCCGACCAATTCGTCCTTATGTATTATAATTAAAATTTTAAATATAGGGGGCAGAATATTTTATTGTTGGACGCGTCCTAGAAATCGACTCCGTCCTTGTTACTGGTCTTACAATGATTGGGTTTATCATATTATTCTTTTATTTTATTATTCTCTTTAATAGAACTTAAATGCTGACATTTTTATACAGAATTTTAAAATAGCAAGCAAGTTTAATGGAGTAAAAACTGCTCTATAAATAGTTAGCATAGGTTCCTTCCTTTAATTTAAAGGCTTTCAACAATTATCGGCTTAAATTCGGAAATAATCTTTGTTATATAAATAATCCAACACCGACATTACACGATATTAAGCTGTCGCTCTGTTCAATATTGTCTAGCAGCTGCTATTGCAATCAGTATTTGAAAGAGAACCGACTAATTGCACGCCTAATACCCGAGGAAACTCAGGGGGGAAACTATTTACCCGTTGGGTAATACGATACTTTCTTGGGTGAATGTGTTACCCCAAGGAGAGTTCGACTTCTGGTATCACTTTCCCTGAATTGAAGAGTGTAAGGCATTTGTAAAGTATTTCGCTGCATTGCTTTTGTCTAATGAAGCGTAAAAAGTGTCGTTGTTTGGCTCGTTGTTTCAGATAATTAACACAACTCCGTTTCAATGGCCATGGATCTCATTAACCCCTGGCATTTGTCACAGGCACACAAAAGGCGGACTTGAAATAAAACAAGCGAAAGATGGAAACAAAAATAAAAACAGAAACAGAAAGAAAGCCAACAAAAAAGGAGTTTCAATTCTAGCACCCTTTCGGGTTTGTATCTCTTGGATACAAGTCAATCTACGTGACGTGGCGTCCTTTTTGTGGCATGCCTCATCGACTCGCGCTGCGAAATTGTTGAAACAGATGTCAAATTGTTGAAAATATTTTACAGAATTCGTTTTGTTTGGTTTTTCTTTTTTTTACATTTTATTTTATTTATTTGTTCTATGTGTACGGCGTGTCTTTTGTTTTGGTTCGTTGACTGTGCGGTTTCAAATTTCCGTGAAATTCTCCGCTCCCTCAACTCAGCATAGAACTCCTTCTCTTTAGCTATATAAGTCCATCTCTATTTCAAGTTTATCGATTTGCAGTCCTGCAGCAGTGGCAAGTGCATTATAAATCAAATGGGCAACCTGATATGTTTGAAACTCCCTTTCGAGGGAAATGCATCCATTTAACATGTGTTTTTGCATGTTTCTTCTTAAATACTTTCTACTTATATACCCAAAAATAGTGCTTCACTCAAAGGATTAATTTAAAATAAACAATTAGAAATTACACTGAAAGTACTTTGGGCTAAGTTTTGTTTTCAATTAGGTACAAAATATTCAAATTATATTAGAAAATTAAATTTATATTTTATAGAATCTATTTTATCTGCTTTATTTGCTTTATTTGAACTTGAATTAATTTGCACTAGATACATATCAACAAAATTCATTATGGAGATTAAAGTTTAAGAACATATTATTTATTTATCTGAGTGTATATTCAATAACCTTTTAATAATATTTAAGCAGTACATATACAGCACTATATACACACACAATTATTTAATTTAATAATTAAATTTTAATTTATTAATAATATAAAAATATTTAATACACAAACACATAGTAGGTTTTTTAAATAGAAATAAATTTCAAGCAGTAAAATGAAGGAAGTAAAATAAATTTAGAAAAATTTCAGAGATTGTGGAAACAAAATTGTTTATATCATTGTTATACAAAATTAAACACTGAATTTTGTAGTTATTAGTACTATCTATGATAATTGTTTCGTTGTAAATTAAAAACCCCACTTTATTATAAAATAACTTAATAATCAATAGTGTTTTCATCAATACTAATATTAGTAATAATTAATTTATTTAAAATTAATATTTCGAATACATAAATTTAAAATACATACAAGATACTTTTTGTGGTATTTTACTATTATCGATTGGGTTTAAATAGTATAATAAATTTTTTATTTTTATTAATATTAACTAATTCGTTTAAAATTTATTTTTATTTTATATATTTGTGATTGATTGACGCTTGACTTTTGTGTATCTTTCATTAAAAACATTTTAATTATTCTAATTTTTTTGTAAACTTATGTATCTAATATATCGATCAATAGCTGCTGTCCCGATGCTCGAGAACTTCTCAACACTGGCACTTGTCGCCATAACTAGGAAAAAAGCGATATCGCATTGGAGAGGAGAATAAATACAACTTCATCAGCAAGATGTAGGTTGAGCCCCCAAAGCATTTGCAGTGCCAGCCCCCAGTCTGCTTGAAGCGTGCATAAGTGAAATATGCACAAGATACTTGCCACAGCCGCAGATACAGATACAGATGCAGATACAGATACAGATACACAGAGACTGGCAACTGGCAACTGGCAACTGGCAACTGGCAACGCGAGGCAGCAGCAGCCCAAAAGGTAATTAATCATCGTCATGGGGCGTGTGCACGATTCGCTTAACGTGCGCCGCTGGCGGTGGTTTCCAACAGCGATGCCAATTGCGCTTTTTTCACGCCATATCTGGCATTTTTTAAAAGCAGTTGCTAGTACAATTGCGTAACTGTGGCAAGCGGCAATTCTGGATTTTATTCATATATAAGAAGCTTTTTTTTAATTTTTTATATATTTTTACAAAATTGATGCAACAATAAGAAAATTTCTTCATTATTAGGTCGACATTATTTTGTCCGATATTGGCCAATAATATCATCCATAATATCCTTATCCCAATAATATTATTAGAGTAAAAAAATGCATTAATTCCTTGTATCTTTTCCTTCTATTTCAAGTTCTTAGAAGATTTAAGGGTATAATACACTTGAAAACTTATATACCATGCCGGAAAGTAAATTTTGGGACATAATTCTTGATTTATCAGATGTGATCTATATTTTCGGTGAAAAGTCTAAAACAATTTAGAGTAAATAAGTTTTATTTGTTGACTTTATTAGCTTGTTGTTAATATCAAAAATACCTTTTTTCACTCAAAGAAAATTATCATCACTGGCTTCTATGCAGGGGGCTGGGAGCAGGGAAAGGGATGCTGTGGAGGGGCTGGGGGAGCTATTGGTCTATGGATACGGGATCGGTACCAACTGCTGCCGCTATTGTTGTTGCTGTTTCGGGGTCGACGTCGACGGCGACGCCGCAGACATTTGTGGCATATTACTCAAGGCGTACACATGTACATATCTAGATGTATTTCCATATGGTCGAGCGACATGTCGCTGCGTGTCTGTGTGGGTCGAAGGGGGCAGGGCGGCGCAAGAGGGGCGTGGCAATAATCATAACGAGGCAAATTAATGCGTTTCTTTCTACATGAAGCAGAATTCCCGTGCAGTTTGTGACACATTTGCTGATTTCGCCACAGCCGCCAGACAGGGAGGTAATACGGCTGCACACGCATAAATATACCCTGTAATTTGCACACAGAGCATATTGGTTATTCCTGAAAATTTGATATTTCCGATGTTTTCCGAATTTTCCGATGCGTCGATGTTTAATTTTCAAAAGCGAATTTATACCCAGTATTTATTATTTACACATTATAAGTATTTGTACAAATGTAACAATCAGAAAGAGGCGTGGCAGACTCCTCAAAGCATATTTATTCCTGACGACAAGGTGATATAGTATCTGTCTGTCCATCCGTGTATTATCTATCGTGTATTATAGGCTGTAGGGTATGTATTCGTCGTTCATTAAGCATGACAAACTTATAACAGATTTAAACGTTTCTAAACTGTGGATATATTGATATCTCCCGCTGATAAGTTTGCTTTTGGCCAAGTTGATGTAGATTTTAATTGATTGTGCGCCTGGTTTCAACGATTGCGCGTGCCATTTGACTTGGTCAACAGGGCGTGGCATTAGGGCTGGCGTGCTGGGCTTGTGTTCCGCCTGAGTATATAGATTTAATTGGATGCAGACCTAATTAGCTGGCTGAGGTAAATATTTTGATAGGAGAGGAAGAAAATTGGGGAGCTTGTAGAAAATCTATTAGCAGATTTAATTAATTTAATACATTTATTTTTTAATATTTAATACAATATTATTTAAAGCATTAAATATCATTAACAGCAATTTAACAGCTGTTAAATACAATGTGATTATTCTAAATATTGTATTCTAAAATAAATAATTTTTTAGATTCAATATTCATTGATTTTTTTTTTATTTATTAATTTTTGTATTTGTATTTCATTTAATTTTTTTTTATATTTTGTTTTCTATAATTTATAATTTAAGTCCAGCAACTTCTGTTAATAATGCTCTTAACATCACCCTTAACAGTCACTGTTAAGTCTGACGCTAGCTGCGGCAGCGTTGACAACAATTCCCACCCGCGCTCACAAACACACAGACACACACACACACACACGCAGCCACTCGCCGACAATAAAAACACGTGCTTATCAGTCAAACACACACACACACACACACTCAAACATAGACACCGACACGGACATCAACAGAGAATTTGTTTGGCATAAACAAAAAACAGCTGTTCGCTGTCTCACTTCCAGTTCCAATCAGCGCAGCAGCTGAGAAACGGGTTTCGTTGACTGCCGGCATGCACAGAGAGAGTTGCCATAAAACGAGAGCGCGCAAGTTTATAGCAAGTGGAAAGAAAGTGTTTGGCTGCATAAAAATTCAACAAAAAAATCAGAAAAAATGCAATTAAATTGGAAAATTAAATAATATTATTTTAATTTATAATAAAATAAAAAAAACTGTTAATTGTGCATTAGATTTATGGAAAGTTAAACTTTACACGCAGCTCTTGCTAGTGCTAGTTTGCACAACTTGCATGCGATAATTCGGCAGGCGCGCGCTCTCAGCTCGAGCGCAAGCCGAACGCTCTTGCCGAGCGGCTTCGGCCACTCGTGTCAGCTGCCGAAGCATCCCCCATGCAGCCACCCACACACACACACACGCACGCACGCACGCATGCCGCCAGTTGGCTTGGGCTCTGCCAGCGCTGCCTGGAAGGCGCCAGTCGTAAAGCGAACCTCGTCGCGTGCGGTTGTGACCTCGGAGTGCGGCTGCTGCGTCTGCCCATCGTGACTTATCGTGCAACAGAAATTCACGTAAATTTTAAAAGTGCTTGCAACAAAGTGAAAGAAAGCAGACAACTGAAAATCAAATCGAATCGAATCTGCAACAAATACGCTGCAGCCAGAACGTTCACAATAGGCGCTAGCTGCTTCTGTGGCCTTTGACCTGCTAATTGGAATTGCTGTGACGCCGACGCCAACGCCGACGTCGACGTCGACGTTGTGCTGCTTGTTTGCTCATCTCGCATGCAAATTCAAATTTGAAAATCAACATCAAGTTCAAATCGAAATTCAAATTGCAAAGTGTGACCAAAGTGCGTCGAGTTTAGCATTGACAGGCGCCATTGCGCCCCCGCCACTCCCCCTCACACCATACAACTGAGAGCCTCTGTCGCTTTTCTCCCAGTGCAGTTTTCAATTGAAGTTTTCACACTCTGAGTATCGATTCGTGCCACCTCTGTGTGTGTGTGTGTGAAAGTGCGTTTGTGTGTGTGTGTTCCAGAGTGACCAGTCCAACAATATTCTAAATTCTGGATTAATTCTAAAGCGGAATCAGTTAAAACCCAATATCTGCTCCCAATCAATTTGTCTGCTTGCGGCTTTCTATAAGGTGAGTTGAAATAAATAATTTTGTGAAAATATAAAAATTTTTATTATTATTTTTTTTAAGGTATACTGTTACAAAATAAATAAATAAATAATAAAACAAATAATAATAGTAAAATATAATAAAATATGTATAATACAATTATAATAAAATATGCTATATATGAATTTGGGCAACATTAATACACAACATATTACTAGGATATTATCGAATTGGCTAATAATCATCTAATAATCATAGGCTAAGTGCATTTTCGGAGTTTCTCTCTTTCTATATCTATTTTATTTGATATTCCGTTTGAATCTTTTCTTTTTGAATCCCCAAATATTCTGCTTCATTCTATTTATTTATTTATTTTTTTAAACTGTTTTCCAATATATATTTAAATTAATCTGAAACTAATTTCTATTAAGGTATATTCATAACTATTTAACAGGTTCTTATTAAATATTTAATTCCTCTTATTACTTAGGACTTTTTTATTTTTCTATCAATGTTTTCATTTAATTTTAATTTGTTGAAATTTACTTCCCTTTTTGACTCCCATAAGTTGACCAAAATAAATAAATAAATAAAACTCTTATTGTAAGTCCAACTGTATGTCGTTCGAAAACCTATAATTTACTTTTATTTTGCAATAATTATTAATTAATTTATATTTTATTAATAAATAATCTTCTATTTTCCAATAATCATTAATTAATTTATATTTTATTAAAAAATAATCTTCTATTTTCCAATAATAATCAATTAATTTATATTTCATTACTAAATATTTCATTGTTTTAAAATATGCTTTTTCTTTCTTTTAATATTGTTTATTATTAATTATTTTTGAAGCTATTACAAAATATTTTATATTATTGGAGCACCTTTTGCTCAAATCAAATTTTTATTCTTTAGCTAATTATTATTATTAAACCCCAAATATTTATTTTCCCTGACGCTTTGTTATAATTGTTGTTTCTCCTGTCGTTTAATTGTCGCTTCTGCTTTAATAATTTATTTGCCATATTTAATTCCCATTCAGACACTTTTTATGCATATTTAAGCACCGCCAGCTTGACAGTTTCCCTTAAAAGTCCCTGCGCTCCTTTTAGGGGAATTCCCCCCTTCCCCCTTCTCACACCAGTATTATCGGCACTTTCAAATGGGTCACGCTTCTCGAATGTCTGATTACGGATTTGAATATGCCGGGCATGTTGGCCCCACGCCCTCACATCCTAGCCATGTTCCCTCTTCCCCATCCCCCTCCCTCACTCGGAACCCCCTCCCAGAACCCCCAGACCCCTATTTTAACAGCATATTTAGAACTCTTTGTCCGACGTCGTTTACAGTTGTTTCTTGTTGTTCTTCAGTTGGCGGCGTTGCGTTTGGCATTTAATTAATTTTTTAGTTGTCGTTTTTTAACCAACATCGAGCTCTGTTTGTTGTTGTTGTTGCTGTTGTTGCTGTTGTTGTCGTGCTGCATTTCAATTGAAGTTGTTGTTTCCATGTTGTTGTCGCGTTGCCTAATTATGCGGCGTGAAAATGCAATCCATGTACAAACATTTGTACAAATTCTGCCATCGGACGTGTGTCTATTTAAAATGTAACTATTAAGGAATAGGGAATGGAAAATGCTGCTTTTCAAGTGGGAATATATTAGTATATTTTCTAAGCTACAGAACATTTATAGAAAACTGTTTATTATTTTATGAAACAGAATTTTCTTTTTATTAAATGTCGATTAATCACATTCAAGTGGGAAATGGAAATTAATAAAAGATATTTTATTTTTTATTTTAAAATACAAAAGAAAATTGTAAATATCTTAAAGTTCATATTGAATTAAAATCAAATCTATATATTAACTGAAATTAAATTAAAATAGATCTAGCAAATAATAGTAAATCAAGAATAATTATTTAAAAAATAGGTATTAAAATTGAGCATAAAATTAAATTAAAGTATTAAATTAAATTAAAAGCAAATGCATATTCAAATACCCAATGAAACCCAGATTAACCGGGTTTCCTAACACAAGTGCAACGTTTCCTTTGAGTCCAAGTCTCAAGTTAAATTTTTATAATACTATTTATACACGATGCAAGCAAATTGCTTTCAGAACCTTTTGATGGAAATGCGACAGGAAAATGTCTGTGCTTGAATCATTTTCATTTCATTTGCAACATCTTTTCAGTTCTAACTAAATTTCAAGAGTCTGAACTTGCTGTTTCTTTTAAGAAGACTTTTATGCCATCGAAATGTAGCTAAGCAGAGATGCTACACGGAGAGAAAAGTTTTGTTCTCTGTATGTTTGTCCTGAGATCTAGAAACAAGAAAATCTAACGTACTATTGCACATAGAGGGTTGATCTTTAATATATATAATCGTTACTATTATATTTTTATATACTGAAAAGCATATTGAAATCGGTTTATAAACACAGAAGTTATTGAAGAAACAATATTGCAGAATTTGCGTTTCTTGCATTACAGCAATTCCAGTATTGCTGCCTCGCTTTATTTAAAATTATAAATATCTAAATATTATATTAAAAATTGTCTTTAGTGCTATATTAAAGCTTTTCCCTTTGTATTTCCACTCTGATTATTTTCCCCCAGTGCACCTCCGCTCTACACACGTCAAAAGACCCGCCTGCATTTGTGAGATTCAAAAAAAAAAAAAGCATTTCACTGGGCGCTGGGTGCACTGAAAGTAGTTCAAGTGTGTGGCAAGTAATTAGTTGTAGGTGTATGCACGTCTTACGTGCGTCTTGAAATTGTATAAAGATTTCCCACAAATATTTACAAATAGCGAGAAGGAGCCGCCTCGGTTTACCCTAAGCTGCTCAAGTGTTTGGCCGCCTACTTGGAGGTTAATTAAAACCAAATTCCGAAAGGGAAAATCGTTGAAAGATCTGAAATTGCTTTTTAATATTTTCCACAGCGCACACTTCAGAATGGAAAAACAGATTTCCACTTACAGATTATCCCCCGTCTGTCCGTGTCTGTCCGTGCCTGTCAGCCGCATCCTACCTACGCAGCGTGAGTTGGGACAGGGTATATTCTACACACATATCCCTCTTCATAAGGTCGAGGTCTCTCAAATATCCAAGATTTCTAGTTCGGGATCTCAAGTATTTTGTTATGATATTCGTATTCGTATCTCTGGCACTTACTGCACTCTCCACTTCTGCTTTGTTTGTCCAACTGGGGCCCAGCTGACAACTGTTCCTAGGTGTAAACTCCAAATTCTAGACTCTAAACTGTCAGTTTTGTCCCCAATGTTGTTATTGCTGTTGTTGTGTGGGCTGCATTGGTAAATAAACCAAGAGTACGTGTGGCATTCAAGTAGAAGCATTGTTTTCCTCTTTCTGCATTACCAGTGCACTTCCGCTGGTAATGAGTGAGACCCTAAATTACGAAACCCTCAAGTGTTCGAGGTGTTGGAGTTCTACAGAAGTTCTTTTAAGTAAACAGCTGCTACTTGTGTTGGCGTGATAAGATTTCATAGATAAACAGATCTTTTCTTTCCTAGGAGTATCTAAAGGAAGACAAGTTTATTTCCGTTACGAAATGTTTCGAAATTCACTACTTGTAATTCAGATTTCATTTTAAATTTAATATAGATTTTAAATCTTTTATATCGATCATCCTATTATATAAAATTTATAGAATTTTATTTATTTCATTTACAAAAGTGGACAGTTATTAAAAATATATTGGGTGTATATTTAAATTAACTATAAAATATTTAATAGCGTAATTTCATTAATTACATGATTTATAATGCCGATATAAATTTATTTTGTATAATTTTCATGAGATTCTTGAAAGTAATTTCATTTGTTCTGATAATGCAAAATTTGTTAATATTAATTAATAAATCGATTTGTATTTTCCTGATATTAAACTTGTATTTAATTTGATTGATTTAATTGATTTATAATTCAATTATTTAATATAACCAACTGGTAAAATTAATACACATTTTTTATAATATTAATATTAATTTAAAAATTGTATTCGATATAATTCATTTATGTATATACTTAGCAGATTGATTTAAAGAATTCTAGAGTACTAATAATTTGCATGTTATTATTGGAAATACTATAATTAAATTTATGCTACAAATTATACAATAATTATTCCACGGTGCATTGAGCAATAAACATTTGCCCTTTTTAAAATCTAATTATACATTTTATTTGAGGCATTAAAATTGCTAATTTACATGGAACATGTGAATAAAAGTTTTCATGTCATTCAAATTCAAATTGATGCATTTATTAGCTGAATTAGATAACTGCTATATTATAGTTATTTTAAATGTATTTTCATAATCTAGTCTAAAATAATCTGCAATAATCTCTGCATAAATTGGAGTTATTTGCTTTTGTTATTTATTAGCTGAATAATTGTGTATTATTATCCAATTATCACAATATTTGTCTGCCATATTTGATGAATAATTGTGATTAAATTCGAATATATATGAGCTCATAACTGCTGTAGTATGGAATACCTGCTTCTTCGGCTACACCTTTCCTGTCCCTCTTCCCTCCTCCAACTGTGGCATTAGTTTTCCCCCGTTTTCCGAGTTTTCCGCCTGTCATGTGACAAATGCCGCCACATTAGCCAGTTGTAGAGTTTCAATTTGCACTGCCCCGAGCTGCAACTATCCATGGAGTATTCACATTGGTATTTGTATTCACATTCGTAGTCGTATTCACATTCGCATTCGCATTCACATTTGCTGTGGTTCGAGTGGTCGCTTTGGTGGTTTCAATGGCTTCGATGCATTTGAAAGTTGATTTGTTCGAACTGATTATTAGGCCATGTCGCTGCGGTGCTGGCGCTGCGTTTGCTGCGGTTTTGCATCGCACAGATAATAGTTTTAAATAAGCCGAAGTCCAGTTTAATTGGCCAAACTAATGTGCATTAAAGCAGCTGCAGCTGCCCCAAATGGTGTCAGGCGAAACTTAAAGTTGCTGCAGTCGGACGTTACCGACCCCGTACAATATTCTGCTGCATATCTTCGCTGTTTCTTAACTGCTCATTTTAAACTGAATCTGAAAGATACTCTATCTGCTTACTGCATAGCAGAACTTAAATGCCAAAATTGGAGAATATATATAATATCTGAGCTCTGCCACGCCTTCTTCTGGGTGTTACACACATTTCCCACTAAATTAATATACCCTTTTTGCACTTTCAAAGTACAGGGTCCCACAAGACGTGACTTATCAGCAAGAAAACTGTAAGATAAACACCTGGCGAGCTTTTCTATATAAATATCTTACAGATGCAATGTTGTCAGAGTCATCGGGCATTAAAACTGAACAAAGTGTGTCAAAGTCTTCCGTCTTCCCTCTTCCTCCTTCTCCCTTCCCTCTTTGGTCTTCTTGTCTGTCATCTTGTCCTCCCACTCTCGCCCTACTCATGCTGGGCTAAGCTATTGAGTTTCCCTGGGATCAGCTCTCGTACTGCCAACCCAATCTCTCTGCAGCTGCCTACACCTGTCGCCTGTCTAATTTATGCCTAGAGTCGTCCAAAGATAAACCTCCCAATGACATGTGGCACACAGATACGCGTATCTGAAATGCACAATTCGTAGTTAGATACAGTTTGTTTGTGTTTATGGCCATGTAAAATCATTAATAGACCCCAGCGATGACGACAACTAACAAATTAGTGCGTCTCATCATTTGCATAATTGAGATAGAGATTCAAATTTCAAATTTCCCTCTTTTCCTCAGTGACTTTTCCGTTTCTGTTCACAATTTGTTGGGAACAAGAGATGCTCCGATAGCGAATGATATATATTGAACTACGATTCCAGATATAATGCAAAGTGCCATATAAAAAGAATGGTGTCAGGTATCTGTATCAGTTTTATTTTTCAGTATCACAAATTTCTTATATTTTACGTTATTGGTACTAATTGTAAAATGCAACACGTGACAATAAAATTTTATGAGCTTACCGAATCTGAAAAATACTGAGAAATAAATAAAGAGAGTTTTTCATATCGAATTTATAAAAATTGAAATTGAAAATAATATTAATTAAAAATAAATATAAATAAAAAAAATTATAATAAATAATAAAATATACAAATTTAATTTTAAAGAAAGGTGTATGGTTAATTTTAATCATTCATTACTTAAAATTTATTCTTACAACTATAGAACTATTATTTATTAATTTTAACTAGTTAATGGATTTAATCTATTTCGATAAACTAAAATTCCAAATAAATTAATCTGCTTCCATTTGCACTGAATAAAAGTAAAATATTGCGACATTTTCAACGGCAATCTGCGAGTCATGTTCAGTTAGATTCCGAGTGCACTCAAATAACTCACTTGACGCTGCACAAAGAGCCACAAAGCATTCACAAAGTATTCACAACATTCACAAGTTTCGTTGCGAGTATTCCTCATGTCCTCTAGCTGTGGTTAGACCAAAGCGTTTTCTTTTCTTTATTACTTGTTTTTTTTTAGTTTTTTTTATTAATGCCAAGTAATTCGCCAATTTAATTTGCAACATTAATTTCGTCTCAAATGTGGCATGTGGCAGGGGCATGGTCAGCCGAAGGGGTGGGGTGGCAGCCTAGTCTTGGCCACGTTTAGAGAGCGGACACAGCTGTGCGTCAAGCCAAATTACAATGCACTTTTCGGTCTCTGCATTTTATGCCTGCATTTTGTCAATTGCAATAAAATAATCAACATGCATCGGAGTACCAATCAGTGAGGGGGTGACGGGGGGCACTGCAACAGGGGGTCAAGTCGGCAAGGCTTTATTTACTTAAACTTTCGGTTGTTTATACTCTAACTAAAATGGGTAATATGTATCTTTTGGTACTCTTATAATGTTCTTAATCTTATTATTCATACACAACATTATGTTATAATAAAAATTTGTAACATTTTTTTTGAATTTAATATTTAGAACATTTTCGATGCAATTATTTACATATGTTCATTATTTTATGAATTAAAATGAATAACCAAGCTACATATTATATAGTAGTTTAAGAAGCGTTTTGTAAATTGTTGAAAACGTAATATTAAAATAAATTACATCATTTTACCTAAAATGACAATATCTAAGTTATTGGAAAAGAAAAAGTCACACAAGGAAGATCCTACAGGGAAAGGTCACACAGTTGTCTTTCAGCTGATAATTTGGGACATATATTTTAAAACTTTTAAATTATTTTACTGAATTATTTAAAGTAAAAATTTTTTGCATTGTTGTTAAATTAGGGCAAAAGAAAATAATGATCGTATATAAAATAAAGTTTGCATAATAATATTTTTTAAATTCGACAACAATTCTTGAACAACAATTCAGTTGGCTCTGCTTGATGTTCTTAGACTGTTTGTGGATAGGAATTTGTAGGGGTCGTGTTTACCCGACTGGCGCTATCTTACTGGGAGCTCTTTTGATTTTTTCCACGTTTTGTTTGCAGTTTGTGTCTGCAGATTTACGACCCGCATGGACAACACGTTTAACGTTCAAATTGCCAGAGTCTCTGCAAATGCAACTTCAACTTCAACTGCAACTCCAACTTTAAATGCAACTGCAACTGCAACAGCAACAGCAACTGCATTTTGTTGCTATTAACATAATAATGTGGCGGCTGCCCCTCGCTTCCCCTCCCCCCCCCCCCCCCTTTCTTCTAAAACTCCCTGTGGCAATTGTGAGCCAAAGTAAATAATAAACTCGCGCTAATCTGCGGCCAAACTGCATTTAGCGACCGTCCGATTGTCCGTTTGTCCATTTGTCCGTTTGGCTTTTTGTGAGTTTTGTCAGTCAGTCCGTCAGTCAGTTTGTCAGTTTTACATTCGGTCAGTTTGCGGTTTTCGAAGCGTTTACGTTGATTATTTTGAGTCCGCTGCTGTCTTTGAACATACCCGTAATTCAATCCGCACACTCAGAAAAATAAAAAACGATTCGTTCTACAAAGTTCTACAATAAATCTTGTTTTATTCTCTATAAAATAAAGATAAATGCATTTCAAATAATGATTAAATTACTAACAAGTCTTATCTAAAACTAATCTTGGTGTGGCCATCTTTGCTTATAAAATAAGCAAAACTTTGATTCATCATATCGCATTCAACATTTGAAATAAATTTGATTCAATATGTTAAACCCCTAGCTTTATTCGAAAAATTACTGCTCCAGCTCTAATGGTATTTTTAGGATCTGCCACGCCTCCTTCTGCCTGTCTCCCAATGTTATTTACCCAGTTTTTACCCATTTTTAATGGCTGTAGGCTCTAATGAAAGCTTGATCTTTTGACACAGAAAATTGGTTGTTTGAATTCAAAATCCATCGATTATTCTCTCAGTGCAGCTGGACTTTAGCTCGGTCGTTATCATTTGCATTTTTCTTGATTTGTTGACTCTGGCCTGTCGACCAGGGTCTTTAGTAGCCACGCAGTCCGCAGAAGAAGTTGATCCTCGGTAGGCAAATGTTAAACGTGAGCTGTGTGCAGAAATACTATTTTGATAGAATTGCACAACGAGTGTAATCACAGCTATTGTTGTTGAATTTATGAAAAAAGAGAAAAATGGATGAAAAACTGCTGTTAAATTTGATGTAAGACCTCGCTGGCAATTGTCTTTTTGTGGTGCCTGAAATGGTTATGTTTATGCTAAATTATAAAGCAGGGGAATATTATTGCTTCCTTATAGAGACAGAGCCTCCAATATGAATATGATATATCTCTGGCAGTTCCATTACTCATCATTGGCTCTGCTTAATGCCACATCAATCAATGTCTCTGATATTCACAGTGACTGCACAATGAGTCACTTCTTATAGAGACTACGGAGAGGCGTGAATAATTCCCAAAACTCTGCTCGTTAAACTTCCTTTCTAGCCGAGATCAATTTAAAACTAAACATAATCTTGTACTAAACAAATCTCCATAAATGAAAGCGGCTTTTCTTGCTATTATATCTTCATCTAATCTGTCTATAATTATCTATAATTCCTTGCCTTTTATGTCTGCGTATGTATTTACCCTCTCTCTGTAAATCTCATCTTTTAAAATACGCATAATTTATGGAAGAAATTTTAGAGAATTATTCTCTAGTCATTAGCGCCAATCCCATGATTGATTATGTTTTATTATGAATTCTGCATGTTTTAATAATCAATAAATAATAGAAAAAACCACTCCATATCGACTTCTCCCTCCCCATCTATCCCTTTTATTTTACACATTGTCTGGCGTTTCTTTCTTTGCTTTTTTTATGCAATGCATTGACAGCGCCCGCATCCAGGGCAGCGCACAAAAAATGATACAAAATCAGTAGTGACGAAGCAGATCAGTCGGGCGATAGTCTGCAGTCGGACGTAACCAACATTCGGAAGCCTTGTTATGTGTCTTAAACGTAATGCAATATATAGCATCGATGGAGAATATTAGAGAGAATATTAGACGGATGGACTGACGGATATGACCGTATCTACTCATCTCTTCTTCTTAAACAAGAATATATATACTTTTTGAGATCTACCACGCCCACTTCCGTGGTGTACGCACTTTTCCCACTTGCACTAACTCAATAGACCCTTTTGTCTTTCAAAGTACAGGCTCTTGATACTGGCTGCTGACTCAAGATAACGCATAAAGAGGGAGAAAGAGAATCATAGAGACGAAAAGGGAGAATAAAAGAGATAGAGAAACCGAGACAGTGAGAATGAGAGAATGAGAGTCAACGAGTAGGCAGCACGGAGGCTGTGCTTATCAGATCTGGGTAATCTCGCTTCGATTATTAACCCTCATAAACGCCAAAGATACTCAGACTCCCGATGACACAGTAGCCCAGAGCATGGGCCTGACTTATGTAATCCTAGTAAGGGGGGGCGGGGGTTTCCCGGATTCATTAGCATCTGCATATGGGAGCTACTCCTTTTCCTTTGGCCCGCCCTCGATTGGCTGTTAATAAATGTTTTTCAATTTTCATTGTGGTTTTTTTACTCGTTAGTTGATTTTGCTGTATTCCTGCTCTCTAGCTGGGGCTCATCATGGCAGTCCATTGTTGTTTGTGGTTTTTCATTTTGTCGTATATTTTTTATTCGTTTTTTGGAAAATGCCTCATCATCAGACTGAGGCCTAGCCGCGCCTTTGTTGCCTTATTGAGCCATAACTGCAACTTTGTTTATTATTCTTGTGTTTGTTATTGCTATTGTTGTTGATGTTGTGGCTGTGGCTTTGGCTTCGGCTTTGGCTTCATCCATTTTCATTTTCCCTTTTCTTGTGCTTATTTTACTGATTAATCATGCTTTTTGTACAGCTGTTCTGCGACCGCAGAGAAAGTAGCTCATATTTTGATAAGGCATTCGAATTGAATTCAAGCGGTTACACCTGGAACACCACTTGACCCAATGAAATGCAACGATTGCACTTCAAAATATTGGTTGAAATCCATTCAGCACTTTTCAGAAAGATTATACGCTTTATATGCACGATATATAGAATATATAGATTATGTACTTCCGCTCTGGATTCTTCATCAGTCGATATTGTCTGTATATCCGTCTGTATAAACACTTAGATCTCTATAACTATAGGAGCTTTATATATCATTTTAGGTATATAGGTTCTCCTATGCAATAAGGAGATCAAAATTGTATTTTTTATTGAAGCAATAGAACTATAATGTGGCACATTCACAGCCTATGGTAGTGTCTATGGAAGTTGTGATTTGTATTTTAATCGGACAAGATAGAGCGAAGATATGTAACAGATAACTCTGTCGAGGGGGTGTATCGCTAAGTGTATGCCTGAGAACATGCTCATTATTCGAGCGGCGAAAAATATTAGATTACTTTGTAATGATTATCGAAGTTTAAAGTGCAGGGTCTTCTAATGTCGGTTACGTCCGAATGCTGCCTTGCGTCCAACTGATCTACAGATTAAAATTAAGTTATTTAATTTAATTTTAATTGACTTTACTTATAATGCTTTTACTCTACCTACTTACTTAAAGTTATTGAATTTATCGCTTGTCATATTCTAACTTTCCATCGATAACTATACAATTTACTTTTAATTAGTTTCTGCTTCGCAGCCATGTTTAAATTACGTGTTATCCCGCTTTTCTTGCTCAATAACATTCTACTACTCATCATGATGCCAGTTTTTTTTGCCCAACCAACTTTTTGATTAACGTGAGTTCATCATTTTTCACTGTCATTTAGGATCAGCACCCGCTTATCCTGTCAAAAATTTTAAACACTTTTTTATCATTTCTTGCGCAAAAAAAAAAAAAAAAAAAATACACAAAAATGAAGGAACGTGTTTAAGCCTAAAGGTAGCCGACACACTGTCCTACCATTATAATTTTGTATACGGTTTTTTTGTTTTCCTTACAAATATTTTTTATGGTATTTGCCTTTTTGCCCTGCATGAGTTTCACTTTTGTCCTGGCAGAGGCAGAAAAAAGGTTATAAATCATTAGCTGGGCATATTTTTAATAGAGTTGTTACTTCTGCCTCTCGTGCTTTATTTCCTCTTTTCTCTTTTTTCTTGTGGTCGGATTTTTGGGTAGCGTTGGCAGTTCTGAAAAGGGTTTACGGACATTGCAAAAAAGTTAACGCATTTTTCCCCGTTGTTTGGTAATCTTTTAATTAATATCATAATTCTTCTTTTTTCCTCTCTTTGCAGGTGAGTGCGTGTTGCGATGCCCAATTTGAGCTGTTTGCCAAGTAAATGCTACCAATTTAATCAGTCAATTAGGCGCATGCTAATTACAAGTTAACATACAACTCCTCTGCATATTGATAACAGTTCGTTTAGACGGGGAAATGACTTTAAGCAACTTTCCATTCAGGCCAAACAAAAGCGATCTGCATGTGGGTGACAAAACCACAACAGGCATTGAATAAAGAAAAGCTTACAAACAGCAAAAAATGCCACAATTTTCAATTCAACAACAGCAACAACAACAAGCTAAACATCATCATCACCATCATCATCAGGCTGCCAACATTTCCTTCCGTTAGGTGGCATCAAACAGAATTTGATTCCACCCCAAGCACCCCATGCCACAGAAACCACAAGGGTATCACAAACTTTCACAGAGTAGCAGGTTAGCGAATACCCTGCTAAAACTAATGCTCTGCATCTTTCAGTGCAGAGTTTGATGTATCTTGTAACAAGATACGATTCTATTCTATTAATCCCAATTTATTCTTCTAGTATTGTTCTATCAAACAGAAATTTCATTATTATAAAATATATATTTCTATAGTGTATTGCATTTTATTTTTTTTAATATTATTTGACTTGCAATAAATTACTAATAATTTCAAAAATAGTAAGTTATAAATATATTAAAGATATATTTAATTTATTTCAATTAAAATTCAAAATATATTATATATTATATTATAAATACTAAATCACGATTCATGCTAAATCTTAAAATAAATTTATCACAATTTAAGTTCAAAATCATATAAATATGAATTGTATTTTAAATACCATTTTAAATAATATAAATAAAATTGATTTTATTTTTTGTATGGTATATTCTTACCGTTACATAGAATACAATTTAAGTTCGAAATTATGAAATCATTAATACAAAATTTTTTTATGGTTTAAATTTATTATACTTTTACATGTTATACTTCTACATGTTAATGCTCGATATGCCCTATTTATATCCATTTTACAGGGTATAAACAGAAACTGTGCTGCATGTTGACTTGGGGCATGAAAAGGGGTGGCTTTTCTTTAACTACCGTTAGCATATGCTGTGATGGAGTCTGCAGCTCAGCCTAGCTGTAAAGCGCCATGATTGATGGCTATTCTATGCTGCATGCCATTTCATAAGCTCTCTCTCTCTCTCTCTCTCTCTCTATCTCTATTTTTCCTCTCTTTCTCGTATCGCACCTGTTGTAAATGTAGGCAGTAAAATCATCTTGATTCAGAAGAGGCTTTAATGTTGTGCCAGTTGCATTTTTGATTTGATTTGATTAAATTACCATTTTTAATGGGCATTTACTTACCACTTTTTGATAGTTAAATGAGGCGCATAATTACGCGAGTTGCCACAGCATGCATGTATTTTCATAACTTCATAACTTTGGGAAATATTTTGGCAAGTTGACAACAAATTCAAAACATGCTGAAAGTTTTCACTTTCTTGCCAAATTTGCCGAGGCAAACATGAAAAACAGCTAAACAGTTGCCACAGTTTTCACTTCCGAGACTTGTGCGTCAATGTCAACTTTGACAGAAGCCAACAGGGAGTTACGAGAGAAAAAGAGAGCGAGGGAGAGAGAGAGAGAGAGAGAGAGAGAGAGAGAGAGAGATAAGAAGATGGAGACTGTGGGAGCAAAGCATGGATTTACTTTTATTTTATTACTGTCATTGTTGGCGGACTGCTGCCGGTTCAACCTTTCGCAGGGCGGCAACCCTGGAACAAGAGTTTTTTCCCCTCTTTTTTCCCTTTTTTTTTAGTGGGAGTGCTAAGAGTTTGGATATATGTATAGAGAGAGACAGCAGCATTCAGAGCTGATGCTGTCGTCGTTATCCTCTTGCTCAACTGGCGCCTTTATCATTCATCTGTGTTCAGTTCCTTGTACGTTCTTTATCTGCTGTTTAGTCAGGCGAATGTGTGTCTGTATGCGTGTCTGTATCTGTGTGTGTGTGTGTGGGTGGTTGGGCGTGGCATCTTTTGGCTGCTTCGTTTTTGGCAAAGTCGTAAATTAAAAATGGCTTAATATGTAAATCCTTGCCTGCACTTTCTTCTTGATTCGTCTGCCGCCGGCAGATTAGTTTTGTGGATATTTCAGCTTATGTGTGTCCCTGTCTTCTTGTCGGCATCTATCTTGTGCATCTATAGCCCTATAGCCTTGTCCTTCTTCCTTCTCCACGTCCTTCTCTCCCTCTGTCCTTGTGACTTGCCTGCTTTTGGACATGCAACAAAATTTATGCGCTTTGACTTTGTTTCGGGTCGAGTTCTGTGTGTTTTCTTTGGCTGCCTGGTCACTGATAGCTCTGCCATCCTATCCCCTAACCAGAACAGGACAACTCCTTCTGTCCATGTTTGCTCTGACTTTAACTGCTTCTCAGCAGAGATACTTGCTCATGTTTTGTCTGTTGTCACTTGTTAGTGTTTGCTGCTGCTTCTTCTTTGTTGGCTCTGATTAGTGAGCTTCGTGTAAACATTCTGATAAATTCTAAAAGGCTGATTAGTTGCTTTTCTCTTGATTGGTAATTGCATTTTGTAACTGTTGCAACTGGTTCAAGGTTCCATTCTATTAACTATGCTTAATCCACTCACGCAAATTAGCATATTTTCCACTCGGGAACGAACATTTTGCCAAATGGACTGTCATTAAATTATTCCCCTGGCAACTTTGGCTGCCATTTAATTATCCATTTTTTGTCTGCTCGTTTTCCGACTTCTATACGCTTTCGATACATGTCAACTATTAACCAACTAAAGGAATATTCTTTAGACTTCACTGTTATATTAAATTAAGTAAGAAAGTATTGACTGAAACATACCTAAAATCTCATAATTTTTAGACCCTTTACTTTAAAAAAGTAAAAAGGGTCTATTAGTTTAGTGCAAAAAGGAAATGTGTGTAACACCCAGAAGGAGGCGTGGCAGACCCCACAAAGTATATATATTCTTGATCAGGACGACAAGACGAGTCGATATAGCCATGTCCGTCTATCCGTCTGTCCGTCTGTCTGTCTGTCCGTCTGTCCGTCTGTCTGTCCGTCCGTATGAACACCTAGATCTCAGCAACTATAAGAGCTAGAGACACCATATTTGGGATTTAGGTTCTCCTAATCAGTAAGCAGCACGAGTTTGTTTTAGATTTTGGATATCTCCCCCCCTTCCCCTGCAAACCGCAGAAAGCTACTGCAGCCACAGTTTTAAAGCTATTGATTTGTAATTTGGTATTTAACTAGTTTACGACATTCTCTATCGACGCTGTGAATTTTGTTTCGATCGGATAAGAAACAGCGAACATATGCCACAGACAATTTGCCGCACTAGGCAGAGGGGGGGTGGTGTGCCTTACATACGCGGATAGGTTAGTGTGCGTGCCTTTGACTGTGTTTGTAAATGCATAAAGTTAAAGTAAAGGGTCTCCTACGGTCGGTTACGTCCGACTGTAGCTTCCGTCCCACTGATCTGCCCCGTCCCTATATTTATTCATATTTAAAACTTTTTTAGGCTTTTCTTTGCAGTAAGCAAGTTAAGTTGGTTTTTCAATTTTTCTATTTTATAATAAATTTTAAATTAATTTTTCCCTGATCTCGCTGACCACAAGAAACCCCAGCAGTCACAATACTGGGTCTTCTACTGTCGATTACGTTTGACTGATCTTTCTCATTCTTACTAGTTATGTTTGTCTTTGATTTTGTGCATCCATTAGCTTTTAGAAAATTACCTTTGATAGTTATAGAATTGTTCAATATTTATTAACTAAATAGCTTTATTTTTATTGAGAGTATTTATTCTTCGACCTAGGCTCAAAGCTAGATATTCCCTGGCTTTTTTTGTCGCTTGCAGGAGTTGTGCGTGCTTTAATGCATTATAGTAATTATTTTAACTGCATTCGGTTTTAAAATGCTGCCTGTTGCAGTTGTTGTTTCATTGACCCTAATGCAACTGCAATTAACCCGGAAATTGTGCAGCTCCACGCCCATTTAGAAATGGAATTATTTAATTTTATTTATGGCCCATCACAATCTGCTCGTGAAAATAATTTAGCAAATTAATATTTATTGCATTCATTTTGTTAACGAGCCGAAACTTCCAATACTTTCGCAAATTGTGGAATTGTTGTCGCATCAAAGAGAAAACTGTGTGCGCGAGTATTCAATATTAATTGCAAATTGACAAAATGAATTATGCAATTAATTTTCTAGTGGGCCGCAAAAAATGTTTGAGTATTGCATAACAGATTATTTAACAAAGTAATTTGTATTTTAATTAAATAATTAATAATCATGGATTTTTTCAAAGATATCGTATGGTTTAACCAAAGAGAATAAATGCATTGATTAAATGTTGAATTGAGATTTATAAAATCGAATAGAATTATGTAAAATCAAGACTTTAAAAAAACCAATTATTTAATGGGTTTCGATTTGCTATAGAAGGCGAACAGTCTGCTTTATTAAATTATTTAAATGTAAAAATCTCTTTTAATAAAAGTTAAATATAATAATTTAGATATGAGAGTACAGCGAAATTTAAACATGGTTACATTCTTTACTCGATTGAATGTTCTACAAAGCGGTTCTTGGGAATTGTACTCTTAGCTCTCTGCCAATACTCAGCGTACTTGGAAGGCGTCTTATTGTAACGGGTTCTTGTATATGGATAGTGCAGAGCAGATTCTCATCTACGGCCACCATGGCTCCGGCATTGTCGAACTCGCCACAGTAATTTGGGGCCGAGAATATTGTGATAAGCTTTTGATCGGCGAACAACTCATAACCATCCTCCACAACCTGATGGGCGCGACAGATTAGGGATAAGCCATGGCGTTCCAGAAAAGCTTCAACAATGTCTGGACCAAAGGTGTAGCTCACTCCACGATTGTTGAGACCCCAGCCAAGTGTATTTGCGTCTGGATCAGACCACAGCAGATCGCATAGTAGACCTTGCTCTGGAACCTCGCAAGGTCGCGCTATCAAACGTATTTGTTCCAAGGTAATCATGCTTGGACTCAGACCTCCATGGCAGCAGAAAATACTCTTGTCAACAACCGCCGCGATCGGCATGCAATTATAGCAGTCTACAAAAGTTCTCCATACCTTGATCGAGAGTCGTCGCTTGCACTCATCAAAGAATCCATAGAGGCGGTTTAGGTATGAACTTTCGTGGTTGCCTCGCAAGAGATATATTTTATTGGGGTAGCGCACCTTGTAGGCAAGCAAAAGGGTTAGTGTCTCTATAGATTGCATTCCCCTATCCACATAGTCACCCAGAAACAAATATTTCGTTTTAGGTGGATACCCAGATATTCTGAAATACTTAAGCAGACTGCTGAAATGTCCGTGAATATCGCCCAGAATATTAACGGGCGCCTGTATCGCTAGGAGGGAAGATTCTTTCAGTAGCAGCTCTCGTGCCTGGTTGCAAATCCAGTCAATCTCAAATTCATTTACTACAATGCTTCCACTCGAACTGCTTGGACCCTGTTCGATAAGTCGTTGAATAACATCATCTAGATTGGTCTCCAGCTCAGACCCCATATTGTTATTCTGTTGGACCGAGGAGTCGGAGTCGGAGGTTTCTTCAGATTGCAAAACAGACGGAATTCGGTTTGGGTTTGAGGACATTCTTGTGATAATTGAAAAACGTCAACTAAAGACTGTAACAATTTAGAATTTATAATGCTTATCTATATATTTGATTTGCAGCTCCTAAAATTTCTGGTTTAAATGGGGTTCTATAATTTTGTCGAACTTTAATGTAAAATAAAACTAAGGAACTGAAGGAATAGGCAAAGTATATGTTTCAAAAACTATTCTGAAATATAGTCGTCAACTCCATTTCATAAACGGTTTTTGTATCGGAAATATAGTATATAATATGGTATCAGAATCAAGCCACTGGTTTCCGAGTTTTATTGCGCACCAGTTGATTAAAAAACGGTTGCGATACGCAAAAATGTTTTGCGAGCTCGGAGAATTTTCGCAATTACAATTCGCCATTGTGCATAGTTAAGTAGCTTCTGAGTGGAACTCTTCGCATTGCTGTTTGAAGTGGCTATTGTTATCGGATTGACAGCTTCTAAATCAGTTCTCGCTTCCCTCAAACCTCCCCCTCCACAATTCAAGTACCCACAATGAACCCAATATTCTTGGCACTATGACAAATCTCTGTATGTTTGTCCGTCCGTCCGTCTGTCCTTCTCGCTCTGTGAGATATATGTATGTGCATAACTGTCTTTCAATCAAGTAAATTTCTCCGCTGCCTACTGTTTGAGGCATTACATCCGTTGCTTTTATTTTTCAAATCAACATAATGGACACTTTGCCCAAAGGCTGCGGCTCAACACCCCCACCCCCTGCCGCACCATCCTCCGTTAGCTCTCTCCCCCCGCACTGCGTCTCTCTCCGTTTGTTGGGCCACACATAAAAATACAAAGGCAACTTCACTTTTGGCTTTGACAGCTGACACAAAATGCAAAAAGCAACGCATTTTGAGTGGGTGGCCCTAAACAGGGTTGCTCGGGAAATGCAACCCCCTGCCCCGCCGAAGTCTCCCCCACTCCCCGCCCAACTCCGTCGACAAATCCCAGCCTGCTTCTAACCTACCGCAGATGCACATTTCTGCTTTGGCCTGTCACTCATTAAACATTTTGCCAAGTGTAACGAAGTGCCGTTGTTTGGTGCTTCCGTTCCTCCGACTCTCCGTCCCTCCGTCCCTTCGTTATTCCCTCTCTCCGCAGCTCCATTGTTTTCCTTCCCGCTGTTGTTGTTCTTGTCATGCCAAGTGTCACAACAGTCGCCTGCATGTTGTTGCTTTTATGAGCGTGTGACAAACAGCTAAAACGATTGCAATTGCGATTGCAATTCCGATTGTTGTTGCAGTTGGGACCGCTCTTCGAAATCCCGTTTTGCTTTCGGTTGCGGCCCATTCAAATCGCAACAACAACTACCTTCTTAAGGCCTCAGAGCATAGGCGTGCCTACAAGGGAGAAGGTATTTTCAAAGTAAAGAAAGTTACGGTCGAACCCAATTGAAACCCAATTCAGATAAGCAAAACTTTGATGCAACATAGCTTTCTTAATTATTAAACGATTTTGATTAAATTTACAGAATTTCTAGATATTAATTAAAACAGAATTTATGTAGATGGGTTTATATATCTTAAATAGATAAATTCATATTATTTAGATAAATATTGAAAGGGACGTTGCATCCGAAAATGCGTTCCCTACTCAGATCTTTTGGTTTTCGGGATCTCAGCGTTTATACAGATAGACGGACCGTGTTATATCGAGTCAACTCATCATCCTGATAATGAATAAAGGTATGTCCTTTGTGGGGTCTGTCTCATTCTACCAAATACACTCATTTCCCCTATACACATTTTCAAAAACAGAGCTTAATTAAATAAGATCGAATATGGTAAACTTATCGAGTTGGTTATGATCGATATACAAATTTAATCAAAATAAAATATTTATATAATAAATACCCTATATAAATGCCATAGAGTATGCGAAATAATCATAATATGCCATAATGGAAACAAAATAAAACTACTTCCAATGAAATCCCCTTCACGCCGCCCATGAGTTTTGTTTGAGAAGTTGACAACATGTTGCCCCCATATTTAGTGCCGGCTTCTGCTCTGATTGAATATTTGTCCAAGAAATACAAATACACCCTTTCCCCTCCCTCGTTTGTAGAAGTCGTAGTTCCCTTGTACTTACAGTTGTTGTTGTTGTTTTTGTTGTTATTGCCTCTTTGCATTTGTTGTCTAAGTAAATATTAAAATATTTCACACGAAAAATTAACTCAAGGAAGTGTGTGTGTGTGTGAGAGAGAGACTGAGAGAGTGAAGTTTGTTGCTATTTTTACAACTCTCCGCTCTCCACAGAGCAAACGCAGCTGGGCCTCCTCTCCACATGCGTCACTTTGCTTATCTAATGGCCTGCAGTGGCTGGCGACTGCAGCGGCGACTGCAGCGGCGACTGCGACTGCGACGTTGACTGCGGCAGAGGCTGCTGCTTATCGCATGCATGTTGTTGTTTTTTGCCCGCACATATGCCAGCCTCGCTCTCTCGCTCTCGCTCTCACTCCCTTTTTAGACCCTTTACTTTAAAAAAGTAAAAAGGGTCTATTAGTTTAGTGCAAAGAGGAAATGTGTGTAACACCCAGAAGGAGGCGTGGCAGACCCCATAAAGGATATATATTCTTGATCAGGACGACAAGACGAGTCGATATAGCCATGTCCGTCTGTCCGTCTGTCCGTCTGTCTGTCTGTCTGTCTGTCCGTCTGTCTGTCCGTCCGTATGAACACCTAGATCTCAGCAACTATAAGAGCTAGAGACACCATATTCGGGATTTAGATTCTCCTATTTCGCGAGCAGCACGAGTTTGTTTTAGATTTTGGATACCTCCCCCGCAAACCGCAAAAAGCTACTGCAGCCACAGCTTTAAAGTTATTGACTTGTAATTTGGTACGTAACTAGCTTATGATATTCTCTATTGACCTTGTGAATTTCGTTCCGATCGGATAAGAAACAGCGAAAATATGGAACGGACAATTTGCCGCAATAGGCAGAGGGGGGGTGGTGTGCCTTGCATACGCGTGTAGGTTAGTGTGCGTGCCTTTGACTGTGTTTGTATGTTCATATATTAGTAGAAGTAGTAAAGTAAAGGGTCTTCTACTGTCGGTTACGTCCGACTGTAGCTTCCGTCCCACTGATTTTTCTCTTTTCACTTTGTTGTTTTTGCTGTTGCTGTAGTTGTTAATTGCTCTTTGCTACTTTCTTGCACCCTTCACAATGCGCCGTTAATCACGGCAGAGTGGGAGGGCGCAGTGCGCTCTAGGGCGGGGCAGAGCGAGTTGGAGATGGAACTGAAGATGCACTCAGAAAAATTAAGAACAAAACGCTGTTCTTAAATTCATCTTGTTTTAATATTGAATAATTTTAATTTAATTTTAATATTAATATTGCATAACAAATCAGCATTTAATCTTGAATGAATTCATAATAAACCAGTAAGGACGGAGCCGATAAAAGCGGATATGCTTATTTCAACGAAAACACTTGATTTTTCTCTCAGTGTGGAGATGCAGACGGGGAGAGATGAGCAACTGCTGTCGCTGTTGTTGTTGTTGGCTTTCGTTAATGGGTTTTTATTTGTTTATATGAGAGTCTAGAAAATATGATGCGTCTTTGTAGTGTGAGGTTATGCCCTCCCCTCGCTTCCTCCCCTCTCGCCACCTCTCCCCTTCCACATTACACTCTTACCATGGCGTAAGTGTATTGACCATTTGCGTTTTCAGTTTTGCGCTTCGCTCCGCATGGGAATTTTCACAAGTGTCTTAGGTTTACGGTGAGGGGGGAGGCAGAGAGGAGGGAGGAGTCGGCTAAGTTGTCGTTTTCCGACTTTGGCGCTGATCCATGTGATTATACTTAGTCAAAGTTTTTCATGTGCGCTTAAGTGGGCGTGTTCTCTGCCTTCTGCTTGACCGCGGAAGCTCCTTCGAGCTCTTACGCCTCTCCCTATCTCTTCTTTAGCCAGTGCATTATTAACTACAGTTTTGAATGTTTTTAGATGTTTACAGTTTCTTATGAGCTTAAGTTAATGCATTAGAAAACAGGCTGAGAAGAAAAATGACAAGTTATTAATTTTATTTTGTAGCAACATGTAAATATTGCTTGCAAAAGGCGCAATAAAATTGGAGAATAATCGGAAAACCTTAGTTTTTATTACTAAAAATAAAAATAAATTAGGACCGATTTTAAATTCAAATCAGTTTTATTCAGTAGCATCAGCAAAAGTTTATAATCTAACAAACTATTCAAAGTTTTATTTCCTTCAGGGCTATAAAGTAGAACCTCCAAACCGTAAATGTCAAACTCCCGAATAAATCCGAATTTATTAGATCTAATTCCCAAAATACTAAAATATTAAAAATACTAATTCGTTTACCCCAATATTTAATGGATAATGCAAATTTAAAATGCTTTTATTAATCTCTTTACAGGTTAGTGTTTGACTAGATATATCCTCTCTTTTCTCAATTTGGTAAGTTGGACAAACAAATTCCATTTCCCTGTAAACCCAATTAGACTCTTTAAATGTTGGAATAGCCAAATTATGTCTGATATACGATATCGGTTGCATCTTGCCCATTAATCAATGTCCATTCAGTGTCATATCTGGATGTTTGAAATCAATTAAACATTTATTGACAACAATCTGCGATGTCAATCTGGCATTAACACAATATGGAATTTCTTGCACTTTGGACAATGCAAAATAAAGTGAATACAATTGTTATAATTGACTTTGATCGACGGGAAAACGGAATGGGAAATCTAAAGTAAAATGCATATTAAAAGGAGTACTGGAAAAATTGAAAATATTTTATATAGTTAACAGTATGAAATGGATTTGCCATTTGATATCCATATTGAGGTTATCGGCTAATTAACACTCTTGCCAACTGACGTAATATTGTAGTTGTTGGGGTGGAAAGCCCTCATAGGAGGAGGAAAACCATCAGCAGTTGCTGCTGATAAGGTCATTGTTGTATTTGTTGTATTTGTTTCAATTATGTGAGTGTAGCATTGCGATAAATGACAACTGTTGACATTGACTATTGTTTTCAGTTATGAGACTCGAAAAATGTCACTAATTAAGCCATCAATTTGCTCGCATTGTGATGGGCTAAATGTGTTAAAGTTTTGAACACATTGCAATAACTGTAAAATGGCATTTAATTTAATTAATCAATGTTTGGATTGTCTCGTTTGTCATTCAAAAACATTACTTTAATGTTCATTCGTTTTCTTTATTTGACAAATAATTTAAATTTCTTTTTAGGCGTAAATTCACTGATCAAATTGGGGAAATAATTTAAATTTAAAATAAATAAACAAATATATTAAAATTAGCGTTTGAATTAACCTAAGATTTAAGATTAATAAGCTCATTAAAATTTGGAAAAAAAGCATGCGTAGTTTTTAAATTATATAACTTTGTTAGATTTACAATAATATTTGCAAATATTTTAGTATTACTCCATATTTTATGCAATCCTATTTAACTTGTATTTCACTCTGCAAATTTCTGTATAATTTTGTTTATGATTCTGGATAATTCATAATTGTACTTCTCCCAATGCTGACTATATTTTAAATTAATATTTTTTAAATAAGTTATTTTAATGACACTTTTTTTGTATGTCAAGCAAATATTCTTTTATTAATTCTACACTTGTTACGGCATAATGTCAATTTAATATTAAATTAAATTAAAAAAAAAAAGAATTTAATCACTTGACCCCGACGTGATTTGAACACGCAACCTTCTGATCTGGAGTCAGACGCGCTACCGTTGCGCCACGGAGTCGTACATTAGTCGGCGGCGTCAAATTCCTTTTTCCGACAAATGTCGACTAATCTATCAAAAGAACTTGAACATACCAAGTGGCATTATAGCAAGAGCTAAAAATAAATATTCATAAATATAAGTGTATATATACTACTACTAATCTTATCTCTTATACGGGTTTTTGTGAATTGTTGTTCAACGATCTTGGTGGAAAATGAAGTGCATATCTCTTAACTGGTTTAGTATGCTAGACTTGGATGCAGAGAGAGCATTACGAATTTGTAAGCTGTTTTAACAGCATTTGGGTCAAAGTTATTGGGTTCGACATTGATATAGTGCGGATCTCAAGTCCCTATCCGAAAGGCAGCACCTGCTGAATAGGGAAAACGTGTGCCGCCAAAGCTTTTAGCTGTCGCCGATGTCGATGGAATTCACACAACGCAGCCAAAATAAATATAAACCACCACGACCACAGCAACAAGAACAACAAGAACAACAATAGCTGGAAACTGGAAAATGAATGAAAATGCTGCACATTTGGAAAACGGCTTTTGTTGTTTTGTTTTGTTTATTTATTCATTGATTTTTAATACACTACCCGGGGCAGGGCGTCCTATCACACATCGCCCTATGGTTCTTGTAAATGCAAATGCATTTCGATAAACCCGGAGTCCCAGTGAAATTGATTTCCCTGCGTTTCGTGTGCATTGTGACTAATTGTATAGACTCGACTCCCTCCTTCCCCCCTTCCCGACTACTGCTGGCATTCTTTCAACTCCAACTCCAGAGTCTTTGGGTGGCATAGACTGTTCCTCGAACTCCAGCTGGTTTTCATTGTTTGGAAATTAGTTTTCCTCCGCACAATTGTTGTTTGTGGCCGACAACCAACAGCCGACAACCCCGGGAAGCCCATTTTAATTTTATGTTTTAATATTTATGGTTTTTAATGTTTTCATATTTAGTTCGACTGCCTACACGGCTCTAGTATTTCCGTAGTTTTTATGCTCCGTCTTTAGACCCTTTACTTTAAAAAAGTAAAAAGGGTCTATTAGTTTAGTGCAAAGAGGAAATGTGTGTAACACCCAGAAGGAGGCGTGGCAGACCCCATAAAGTATATATATTCTTGATCAGGACGACAAGACGAGTCGATATAGCCATGTCCGTCTGTCCAGTCTGTCTGTCTGTCTGTCTGTCTGTCTGTCTGTCTGTCTGTCTGTCTGTCCGTCCGTATGAACACCTAGATCTCAGCAACTATAAGAGCTAGAGACACCATATTCGGGATTTAGATTCTCCTATTTCGCGAGCAGCACGAGTTTGTTTTAGATTTTGGATACCTCCCCCCCTTCCCCCGCAAACCGCAAAAAGCTTACTGCAGCCACAGCTTTAAAGTTATTGGCTTGTTATTTGGTACGTAACTAGCTTATGATATTCTCTATTGACCCTGTGAATTTCGTTTCGATCGGATAAGAAACAGCGAAAATATGGAACGGACAATTCGCCGCACTAGGCAGAGGGGGGGTGGTGTGCCTTGCATACGCGAGTAGCGTAGTGTGTGAGCCTCTGGTTGTGTTTGTATGTACATATATTAGTAGT
This sequence comes from Hypselothyrea guttata, assembly GCA_035045125.1. Taxonomy (NCBI): domain Eukaryota; kingdom Metazoa; phylum Arthropoda; class Insecta; order Diptera; family Drosophilidae; genus Hypselothyrea; species Hypselothyrea guttata. Next base: position 68,607 of record JAWNNJ010000066.1, read on the forward strand.
TGTAGTAAAGTAAAGGGTCTCCTACTGTCGGTTACGTCCGACTGTAGCCTCCGTCCCACTGATCTGCCCCGTCCATATATTTTTACATGCGTCCATGCTTGTTTGTGGCTGCGGAAATTGATCGTAAAATTTACACTTTTATAGTACTTGACAAGTTCACACGCCTTGACGAAGAGGGACAAGAACTCGTAGGAGTTGTCGGCTCTCCATGTTAATAAAGAAATTATTGATATAACAACTATAAAAAGAATAATCAGAGCCATTTCGAAAACTACATTTGGATTACAACACAACCAACAGACATAATAACACTGATAAGTAGAATTTTACAAAATTGCCTGGGCATAAATCAAGCTAAAACAAGCTACAAATTACATGATAATTTGGTGTAGTAAAATATAAATAGATATTTATTTAAAATATTTCTTTTAAGTACTTTAAATTACAGGAATTTTTAATGCTAGAGAGTGATTTGTTTGTAGAGGAACTTATTATTTACAGCACTAATTACACAAGTTTTAAATTGAAATATACATTATCTTAGATTAGTAGTTTCGTTTATTTAATTATTTAATGATTATTTGTTTTAAAATATTGTAATAATATTATTTTAAATCAAATTTTTACTGATATTAAAATTTTCAATAATAAATAGTGTATGAAAGTATTTTATTATTTAGTTAAATTTATATTACAGATATTTTATTCCATAAATATTGAACCATAAATATCAAACCCAAAAGTGTATTTATATTATAGAAATTCTTTCAAATTGTAAGGGCCTGATATTAAGGGCTATAAGCTGGCAGCCTTTTGATATAATATAGAATAGAGTCAACGGTCGGCAAACAGTTGTAACTAAATATACTCGCACAGCTGTTCAAGCACTAGGGACTTATTCATACACAACATTTGCTTAGAAAGACTCGAATGCTCCGGCTCGGCACTTAGGCAACTCGAGTGTAAGCAATATGTGCAGAAGAGGAGGAAAATGAGACGGAACCAAATACAACTACACCAAGTACGACATACCCGCCCCCTTTTGCCACACTTTGAGGCAAGACTGCAGCACTTGATCAGCTTAAATCAAACAAAATGAGGAAAAACATTTGTAGAGCTGTCGCTGTGGCTGTTGCTGAAGTTGGAAAAGTTGTCGTTAACCAAGTCCGAAGTGAAGTCAAGTCAAGCTGAAGCTGAGAGTGTGAATTGCTGATGGGAGGTACACTCGGAAAAATAAAGAGTGATTCGCTTTACAATATAAGATTGAAGAATTGCATTCTTTAATCAAGAATTTTCCGTCCTATTGATGATTTTCTGTCCAATTCATGATTGAAGTACGAAAACTCCTGGGTTTTTCTCTCAGTGCACTTTTACGTAGTGTATTTTTCAAACATTATAGCACTTTACACTTTTCACACGCTAAAATAATATTTTTGCTGTCCATGGCAGAGCCATTAGCGGGGCAGGGGGAGTTCAAAGCTCGGAGAAAAACTGTTGCAAGTGTTGAGTGTTTGGCTTTGAGCGTTCGGTGTGTAAACAGGAGCAAAATGTCAAGTAGCCGTCAATTGGCAGGGTGACAGGATGGCATCCAGACTGTAAACCACAATTGGGCAGACCGAAAAGTGTGTGCTCCGGTTCCGCGGTTCAGCACTTTTCCTACAGTCTCTGCTAAAAGTGTTTGCATTTTTATCAACGCGTTTCTTCCGCTCTTCCGACTCCCGTTGCAGCCTTTATTGTTGGCTTGGGCTTGGCAAACACTTGCCGTTGACTTTGTGCTCCCTCCGTGTCTTCCTCCAACTCCTCCTTCGTTCCTCCCGTTGCATGGGAAAACCGCTTAGCATGTTTACCGTTATGTTCGGCTCTTGAATTCGCCGTGTTGCATTAGTTCGCATCAGTCCGACCGTCCGTCCTACGCACAGTGGAGTATATTACTCCAAAAGTGTCGTTTGATTCAGTAGTGTCCTCATTGCTCAAAGTATTAAATTTTTTTATTACCAATATTCGAATCAAAATCTAAACACTATATCTTCTATATCCCTAGGCATTATTGGTAAAAACTGCCTGAATTTCAGGTTTTTTGAGAAAAAACAAATATTTTTAAAATTGAATTGCGAAATTCTTTGATATTCAATTAAATAATTTATTAGAATCTAACAAATAATATAATTTTTTTTAAATATCGTCAGAAATGAAACATCACATCTATAAACTCTACAAAAAATTAAATTCATATTGTAAAATATTTATATATTCTTTAATTTATTCTAATTTTGCCAGAATCAGCTGGATCTTTAGGAGCCGAATCTTAAGTTTGTTTTTAAGCGACACCTTTGGTGTAAAATACCCCACTGTGCGGTCTTACGACCCCATTACTTGCGCCCAAGTACAGACAGGTGTGCCGGGCCGCCATTTTGTATGTGAGCATGTAAAGAGAAGAGGAAGTAGAGCTAAAAGGAGTGTGTTTGCTCTGTTTAACCCATAAGCATGTTTCGAGTACTTCCTCGCAAATGGGGACTACAACTTGGATGCCTCGATACACCTGGCAACAATAACTCATAGCTATATCTTGGTCAAGTAACTTCTCCAAGCTGAAAGTAATCCAGGGTCCTAATGCCCTGATGCCCTACAGATCATTGAGCTTACTCGTCACCTGACATGTTGATGGCCATTTAAGTTAATACTGATTAATGCTGACAAATTAACTACGAAATTAATCAATGTCCGAGTCGTTTACAAACCAACAAAGAAGCAACACCAAAAACTACAGCAACAACAAACATTTACTGCCTACATTGATAAGAAGCGCGTCAAGTGGCGACATCTAGCGGCAGTTTGCCTCATGTTTGTCATTTGTGACGATTTATCAATGCCAGGGCAGAAACAAGAGCGAGCACGAGAGCATTTCATCAAAGTGCCCAGAGATTATCAAGTTGACAGTCGGCCACAGACGGCGAGCAGACTCTTCAGCGGCTCAGCCAACTAACATGCAAATACACTGCACAAAATAAATTGATTCTTTAATAAAACTAATAGCTCTTGGCTAGAGAGCGCGCAGCGCGAGCAGTGGTGTGTTATGGTTTAGGTTATACATACTGTCGGGCTTGTTTGTCATCATTTAAATGTTGGAAGTTATTTAAATTATAATTATGACTTATAGTTTTTTTATAGTGTACCCACGCGCATATTAGAAACAAAGTCAAGTTCTAAGAGACTTGGCGACAAGTCGCAAGTTTTTGTGCGTGTTTACAGTCCATCAAACGGCATGTGATAATTCAGGTTCATCAACATTACAATCAACATGAGCACAACAAAACACACACACCCACACACTCACAACACACACACTCCCAACACACACACAGGCACAACACACTCATAAAGTCAATGTTGTGTACCAACTATTTACTTATTTATATGCACAGGAAGAAGACACAACTCAACTGAACTGAGATGTTGGGCATTTGGCATGCAAAAGCTCATGATAATGTCTGTTGTTGTGCACGGATGGATGGATGGATGGATGGATGTATGGTTGTATGGATAGATGGAGGGACGGGTGAAGGGAGAAGTGTATGGAAGTAGTTGATGATGATTGAACAAAGACACGCAAGAATAGTGACAGAGCATAATAAAAGAGTCGACTTCAAGTGTCTTCATTTTCGGCATGTGAAATTGCATAATTTATTGTGTGACAAATCATCAGCAGCTGTCTTTGTCGTACACCCTCCCTCCACCCATCCCCCTCCGCCCTCATCGATGAGTCGCATAGCTAATTATGTTGCATGTATGATAATCTTACACCTTGGTGATAGACAACTTCAGTTTTATTATGCCAGCCTGTTGATGTGTGTGATAATTTATTTATCACATGGACAGTTCCAGTTTGATATTTATGTGAAAAACAAACTAGAAATATAGCCGAAAGTTCTCTCGGTTCAAAGAATGACTTTATTCTTAAAGTTTATATTAAAGCGTAACAGCAAAATAAATCTGGGCATATATTTATTTGGAATTGGAAAAGAAAGGCCTCATAACCTAAATATAGTATGATTGACATTTCCATATCATGTAAACATTCCAAGAATATTACAAAAGCGGCCGGCTCTACACTGATAAGCGAATTCAAACTTCTCTTCAGTCGCAAACGAGATTTCTTACAATGGATTTAATTGAAATCCAGAACGAATTCGACTTAGAAATTGACTTAGATTCATATTTTCTAATTCGATTTTTTATTTAATTCGTTTCTATTCATTTTCTTCAAAATATTTTTAAATCCATAATATTTGTTGTTTAGATTATTTTAATTATTGATTAACAATCTTAGAAATGTATCAAATCAAATAAGTTTTAGAGAATATAATTTGGTATTGAGATAATTTTTAAATTTACCTAAAAGTTCCTTAAACCATTTCCACATTGAGTGTAATTCCGCTCTGGGCCTGCAAAAAGAAACTAGTCTTGTTGATTTGCAGAGGTACCTCAGTTGCCTTAGCTGGGGAGAATCTGAAATTCTGCAGCAGTACTGCCAGACCCACCAAGGATTGCATTTCTCCAAAGCGTAACCCAATACAGTTTCGGGGACCACCCCCAAAGGCCAAGTAGGCGGCAGAATGGCGTTGTTCGATGGCCTCTGGAGTGAAGCGATCTGGGTCGAATTTGTCTGGTTCCGGATAAATGTCGGGATCGTGATGAATGGCATCGACGGGAATGACAATGGGCGTGCCAGCTTGCAGAACGTACGATGATTCCGGCACTGGAAAGTCCTCGATGGTCTGGCGAATCAGAATGGAGGCAATGGAGTATTTGCGTAGCGTTTCTGTAGGAAAAGAGCTCATTGAAAGATCGTATGGCAAAGATATTCGACTGCTTACCATATATGATTTGCTTGAGATACTTGAGATCCCGCAGGGCCTCATAGTTGAGCTGCTTGTGCTTGGCGAGCACCTGCTGCACCTCCTCCCTGCCCCGCTGCTGAATCTCGGGATGGAAGGCGAGCAGATAAAGGGCAAATCCCATGGTGCTGGAGCTGGTCTCGAAGCCGCCCAGAAAGAAGACGAATGCCTGGGCTGCAATCTGATTGAAGGTCAACCCGCCATTTGGCTCATCCCGCAGTTCCATGAGCAGATTGAGGAAATCATTGCGCTGCACTTCGTGCTGCTCCCGATACTCTAGGGTTTGACGTACTACTCTCATGTAGAACTCGCTGACATCGTCGTTGACCATCTTGATGTGCAGAAGCTTGGCGAGTTTGGGGAATGCGTGGATAACGCTGATGGCCAGGCCATTATGACGGCGTTCCGTGAAGGTCTTCTGACCCAGATGATAGAACTCCACGTCTGGATCGTTGAGGCTGTTGCAGTCCAGCCCAAAGGCACAGTTGCCAATAACGTCAATGGTGAACCGTGCCAGCAACGGCTTCACTTCTAGAGGCGACTCCTCGGCGGTTCTGTTGCTCTCCACCTGTTGCTTCACCACCTCAACGAAGCGATTCGCTATTTGCACCACCGTGGGCAGCATTTGGTGCATCTTCAAGGAAGTAAATGTAGGCGTGAGCTTATTCCGCATCTCCCGCCACTCGCGGCCATCCAGGTTGAAGAGATGCGCCGATATGGGATCGTCCTGCTCGTTGTAGTAGTTGCCGCGATGTGCGAAATTATTAAATTCCTTCACCAACACCAGCTTGATCATGTCCAAGTCCAATAGCACCGCAGCACTTCGCACGGCAAAGTAGAAGCCGCCAAATGGGGCCTGACCCTTGTACTTCTCATAGAACTGCCGGAACGGCTCCAGCACCGAAGTCGTCTTGCCCACACTATACAGGTTTCCATAGAACCACACCGGCTTCTCGTACAGCACGCCCCTTCTCTCCCAGTAGCTGTAAGTGCGCTTCAGATAGATGAACACCAACCCAACGACCGAGAACAGTAGCCCGAGACTAACCCAGCAGAGCGTCATGTTTAGCGAACAGAGGCAGACTGAGCGACCCGTTCTGGACGAGCTCTGTATTACGCCTTTTCCAGCTGGCACCGATGCACTGAGAGAAAAGTCAGGGTAATATAAAAATATAGGCAATGTTTACCAGATATATATTAATGCATTGAAAAGTTTATAAATTAATAATAAATCAAAACAATTCTAAGCTTTTTGTGATTTATAAGCCCAAGTCTGGATTATTAAATAAAGTAGTTATAAGTTTGCAAAGTATTATTAATAGACTAGTTAAAATGTATATGAAATAATTTTACATTTCTTACTGTGTTTAACTTTTCAGTATTTAGTAATCTATTATCCCATTTTGGGTAATTTTGTTTAATTTACATGTGTTGTATTATAATGTCATTATTATTATTTTTTTTTTACTTGTGTATATATTTTTATGAAGTTATGCTTTTTTAAAGGTCATAAAGTAAATTGATGTTTAATTGTTCTTTGTGTTTAAATCAGGAAATGTTGATCTTTGTCAGAAAAAATTATATGTGTATCATTGTTGAATTTGCCTAATACATATCTGCAAAATAGAATGCATATATGCTTTTCCACAGTGTAGATTCTAATTGAATTTACAGTTTAGTTCTAGTTTCTACTCACATTTGATGACAATGTCTCTCACTAAATTACATTCTCTTTTTCTCTATTTCTCTCTATTCTCTATTTCTCTCTATTCTCTATTTCTCTCTATTCTCTTGCCTACACTCTGATTGTTTTGTTGCGCCACACGCTCAACAGTTTATCGCAGATCCAGCAAAATTTCCATACTTAGTATACTTAGTATAAAACAAAACAGCAAATGTTTGCCATTTGAAATAATTAATTTATTACAATTTTTATACTGAGTAAAATTTAAATATGCAGAGTTTGCTTATTGTATTCAAGTTTAGACCTAAGGTCTTACGACCTACCTCAAAGCATGACTTGCATTATTTGCGAACTTTGTATCTAATAGATACCGAACGCAATCTGTACTCTATTTCTCAGCATGGTGTTAATATCTGTGCTTGAATAACCCTAATATGAGGCTGTGACTTTTGTTAACCGCTGCACAGTGGTCGAACTTGTTTGGAAATGTGATATTAATAGTTCTAGTGCAGTTATCATTATGAAATATATACCAAAAATCTAGAAAAATATTATAAACATAAAATTGAAAAATTGGCCACATCAACTAACTGTAATCTATGATATAAGGAAACACAATCCCATGAAAAAATTGAGTGAAGATTACGAGAAGATTAAGGAAATTTCGAAATATGAAGTTAAAAACCCTCACAAAAGTCTGGTATTTAGTTGTTTCAAAATGGTTAATTATATTGAACGATGGGACTTACTATTTGTTTTTAGATTTTTCTATATTGAAGCAACCACTGTGCGATGTGAGTGGGTTAACACTCTGTGGATAGACGTCGGGCAAAGTTTGATAAACCACTTATCATGCGGTGGGATCATGACTTCCACGGCGTTGGGTCTCCACTTGCTCTCTTCCAATTTGCTGCATGATTGCATGATGAAGACATTAGGCTGGGAAATATCATTGATGCGTCAACAACTGCCCGAAAGCTCATCGCATAAATTGGAGCAGAAAAGAGAGTTGGAGCTGGAGTGGAAACTGGAGCTGTGTTGTCTTAAGTGCAGCTGGTATCTGTATCTGGTTGTACGAGTATCAGAGCTCGTAAATTTCTGGACCACAAAGTGTCTCACTTAGCATGTCAAAACAACCGGACTCTTCTGGTGGCTTCGATTAGTGTCGCGCCGATAACTGTGTGGAGTTAGTTAATTTGGAGCCATTTCGAAGTTAAATTATGAGCCATTACTAGCGTGTGTCCAGTCCGAATCATAGTTGGAATAAACATGTTAACTTATGGACAAGTTCCAGGTCAGACCTCAGTTAACTTGGCCGCCGGTTGCATAAACTATGCGAATTATATGCAATTGGCCCTCGATCGTTTCTCTGTTCCGCTCGCTTCTCTTGCTTCTCTGGCTCTCCTTGGACTTAACTTCCTCAGAATGTGCTGTGAAAATCGGCATATCGCTCGCCTGCAGCTATAGGCCAGTCATCGTCCCTAGTTAATTGAGCCCGTAAATCGCACTCAAAGCTGCAACGTTCCAAGAACCTAGGAGCAAGAGCAAGACTCTTACTGCCACCTTCTATTCCACTTGTGTGTAATTTGTGCTTTTGTTTCTGTCAGGCCCGAGGGCGCACTTTTCTGGCATTACTTTTTGTTTTCGCCATATAATAGTTTGAGTTGATACTCTTGACTTCGAAAGCTGGATATCGGAATTGAACATGACACTGCAGAAAAGCCGAGAGGCGATTTAACCATGCACACACTGCATATCCTTGAGGGAAATTGAAACGGGCAGTTGCATCAAATGCTAGGGAAATTGAAAAAATTATACTGTGCCTTGGAACAAGTTCAATACTATTGAGCATAGCAGCAAATGGTAAGGTCATGGCCTCTACTTGTCGGATGTGAACTAGAAAGGCACCTTCTGAAACAATATAAAAGTGCAATTACAGTGGGGTAAACCTAAAAGATAGTTACTTAAAATATATACGCTCGATCAAAATGTTTAACTATCTTGAAATTCGCTTTGATTGATTAACACAGAAGTTACTAAAGAAACAATAGCGCAGAACATGCTTTGATCGCTCTCTGGCAGACTAAAAAGTAAGAAGAAGGAGCATTGCTGCTACGCTTTATATATACTATATTTTATAAATATTTGTTGGCTAATTTCGATCTCAGCCGACACATTGTCAACGATTCAATGATCCATGTTTGCGTATAATCATCAGGTTAATTAGACTTCCACAATTACATAGTTCAACATATAGGTACAATAAGCTCCGGAAGTGCTGCCTAACTGTTCAATTTGTGCAACTGAGCTGGCATATGTGTGGGTCGCAAATGTAAACAAAATATGAATTTCTAAATTAGATTTTTATCATAATGCTCCACGACAGTAGACAAATAAGCAGCAAAACTCCTAAAAAGCTACTGCTGCTTGGCTCTATGCCTGGCTGGGTTTCCCCTAGACCCGTTACACTTGCACCCCCTCCTGCTTACATATCCTGTGGCAAGAACAAACATGGCAGACAATTAATAATACTTAAAAAGGCAATGTGGAAAACAACAAGAGTGAGCTGGAAAAGTGCTCAGCCACGGGCAAAGTCATCTGTATGAATGTGTTTGAATGTGTTTGAATGTGTGCACATATGTGTGTGTGTCTGTGTGTGTGCTTTAGGGTGTAGGCGGTGGTGGGGGGTTTACCTTTTTTGTGCCGTATAATGGATAATAACATGCACATCAACACGGCGCGCCTAAGCATAGGGCCAAGGAGTCCTGCAGGAGTTATATAGGATAGGTTGGGGAGGAGCGAAGCGAGGCGAGGCGAGGGTTGCTTGGTAATGAATAATGTGCACTCACCTGGAAGCATTTGACTCACATTTGTGAGTGTGGCGAGTGTGTGGGTGAAATATTGCTACATTTTCACTTTGTCGGTGCCCAGTGAAATACCTAAAAATTACAAATTATCACTATTTGTATTTGTTATTGCGCTTTCCCTCATTTTCCGCTTTCCAGGTGAGTTCACTTCTGAATGTGCTCTCTTTAGGTGCGATAGTTAAATGCATTTTTTAAATTAGTAGAGTGCAACTTATGATGGCCAAACACAAGCTGTAAGGGGAGTAATATTTTAACAGCTGTTTTATTATTTATTTTGTTTTGTGCATTTGAAATCGTAGACTTAGGGGTGGTAATATTAATATTGATTTTTTCCGTATTATCTTTATTTTTCCTGAAGCCTAAAATATTATCTATCTATCTATCTATCTATCTATCTATCTATCTATCTATCTATCAATCTATCTATTTATCTATCTATCTATATTATTTATCTATTCATGTCAAATATAATATTACCAATGCCTTTTCTGACTTTTGACTTTTCTTAAAATTTAAATATTATTTACAATACAATTCAGCAGGGTTTAAAAAGAGTTTGGTTTGATTTTGAAATATATACTAGATTATAAAATATATTAGATTATAAAAAACTTATTATTTAGAAATAAATTCTAATTTAAAACTTGCATTACCATAAACAAATAATAATTATAATTATCTTTCTATCTTTTCAGGTAAGATGTCGTCCCATAAAGGATGCAGCTTCTATTTATTATTTGGAAGTAAGCTCAATCTCAATCTCAATTTTCACAGTTTTCTGCGCACTTTTTAGATTGTTTCCCATTAAACAGATGTCTATAAAATATAAACATTTCTTCCTTAGCATTTTACTCATGTTAATCTCTCCCAGATTGTTGTGTTTGCAAATATTGTTCTGACTTCAACATGGCTTTGATGTGCTTCCGACTGTCAGTTGGATTCGGCGTCATAGACAGGGTCATAATCAAAGCTAGAGTTGGGGCTAGGAATGGAGCTAAAGCTGCAGTTGGAGTTGGATCCAGAGCCAGAGCCAGTGCCAATCCTTGTTTACCCGTGGGAGTGGCAGCATATGCAAACGGCATTTGTGGCTGCATCATTAACAGACTTTTGGGGGCAGGGATCGAGGGGGGGGCGGGCGCTGTTTGCGTCATATTGGCAGATAAATAAACCGGCAAAGTGAAAGAGTCGCAGCCGGAGTTGGGCCATGGGGCTGCGGCAAAACAATTACATTTCAATTTGCCTGATGTCAAAATCAGCCCCAAAACAGTCGATATAACGCCTTTGGCATTGGCCCGGCCAACTGCAATGAATGCAGAATAATTGTTAATTGAAAATTGTTGCCGAAATGGGGAAAAACTATTTGTGAAGGGCGCTGGAATGTAGCCAAATATTTATGCATTTAACAATGCCAAATAGCAGCAACAGCGGCAAATATTTATGCGAAAATATTTGCCGTCTGTATATGAAAATCTCCAGCCCCTGCCCCTAATGGCTTTTCGGTCTGTCTCAATGAATTTCCATAATTTATGCGCACAGTGGGACAATGCAGGCATAATGGGCGACACGCAGAGGGGCCCAAAATCACAACAGTTCGGCGCATTGCGATGGCGGCGGCTTCCATTTGCCATTCGATTCATAAATTTTAATTGAAAATTTGCACATGCAAGGGAGTACGCGCAATTAAATGCCAAAAACATGCCAAATATCGAAATCGTCGGCGGATGACATATGCTAATGAGAACGATGCCAAACATTTGGCCTCAAAGTGAATCGAATTCATCTTTATCCCATCGATGAGCCCAAAAAATGTGCCAATAAAAATACATAAGCTTGTCAAGTGTTGAATTTTCATTCCAATTTGACGCTCAAAAAACCACGCAAAAATGCACAATCATTCGAATGCGCCTGATGATGATCTCGAATTGAACAAATGTTTGGCTCAATTAACGTGGCTTGTTTGCCTTTTTAATTGTATTGCATATTTTTGCATAGAGTTGACAACTCTGGCAATGCATTTGCATGCCTCTGTCGCAGTAGGGTAACCCCAGACCATCCATTAATTGCCTCCGAGTTTTGCGTAGTCTGAGTTAACCAAACGAGACAGAATTGCCCGCTGGCGGTAAATTTAATTGGCGGTTACTGGTTTGGCTTAATATCATATTAAACTCACGTGACATAAAGTTAATGAGCCGGTACACTGTGCGCATTAAAAAGTTTTTTAGATGTGTGCTAAAAAAGCTAAATAAACGCAGCCGCCAGTAACAGACTCTGTAGTTTGTTGCTGCGAAAATAAAACTTGTCTGTTTACTGCTTAGGAGATTTTAAATACCAACCAGAAAGGAGTGAGCCTGACCTGCATGCAACCCTGCAATGGCAAAATCTGCAATAATGTTTCTTTAATAACTTCTGTGTTTAGTAACCGATTTCAATGCGCATTGCAGAAAAGATAAATATAATCATAGAGAGTATATATTCTGAATAACAACCTTTTATGTTTTAAAACACGTTTTTTATTGAGTCACGTTTAATTGGTAAAATTCTATTTAATTTATACCTGGGCTTTTTCATATCATGGTACTTGCTGCTGCTTATCTCTTTGATTAACAAAGCTACCTCTGAAACATTCGCTGGCAATGCAAATAATAAAATTCAAATTAACGCAAGTGGGAGCCAGGAGTAGGAGGAGGGCAAACAAAGTGGAAATGGTTTAGACCACGTCTAATCACCAAAATCATCAATAAGACATCAAAGAGATGGAAAGAGTAAGCCGAATGGAGTGAGAGATGGAAGAAAACCCACTAATTTGCTGTTTTGCTGCAAGCTTAGAGGAAGCCAAAGAGAGACTTGCCACCTGTTTTTTTTGGGTCATCATCATCATTATCATTATCATTATCTCATTGCAACTTATGGCAGTGTGTGCAGATCTCTGCTAATGGTCTTTAAAAGCGCATTTAAAACGCGTTTGCTTTGTGCGTGTGGCTAATTGAGAGTTTCGCATGTTTTATTCCCACTCTTTCAGCTGTTTGAGGTCTTCTTAACGCTTTGGCCATTCACTCGAAGTCATCGTATGTTTGGAATCGATTAAATTCCATGCGTTGCCTTTTTGCCACACAAATTGGGGGTAGTCCTAGTCTCTATTTAATCCTGCCCCAAGCGATTTCTTTCATTTCCTTTCACCCAACGCAGGCAAAATGACTTGTAGTATTATTTGCTTGAGCTGTGCCCAGTGCTAATTGAGGCAGGGTTGCCTATATGTTGAAATATTTATACGACTTCATTCACCTGCTGAATATTCAGCAAACCTTTTGATTCAGCCTGAAGTTTAAGCTGAAAAATTATTACCTTTTGCAAAACAACTGCTTTTATAAATAATTAATTTCAAAACATATGCTGGTTACGTAAGGTCGAGCTGAGTTTGTCTACATTTTATTTTTCGGCTAAAAAATAATCAATGTCAGCGCAAAACATAATATTTAATTTAAGCTCTAATTATACCCATTTAGGGGTACATGTCTGATCGCTTTCTGAGTTAGACTCTACCCTCGTATGCTGATATCTAGCATGTCATTAGCTTCAGTTTTCCACAACAACAAGGGCACAATGCTTTAATTAAATTATGACTACGTTAATGTACCGTTACAAGCGCACATTATGCTCTCACTCTGCGCCCCTTCGCCCCTTTGCCCCTTCGTCACTTTGCCCCTTGGCGCCTTGGCTCCTTTTGGAGTTTTTTTGCTGGGTCTGTTCCCTTTCTGCCTTTACAACCTGACAAGTTCAACACATTGCATGACGCCGCTCATCAGGGCAACAATTGCGCTGTGCCACGCCCACCTTCCTGTCCTTCATGCGTCCACAAATTTTCTACACTTTTAATTGCACACAATTGGGAAAGCATAGCCTCTGATATGCTCTATAAGACGGAAGAAATTACAATAGTATTTGACCAAAGTAAATATCTTTGTTGAAGCATGTTTTCATTTGCCTTTTATCTTTATCTTCAGATTCTAAATTATGGATCTATTGTCTTAAACTTTTAATATTGATATGAAATGCGATTAATTATATATTTATCAAATTCAAATTGTGTTAAAATAAAAATATTCCTAGACTTTTTAAAGTCTATTCATCAATCGTTACAGTTTCGTAGGGTATTTGCAGTGCGTATATTCTCTATAAAAGGCTATGCGCAATTTTCCTGCTTTTCTTTTTGCGTGCCTCTGTTGACTTCCGCTTTGAATGGCATGTCCCTTTCTGGCTGCCACTCGCTTCCTGTTTAATATATGACGTTGATCTCGCCGGTTGCCATTTGGCGAAATGTAAATAAAGTAATTAAAGTAATAAAATTTGTTTTAATGTCGGGCACACGAGAAATGGAATATGGATAAGCATTTGGATTTGGATGGGCATTGGGCATAGGCAGATAGTAGATAGCAGGTCTGCTGCTTTGCGTGTCGCCATGTTGCCTTTTACCGTTATGCTGGGAGCCGCCATTGTAGTCACGTCAAAGTCAACGTCAGCGTCAGCGTCAACAGCGGCGTCGCAGCATAAAGGTGATAATTACGCTTATTTAATCATTTATTACGGCTACTTGATATTATTTTTCACTTTATTTCATATACCTTTTTCAGGCTGTCTCTTTCGCTCTCAGTCTCCATCTGCGTCTCCGACGCTCCTTGCTCTATGCTGTTATTTCGATTAATTTGTTTATAACATGAAATTGTCGCGTTTATCACGTACCTCAGCTCCATATTTTATTTGCGCTGTTTGCCATTGTTGACTTTGGTTTACTCGTACTTTATTGTTTTGTTTGCCTTTATTTTGTTGACATTTCACCTGCCCCAGCAGTTGGTTCCCTCCGCGTTTCCCTCATCCGGCTCCTGTGGTTTTGAACTTGTAGTTAGTGTCGGACACTTCCTGGCCCCTCTGCAACCCACTGAACAAGAGAAATCAATTAGTACAGCGTTTATTTGGAAAACTTTTAATGTTTTGCTAGTTCGACCAAGTGAAAGTGGATGTGGATGTGGCTCGCAGAGCTGGTTTCAGAGAGCGCAAAGTGGAAATAAAGAAAGGAGCTTAGCGAGCGCTACACTGAGAGAAAGAGAGAAAGAAAAATGATCAAGAATGATCAAGTATTTGCGGTGTCAAGTTCTTAAAACTGTTATATTATAAGAACGTTTTAGATGTATAAAAACTATTTAGAATTGTATTTAAGTATTATAAATTCGAAATTTTCCCCATTTAATTTGTTACATTTTTGATTGTCTTTCTTTTAAATGTTTAACGGCCATTTTTTAACTCAAAGCACGTATTTAAAATTCTTGATCGAAACAGTATTAATTTAAGAGCTTTATTTCTTTAAACAACCCATATCTTTTTCTCAGTGCACAGCCAGGCGTGCTGTGGTTGAAGCTCCTGTTGAAGCTCTTCAAACTGCATTCAGAGGAGATGAGTGATATTACATATTAAACGCTTCAAACATTGGTGCTCATTGATGTTCATATTGATTACATATTGATTAAATGCTGCCTAAACAAATATTTTGTAAGATTCTGAGCAGAATCCTGAATGCTTTTTTCACTGCAATGGCCTCTATTGAATGAAGCTTTTCGAAAGGCAGCCATAGAACTTCAAAAGCTTCCAGCTTGGCATTCAAGGGGCAGCCAAACATGCAAATTTGTGCGATGTATCGAATGAGAGAGCCGCAGCTGTTTGGACATCGAGCTGAGCTTCAATGCAAAAGGCAGACTTCCCCCTGCACTCAACGCAATTTCAATCGCGTTGGCCGTATTTTTATGCCCTCTACTTTGAAAAGGTACAAACGGGTCTATTAACAAGAAGCTGAATAGATATAGATATGGCGTTTGTCCATCCGTGTGAACATCTAGATCTTGACAAAGCAGAAACTTTGAAGCTGTAGACCTATAATTTTCTCCATCGATGCTGCGAATTGCGTTACGATTGGGTAAGAAACAGCAAAGATATGTAACAGACAATTAGCTTGACTGTGTAGAGTATGAGAGTATGTTAGTTTGCCTTACATTATTCGAATTGTGGGAAGTGGTTAGGCTAATCTTAAATCGCAAAGTAGAGAGTGTTCTTTTGTCGGTTACGTCCGACTTTATCCTGCCGTCCGTCTAATCTGCTTTGTCCTTAGTGGTTACTGCTTACTGGTTTCCGTAGGAAAAAAACAGCGCAAGAAGCGAGCTGTGTGGCACATGGCTGAAAACCACACCTAAACACATTTGGCAATTAAGTCGAGCCGGCAAACAGGGCCAGGGATTTGAGCGAGAGTGGGAAATTGGGAGATTGCGAGAATGCGAGAGTGAGGACAGGACACTAAACAGGCTGGCAGGGAGGCAACCGCAGGACAGGGCTCAGACACATGAGCTGGCTCGTTTGATATATGGCAAGCTGAATGCAGGCCGAGGCAGCCAGGACTCGGGCTGGACCAGGAGCTGGGCAGGCAGTGAAAAAAGCGGGAAATGCTGCTTAGGAACTGGGAACGGGCGGCTGATAAAAATGGAGCGTTGGCACAATTGGGAATACGTGGAGTGTATGAGGAAGTCGAACATGTTTAATGGCGTTATTTATGTGGGCGCACACAAACTCCCCACACTCACCTTCTGCGACACGGGTGTAATTTGTCGAGCGGTGGGAGAGGGGGAGATGAAAAAAATTATATGCCACTTGAACCTGAAAATTATTTACTTCTCCGAGGCAAGCACGTAGCGCCACGGAGAACAAAGACCCCATGGCTCAGACGCAGGGCAGACAGCGAACAACAAAAAAATGGCAACTATTTAATACGCGCTCAACATTTGTTGGCATTTTGTGTGTGTGCGAAGTTTTTTCATTATGTTGTGTTGTCTGCGGGCGGAGAAGTTGAAATGAAAATGGGAAATGTGAAAATGGGAAACGGGAATGGGGAAATGTGAAATGTGAAAATGGAAAATGGGAAGCTGGCAAATGCCTATGTTATTGCATGAACTGCCCAGGACTCCCTTGCGTGCCATTTAAATGAAGCTGTTCTGGGCTTTCTCAACTTTTTTGTTGCGCTTTTGATACGCTTTTGAGGCGGGCAAAGGAGCCTGTTTTTGTGTTGTATCTGTCTGGTATTTAGTTTAATTCTTTTGGTGTATCGTTTCAGTGGCAGTTTAATAGAGCTGCGCTTCAAAATAAAATAGAGTTTCGAGTTAATTGAAATAATACTTTACGCCTGGTATAGAGCTTGGTTTACGTTTGCAACAGACTTTGCATCCAGCTGGGGCAACACTTAACATCAATTACCTAATGGTCTTTTTGGCACACATTTTGACCATCCCACGTAGTCTAGACCGGGTTCTGACTCACCTCAATGCGCTGTGGTAATTATTGTGATGCCTTGTGTCTCTGGTCAACACAGAGATTTCAGTTCTAAAGCCGTTTTATTGTCCCATATCAGTGTTTGGTTCTAAGTGAAGTGGTGAAGATATACAATTTTTAAATCCAGTAAGAACACATCCGATCAGCCGGATGCACCCGTCTATCAAAAATATTATGCATAATAGAATAATCAACCTTTTTTTACGCCAAAAAAACTCCGTAAAATTTTAAAATTTCGTTTGACAGATTTAAACACAAATTCTTTTGAAAATCGATAGAGATTTCTGTTTATAATACACACGCAAAACGATCTACATATATAACATATATATAAGTACATTATTGTGGAAAAATAATTGCGAGTCTTAAGAGTTTGTGTTCTTTATTGCTTGAGAAAAGTTTGGAATATCTGCCGAATAAGTTAACTAAACTTTCTGCGAATTTTCTTAGCTTTAATCCGTGGCATACTGGCAAAGCGTATGTTCTGGAAAGTACTTTAAAGCCAACGTCTGATGCTCCATGTAAATTGACTGCACCAATTACGAGCCTCCTTCGCTTGGCTTCTGCAGGGCGGGGTATGTTCAAAACTCCCCAAGTTGCTGCTTTTTTCTGTTTTCTGTAATATTCTGTATTATATCTTGGCTCGGTTTTCGCGTGGCACTTCGGTGTGTGCTTGATGGAGGAGTAAATTATGAAACTTGGGGCGTTTCACTTGTTAAAACAAATTATAGGTTTGTTTTGATTATTTCAGTCGCCCGGTAGGTTGATGTCTTGGATAGGTAGGCAGACCCTGGTGTGTCGTAATATCAATTCATTTGCATATTTCATTAAATGGCGTTTAGCTGTAGGTCTCGTCAGGAACGCTTGATGACTGCACGGTTTTGCATAAGGGGGATAGCTGATGGAGGGGAATACAGATCGCAATATATGATATGCCCCAAGCTAAATTTCCATTCCATTGACATTAAAACTTCTGCCTTCTCCTTAAATTCTGTTTGGCTCATTTTCATGTCAGTCAACAAGCCAAATCCATTAGGTGCATTATCATCGAAGCACATATGACCCATAATTGACTTTATATGACGCCCTCGACTGCCAGATGAAACTCATTTAATTCATTTCCTTTGTGGGCGACATTTAGAGGTCCATTGATTGACACTTGTGTGGAGAGCAGAAAGGGCAATCCGATCTGTCTGTCAGTCACTGGGGCCAACAAATCCAACCCACCAAAGTGTCAAAATGCAGTCGGATCAACAGCATTAAGCCGTATATTAAATGCAAACCCATTGAGCAGCAGCGAGTGAAAGAGACAACAGATAGAGGCAGAGATGGAGAGAGATGGAGATAGAGAGAGTCAACGAAGCGAAGACTACGACTCATTTAAACTCAAAATGTCAGATTATTCAACTTTGATAAGGCCGAAGAGCTGTGGGCTCAGCCTGAAGATGAGCATGAGAAGTTTAGGTTTGACGAGGAGTCGGAAGAGTTGCATTTATTGCCAGTTCTTGGTCCGACTGCAGCTCAGATTTCGTTATAGCTTGCGGTTCAGAGATGTCGATTACAATGCCAATTTCAAGCAGTCTGACGCTGATGAGGATCATCGCACACGGGCCATAAAAAATAACCACACGTAGTCGAGGCAGATTTCCCGAAATGATAAAACCATATGAGAGTTCCCGTTCCCACTCCTCCTTCCATTTCGATAGAGCATCTAACACTTGGCTGATTTATTTCTCGGTCAAAATGCCATATTGTCTGACAGCTAACTCTCTCTCTCACTCTCCTATCTCTCTCTGTCTGGGCAAATTGACGGCTTAAATGGTTCGAGTTTCAATTGAAAGGATTGCCAAGTAATCCGGCCAGCAGGTGAAAGCCACATATTCATTTGAATGGATCATGAGTGTTGTGCATGACCCCAACTAGCCCCAAACTAAATTCATATCAATCACGGCAATTACATTTCGTGACGCCTCCAATCCCCCCTTGGACGAAACACTAAACTTAATATAAATGCAAATTCAAATCAAGAAATCTCAAAATCGATGCGTACCAAATTCAAAATGAAATGAAACGAATCGTTTGCCTTTCCATAGAAATGAATAAAGTTTGGATAAGAGAAAAAAAACCAGAAACGCTAAAAAATATGCGCACAAATCATTTGGTTTGGGATTGAGTTTGAAATTGGAAATGGGAATGGATTGGGCATTGCAGCCATAATATAAAGATAGTTTTTTTGTTTTAGGTGTGTGTTTTTTCTTCATATTGGCAGCAGGTAAAATTTGGCTTAAAGGCAGAAGTTGTGCTATAAATGCATGCTTAGACTTGGAAATGCTACAGTAATAACTGGCTTGCCTAGATTTATTTGAATATTTTTTAGGAGTGAACTAGGACTAAACAAACTAATAATATTTTATATTTTCTTTTTGAAAATTAACATTATATCCCCTATACTCTCTATGCTTCTCAGCAAGCTTCCCATATGCATCTCTTGAAGCGAGTTTTTACTGTAGCTGCACCATCAACTTTATCTGATTATGCCGCCCTCTACTTGGTCATGTCTCGGTTTCGTTGTGGTCTCATCTTTCGTTGCGCTCAAGCAGCCTCAGCTGGGCTCTCAGCTCAGAGTTCGGCCACAGCTTACGAGTTGGGGCTTTTGTTGGTGTTTCTTTATGATTTCATAAGCAGCCGAGCATCGTTAACGTTTTTTGTTTAGCCTGTCGATCAAAATGCAATCAAAATTGTGCGGGCTCCAACTTCCAGTTCAGTCTGAGTCTGAGTCTGTTGCTGATGCTGACTTTAATTCCAACTCTGACTCTAACGCAGAGTCTGATTTCAAGCATGGTCCATGGGCTTTGTCCGGTGATCTATTCAGACTGATTGTGCTGCCACAAATACTAGATATTTGGACTCCTAAAGATATGTATCTGCAGCAGATATGCCGGCTTTTTGTTAACTCTTTCCCGCTGGCTCGACCAGCCTAAGCTCTCAGCTCTCGCCTTCTGCTTTTCTTTTTATTGAGCTTCTCTTTATTATTTATGGTAAGTGTCTGTATTGGCCTATGCGTCGTAATTGAATTTTACCGTATTCTGCGGCTTTGTTCGCATCGTAACTTGAGTTATAAACTTGAATTCTATCCGTAAATATCACGCCATAAATAACATTTCGATATGTTT
This sequence comes from Hypselothyrea guttata, assembly GCA_035045125.1. Classification (NCBI taxonomy): domain Eukaryota; kingdom Metazoa; phylum Arthropoda; class Insecta; order Diptera; family Drosophilidae; genus Hypselothyrea; species Hypselothyrea guttata. Next base: position 88,588 of record JAWNNJ010000066.1, read on the forward strand.
ACGATTGTGCTGCTTATTGTGTATCTGGCTTTTTATGAGTGTGCTTGAAACTAATAGAACTATAGAAACTCAGGCTCATAAACTTCGAATGCTACATTTAAATAATATCCGAATGCCATTAAAACACACAATAATAAAAAAACGATATAATCCAATTAATCCTTAAACGTTTCTTAAAAGCATATAATTTAAACACCGCCGACGACAAGCGAACCCAAGAGACAACACACCCAAAAAAAAAAAGCAGAAAAAAAATACGAACATCTACAAACAATGCCAAATTCGAGTAGGGTTTCGGTTGAGGTTCGGTTTATTGGACACTGTACTTTAAAAAAGTTTAAAGGGGCCTATTCATTTAGCGCAAATGAGAAATATGCGTAACACAAAGAAGGAGGTGGATAGAGATAGGTAGATATTCTTACTGATATAGCCATGTCCATCTGTGTGTCTGTTTGTCTATATGAACCCCTAGACCTCGCATTCTATAAGAGCTGTACGCCATAGATCTCTATAAACGATACATTTTCAAAGCTACAGACTTCTAATTTGGCATGTGTGTAGCTTATTGCATTTTCCATAAATGCTGGTAATGGCATTACGATCGCACAAGAAACAGCAAAGATGTTCAACATACAATTTGCTGGATTATGAATTATTGAACCTCAAAGTACAAGGTCTCTTTCAATCGGTTGCGTGCGACTGCAGGCTTCCGGGCAACTGATCTGCCCCGATCTTACTGATTTTTATTATGTATTTTATTTGCTCCGCTTCGGCTGGGGTCTTTGGAGTCCCTCGGCAGCCCAGAGACTCCAACGCAGTTGCCTTTGGATTACGATCGCGCTGCGCATGCGCATGCGCCTTGGTGGCTTTGGAAGGTGCGTGAACAATGGGCAACAATCTAACATAATTAGGCTTAAGTGCAGGGGGATTGGGTACAGTGGGGACTGGGACTGGCAGAGCCACTGGAGGCGGCAACTGTTCGCATGCATAAATAAGAGCGGTGAACGCAAATTGTGGCGAATTTCTTTGCGTTTTGTTGTATGGCATAATTAATTGTATTGTCGCTGGGCTCGTTTATTGTACGCCTGCAACATAATAATGAGCTCGATAATCGCAACGATAATAACGACAATGATGATGTTGCACGGCGACAGTAGGCGAGCCGAATTATGGTAGCTGCGTGTTCGTTATTAAAAGCGCATTAACAAATCCTCTAATCAGCGCCGGCAAATCATCGGCCGCGTCCCTTTTTGCTTCCATGCCATTTGCTGTGGGTGTGTGCGAGAGTATCTGTGTGTGCCCCTGTGTATCTGTGTGCGGCTTTCCGGCTCTATAGATCTGCGGCCTGTGCAACGCCCAACGCCCCCAAAGGCAGCCGACCCCCTCCATTCGGCTCTTCCCTGTTCTGTTTCCGCTTGGGCCTTTGTTTCGCTTTGTTTGCCCCCGTTGAGCCCCAATTGCCGTTGTTGTTGCTGGTCGATATCTCGCTGAAAGAAGCGACTGTTGCAAACTTATACACTGCAACAAAATTTATTGAAATATATTAATTTATTTAAATATTCTAGAATTAATAAGATTATTTGGTGATCGTTCCAAGTACACAATTATTAAATAATAAGCTTTCAGTGTGAAAACATAAACTACTAAACAATCCATAAATTTAAAATGAATAGATTTTGATTTATAATTAAATTTAATTTAATTTAATTTATTTGATAAACATTCCTATCAAATGTAATAAATTAAAATAATATTCTTAAATGAAATAATAAAGAATATATACAATTTCCCTAATCCACTAAGTATTTATAAATTTTGTTTTGCTGTTATCATATTATTGACATATAAAATTATTTATTTATATTTATAAATACTTTGTTGTCTTCATCCAAACATTTTCAGCCATGTACAGATTGTAAAATATTTATTGCAGTATTTACAGTGTATTCCCCAATTCAATTATGCATTTATTTTGAACTGTGTAACGCCTCGTTTTCAATTTACGAGCCGCATATCTTGGAGTCAGAGCCAAGTCGGGCTATCTATTAATAAACCATAATAATTTATTGATTTCCTTTTAAAGTCGCTATTGACCCAACTAATCTTCACTGAATTATCATGAACAACGAGAGCCAAGCGTTGGTCCATGGGCCAAACAGGAACTGGGTCTGGCCAGGGCCTGAACCTGAACCTAGACATGGGCACAAGGCATGGTGGGGCTCAGCTGAAAAGTCAAAGTCATAGGCTATGGGGAGGCGGTGGGAGAAAGAAAGAGAAAAGGAGAAAGAAGCAGAAGCAGAGGAGCCAGCAAAGTCCACGTTGAATGCTTAATAAACTATTGTTTAGTCTAAGGTCTGGAGTTGCCGTGGTCTGTCCGTGGCCTATGGCCGAGGCAACCTTTTGTAGGCGACTTTGCCACCTATTGACATGGACATGGGCAGAGCGAAAGCCGGGGAAAATAAAATTGGCATAGCGAATGGCATTGGGGCTGCTCTCATTATGCGAAATATATATTTAGCTTCTGCTTGGCTGCTTTAATTCGCTTAGTTTTGTGCCATAATAAGCAAATACCCTGTAATTGAAAAGCTAGCATATAGAGGGGTTTGTACTCACAAGCTGAATTTGGCATTATGCTAACTGAAAGTTAGTCAATTACGCCATGAACTTCAATAACATAGTATATCAGTATCCATGGATGCTGTAAACTGCATTACGATCGCATAAGAACTGCAAAGATATGCAACAGACCATTTGTTCAACTTCTTATTGTATTGTGCTTATTGAAACGCAAGTACAGGGAGTTCTACTATTGACTGCGACCCTTTGCACAACTGTCCTGCTCGGTCCTAGCTGGTTGAGCTTGTTTCTTATTAAATCCGTTTTTACAGGGTATCTTTAACACCATCAAACAGTTAATCTTGTGTCATTCTGACTTGTCTTTCTCTCACTCTCTGCCTGGCATTTCTCGTGTTTGGCTTAGTTTCTTGCCTGAGCGCGCTTCAGCCGTCAAAGGCATCCTTTGAAGTTAATCGTATGTTGTGCTAGAAACATACACACTCGCATATACACACACACACATATACATAAATATACACACAGATACACACAATCATAGAGCACTCATGGCCTGACTTTCAGCTGCTTCTCTGCTGTTACACGCTCGAATCGTTAACATATAATTGTGTTTTAGCATTTAAGTTTGGTTCCTTTTTGGCTCCGTTCCTGGCTTCTTGGCTGTCGCTTGCTGAGACGCTTTCCCTATTTTGGGCTCCAAGCGCTCCACTTTGACTTCAAGCATTCCCGCTCCCTCTCCTCCTGCTCCCTCTCTTCCTGCTGCTGCTTGTCTGCGGCTTATAGTCCCATTGTTCGCCTAATTTTCTGCTGCTTAAGCCGCCGACTTTGGCAGGCTGCCTGCCAAACCGCCAGGCGAATGCATTTCTTATTAATTTTTGTAATCCATTTGCCCAAATAGGTGAGGCCCAGAGGGCAAAGGCATAGCACAAGCTCTAGCCAAATTTGGCGTATGGAGCCCCCCATTAAATGGGCTGGAGGGAGTGTTGGTTCGAATTAGTGAAGAAAAGGTAGAAGAACTTGGTAGAACAAGAGGAAAAAAAAAAAATAGAGAAGCAATAATGCAATAAAAAGAAATCATTTTGATATAGTATAATTTTGATGATATTGTCTGTGGCTTATCTTCGAGGCAGAAGTATCAAATATCTATATATCGTAAAAATATTGTATCGAGCTTTTAAAGTTTTCGAGTATTGAGTAGATTGTCTCAGCTCGTCTATCTAAAATTTATATACTTTGTGGGTTTCTTCTGCGTATTACACACACTTGTTTTCACTAGCTTAATAGACCTTTCGATACATAATCTAATCAATTGTTTTAAGGCTATATAATTTATACATCTATTTTCATTACAATTTTCAATAATGATTTAAATTTCCCGCAAGCATTTAATAATGATGAGCACTTGCTGAAAAAAGTGTACTCCACACGTAAAGTATTTGTTTGATATCAAAAGTTGAGATCTCTCCGGCCATTTGCCGTCTCTAATGGCATGTGTGCTAATACCAGACACACTTATCATACACAATTTATGCGTTCTGCCCTCGCCCATCACGCCAGCTGTTGCCACAAAGAACATTTGGCAAATTCGCCGCGACAGCCTGCAGGTAATTTATCTAATAAAATTATTATTACCATATATTACGATAAATGAGGCTTAATAAGTATGCCACAAGACTTCAGCCTAGCCATACCTTCGCAGGAACTGCAGAAGATGCCTCCGCCGCAAATTGCGTGTGGCACGTGACTAGGATAAGGCGACGCGTCGCGACGCGCTCTTTTGGCGGGAATTACCGCACAAATGTCGCCAGAGTCGCACCGAAAATAGCTAAACAATTTGAAAAGATGTCGCGCATATTTAAATTGGCGATGGCGGCACATTTTAAAGTGCCGATACGAATCACGCCGCCATTGACAATGTGGAAAGCGGCATGAATACGATATCTGAAATCAATGCAAATGAAGTGACTGAATAGTGAACAAAAGAGCTGGCAATGTATTGAATTCAGATAGCATAATGTTATGTTTTAATATTGATAGGCCGATTTGGACTGCCTATTTTGGACAGTGCTTTCAAAGGGGATTAAGTTTAAACAAAAGTGAAAGGTTTGGAAAAGATAGCTTAGTTCTATAAATCAGTTATTAAATCATGAAGAATAAAGTATCATACTTGTGATTTACAATACGATTGGAGAAGAAACAGCGTAGATATGCAACAGACAATATGCTTGGTTGTGAAAAAGCTTAAGTGGTTTAGATAGCTTTGTCTGTGTATTCGGTTACGGTTACGTCCGACTGAAACCTGAACCTACCAATAGTAATTTGAAGTTTTTTTATCTTTTAGTTCGTAGTCCATATCTAATCCTACATTATGCAGTATGTATCTATCTACCAAAGGTGCTTTCCATTAATCCTTTCCATTCTGATTAATACAATTTGTCAAATAATATACTATGCACATGTGTAGAGTGTATTTTCGTAGTTTTCCCACCCAACACCCCCAAACAGCAATTGCTTATCATTGTAATACTCCAGTTTATGGAAGGGCTGCCCCTCCCCAACCTGCCTGCCTACAAATTGCTTCATTTGTCCAAGTTGAGCCGACCCGAAGGAACGTAGGAGCTAAGCTCTCATCGTATTCATGTTAAATTTGTGGTAAAACAACCACAACAACAGGGAGAACTAAAATGTGGACGACAATTGAAATGGCGCTTAATTTTTTATGGGCATTGCAAACACTCAAGTCAAACAGGCAAACAGGCCGCAAGTATCCTTGACAGGACTCGCAGGACCCGAGCATTATTTGGGTTACCATTTTCCCTCCTGCGCTGCCATTTTGGCTTTTGTTTTTTGTTTTTGTGGGTGTTTGGCTCTCGAATTTCCCACCAACCGCTACAATTTTGCGGTTTGTAAAAACTTTTGCTGTGGCCCTGCGTGTTGTTTTTCTTTTTTCTTTTTGTTTTTTGTTGCTTTTGCTTGGGATGTTGTTGTAGTTGTTGTTTTGTTTGTTTGTTTGCCGAGGCCTTTTTCCCAAAGCCGAGTTGTTTGCCATTATTTTGTTTGCATTTGAATTGAAAATTAGTATTTGGGCACTTTAACATCGACCGCCTGCTAATTTATGTTGCAACTTTTCGTTTTTCCATTTGCCTGTTGGTTTTTCTGCTATTTTCTATTTTCCAGGCCCATGTTCATCACAATTTTCCCTTTTCGGCTTGCCCCAAGTGTTTGTTTAGGCTGCAGCTGGAAGTTTTTTGCCCAAATTGAGCTCCTGTAATTTTATTTATGACATGTTTGATTGGGTTCGTTCTGCGCATTTACTTTACATCTAGAATCTGCCTTCAGCCTCAAGTGCACTGCAAACACTCGAGAGCCACGTGTGGCAAGTGCCTCCGCCTGTTCATTCCTTATTTATGCTGCCACATGACTCAATTCCAGCCACTTTTACTCAATTTGGCTACTTTACAATGTAATAAACTGGCGCTACCCGCTGTATCTCGGCGATACAGAAATAAACCCAGCCAACGGGGCAGTTCTCCTGGCAGTGACAAAGGTGCATGAGGCCCCTACCATGTGGCAGTGTGGCACGAGGGGCAGCTGGCGACTGGCAGTGCGCAGACGGCGGCTGCGTTGCCAACTAATGAGTTCCTAATTTAAATAAATTTCTAGTCATAAATTAAACTATGTGAGACACATAAAGCACGCCACGCAGCAGCCAGAGAGTGTTTCAAGGAAGGAGCAGACGGCGGCATGTGGCAGACTGTCGGAGGCAGCGTTGCCAATTTAGCGGATTTTAGAATTTTAAAATAATATTTAAATATATATTTATTATATATTATATTTTAGTTATTTATTCTTGCCTCTTTCTTTTATTTTTTATGTTTATTTCAAGCTATTTTAAAATGTAAATTTTTATTTTACAAATCTAGCTATTTCTGGCAACACTGTTCAGACAGAGGGTCTAAAATACACACAACTATTTAAATTTTTGCTTACTTTTGCTTAAATAATACTGCTGCAAGTTATTTTACATAATAGTGAAGCCTTAGCTTATATTAAAGCTAAAATCAGGCGACTTACAGATTAACTTAGAGTTCTCAAATAATTTGCTTTGGCATTGGTCAGCCTCATTATCCCAAGTCTATTGTGCGGTATGCCCAAAACTATTTACAAATTTTACGGCTGTCTAGCTGCATCAGAAGTCGTTTTTATGACTGGCCAAACAATCGTCTAACCTCATAAATCAGTTTCCAGCTAAAAGCCAAGTAGAATAAGGTGCTATTCAGGCTGTCTCTTTGGATACCCTACAGGCGACACAGGTCTGAAAAATAAATTTAAATTTAAATTTCAATAAAAATGTTTTTTATAAAATGGTCATAAATATATGTACATAAATAATATACATAAATAAAATAAATAATATTTCTAATATTCCTCAGAGCTTATGCTTATTTTTGTAGTTTTTAAAACTAATAATTACCTTTAATTTATCGACTTGAGATTCCCATTCAAAAGTAAGAGTTCCTGAAGTTATAGATTGCCTGTTTTGACCTTCGTGTACCTTGCGTTTTCTTAAAATTTTTATCAAACCGCTTGATATATTATCGAGCCTCATTGATCCGAGCTACAGCACACCTTAAATTATTGGTACAGGGTATAACAAGACGGAACCAACAGCCAACAAACTAGGTACGTGAGCAAAAAACTGCCGCATACCAAAAGCCAATGAGCCATTCAACGATCGATCCAAAGAGCAGCAAGGCTTTGCCAATCGTTGCCAATCGTTTCAGGGGTCTGGGCCAAGGAGATGCTATCCCAAAGATGGTCAACATCTCTCTCTCTCTCCCTCTCTCTCTTTCTTGGCAGCTGAGTTCACGTAGCGATGTTGGCTGTACATTTTCGCTACGCCGCATTTTTAGCCAATTTAAAGTCTAATTTAAGCAGCGCATTTGTAACGCACGTAAGGAGCTGGTCCAGTGTGGGCAGGAGGAGGGGAAGGAGGAGCGGCAAGTTACAGCGGGAGCAAAGTAGAAAGAGCGGACGCCCAAAAGGATTGATCAGTTGGATAATTTTGAGCACGTACGCATATAAATTTCATCAAAATTCCAATGAAATATAAGCAGACCGTTTAAATACGACAATACGAGAATTTTTAGTCTCTGCTCTTACTCCTTTTTTCAAAGGACACAAAAGCGCTGCACACACAAAAAAGGAACAAAGCAAAAAAATGAACTGCATATTAAATTATGAATTTTTCTGTATTTTGCTGCAAAAGGAATTCTTGTGCGCAGTTTTTCCCTTTTTCCCTTTTTCCCTATTCCACATGCCTCATTGAGTTGGCTGCAGTTAGGAATCGGCGGGTCCCACTGCGGATGCCGAATAATAAACATGTTTATTAGCATTTTTGCCAGAGCGGCAATAAATTAACGCAAGCTACAGCATCAGCAGACAGCTTGCAACATGTTGCACGCAACAATCAGCCCAAAAAATGCAGCGTACAATAAATTTCTCATTTCAATTTTTCGCCTTGCGTTTTTCATTTTGTGTTGCAACCAAAAATAATTAAAACTTGAATGTGCAGCAGAGTATCGTTGAAAATAACCGAATGCTGAAAAAAAGAGAGAAGCTCGAGAATGAATTCAATTATGTGCAAATGGAGTGTTTGCTTTTATGAGAAATACTCGGCTGCAACTAATTTAAACAGCTTATTCTGCATCTATTATTATATAGCTATTTAGTCTACTTTAAATCTTATTAAATTTAAAATTAAAATAAATTATATTTCCAAATGCATTAGAAATTCCATTTCTTTTAATATGCCGCTGTCCAAAAAAGCATCTTAAATTAATTAAATTAATAATCTATTTAATAATTTATACATATGCTGCAAATGAACAAATAGTTCTGTCTTTAAAACATGAATGAACTTGAAATTTTGAAGATATTGAGCAGAAGTTATTTTAATTTGCATAAATTTTAAGGCCGTAGGAATTGAACTGATTCATGTTGCGTAACGCAAACTTGTTAAATAAAAACCAATTTAGCTGCTGTTCATTAAAAGTCTGCAGGGAAACAAAGAGTTAACGAAGTAAGAAAGTGTGGTACGTACTGGGACAATATTAAGGAAGAGAGCATCATGTGCTTTGCATTAATTTCACATGCAATTTACGCTGATTTATTTGATTTGCCAGCTCAACGTTCCTTGACTTTTTCGTCCGTCCCAAGTCTCCCTTCTCCAGTGTCCAGTGTCCAATGTGCCTTGGCTGATGCTTGAAGCCTGATGCTTGGCAGCGCGGCATGTTTGTCACTCTGTGGCGACAGCTTGGGGAGGCGACCCGGTTCCTAAATTGGCCCCGCTCAGTGCCCGGACTCGAGCTGGCATTCCGACCCCGGGAGAAGCGTTCGGTTTGATAGATTTGTGTTGATTGCCTGTCAGTGGTTGGCCAGTCGATACAATAGCTTCTGGGCAGCAGCTGCAAGGGGGTTTTGAGGGGGGGCAGCAACATCTTGTTAGGTGTCGGGCGATGCAGTCAAGTGTTAAATATATGTACGTAGATGCAGGCAGAATTTACGCAAACTAAAAGTGCATAAAATGTGCACAGCAACCTCAACATAAAGTCCTGCCTGTCAGTCATTCAGTCATCCATCCATTCACTCACTCACCCTGACACTCACATGCACACTCAAAACACTCGTTTTATGCAGAAATGATAGCAACTATTGAAGCGAGCAGCTCCCCTACCCATCTTTGGTTCGGCGTATGCATATTTAATGCAGGCACAGAGACTTCTGAGACCTTCGCCTCTGAGATTGGCCTTCTTGAAATCCACACTTCAAGTGTTGCCTGCTTAATGTTGCGTGTGTGTGGCTCAAGTTGAAGCCGCTCTTCCTTCCTCTCCTTCGACTTCGCCAAAACATTTTTCATGAGAAATCGCTTAAGCCAAAGACTCAAATAAACGAATAAAGATGCTGCGATATTGTATTCACTTTTTGGTTCGGGTATTGTCTCCATACAAATCCACTGCGTAGGCCATCGAGTGGGAAAACGCCTTGACGAGCTTTGTTTAGTTACAAATGTGTAAAATGATACGACTTGATAGATATGGCCAGACAATAGATCGGAGCATTCATTACCAATACACGGATTAGGATTAACTCACTGAATATCTCATTATGGGATTCCATTCATATGCAAAAATTATCCACAATTTTTGATTTATGATGCTTGGCAGCCAACGTCAAGGTGTTTGAATTTCATTGTTATCAGCTAAAGATAATTTTGTTAAAGCCTCACTTTCTAACGTTGTTTAGGAAACCACATTTAAAACTAAATATAGCAAATCAACAAATATCTGCAGCTAATATAATAATATATCTGAGTGCTAAAAGTGAAATGTTATATATTCATTTAAATACTAGTACAACACATGCCAAATTTTTATTAATATGCCGCTTATAATTAAAAAAAATAATTATACAAAAAAGTGTTAGTTAAGTATCTATAATATTTCAATTACATATATATATTTTAAATACTAATATCCAATAAATTTTTTTAAATTTATTGTGAAATTAAAAAGAATTCAATTTTGTTTAACCTAGTAATATTCTTTAACATCTTCTGAAATAATAGATAAATTACACATTAAAGTAAAATAAATCTATTTTAATAAAACTATTTCTTAAAAACTACTTTTAAAATTTTTTTTTGATTATTATACAATGCTAAAAACGTAGTTTTGGATTGTAATTACAACACTGTTACACAAATGTAATTACAGCTTTGCTGAAAATCCCTCAACTTGGCATTTTAATACAAACTCTAAATCATTTTGGCTCTGAGCGTTTACATTTTACATTTCATGCTGCTTCAATCCTTTTAAGAGCTTCTTAGCTGCCCTCCCCGCCCTGCCCCTTATGGCTGCCATTCCGAAAAGAAATTGGTAAATATTTTGTGTGCTTAGCATCTGCTTACTTAACTTGAGCTCAGTCATGTCCAGTTTGGGACTTGAACTCCCCCTCCCTCCCAATTTTATTTAATGCAATTTCATTGGACTTTCTTGCATCGATTTATTGTGCGCTGCTTGCCGTTATCGTTCAAACGTAATCTTAATCACTTTGCGCAATGTTCATTCATCCACGTCATCAATTTCCTTTGCGATGACTGCATTAGTGCAGCGCCCTCTGTTGGCCAGCAGCTGCACTGCGATGGATGTCTGTCTTGTCTTTGACTTGAGAACTGAACTTGAGCTTCCACTGTCTGTTTCGGTGTGTCTACATTTGCTTTTACGACGCTCCAATGCATTCTGCCGCCTTATCAGATTTGAAATTATTTTCAGGTTGCAAGATTTGCCTCGGTTTTCGGGTCTGTCCTTCCCCCTATAAAAACCCACCCCAGATGGTAGGGAGCTACCATTTTAATCTATTTCCAACGCGCGTGCTTCCTCTTGTTGGCAGCGGCGACTCCCTGTCCAATATTCCCTGGACAAGCTAAAAAACATCATTTGCTACTTTAATAGTTGCCAATCGTTGTTGTCGCTGTTGTTCTTGTTGCAACTGTTGTTGTTGTTGTGGCTGTTATCGCACAATCTGCCCCGACCCTAGTCGACCCCTTTGACCAGCTAGTTAGCCAGTTGCAGTCTTAGTCCGAGCAGGTCTCCTCCCTGTTGCCGCATTAAAAATGTATGGAAAGCTCTTAGGCAAACCTGTCCAAAAAAACAGTAGAAAAAGAGCAAAGATCAGAGAGCAGGCAGCAGGAGAGAGGAGGGGAGTAGGAGCCGTGTTGGCCTTAGTTTCTTTTATAGATTTCAATAATAGATTTTTCGAGTTGGTTTCCTGCGTTTGCTGCAATTTTCGTCTGCAGCCGCGTGCAAAATTGTTTTCCTCTAACTTGGCCATGAACCCGCTGACGGCTCTTACCAACAGCCACAACAACAACAAGATTCACTTCAGCTTAAACAGTCAGTTGCAGTTGCAGGCCAACGGCTTCTGTGCCAGGCTGAGACTATGGCTCCTGGCCCTGGCCTTCCCTCTAATGTGCCTCTTTTGTTGCGTTGTTTCTGCTCCTCTTGCTGCTGTTGCACTTGGCCACAGCTGTGCGTTGAACCTTTGGCCATGCACAATTTTTGTTATAATTTGTTGTTGCAGCCACAATTCGTTTCTGTCCACTTGAAGTGCCACATTTGGAATGGCCAATGGCCAATTGCCCGTTTGGCTCTGAGAGCTCTAGGTGCCCCTCTCAAACGCTCTTCGATTTCAAGAATTCCTACTTGACTTTCAGTGTAGCTATTAAATATGCTACGCCGCTTGTTTATATCTAAACAACTTATCTCCCGGATATTACCAACATTGCAAATCTTATTACGTCATAAAGAACTTAAAGTCAACTTATTCTGAGCCGCATTATCTTTAAGATATATATTGATTTAATTCATATTAATACAATTATATTTAATTATAATAGGTAAGCACTCGCATGAGGCAGACTATTTCCTTAATTCTGCACAGTCAAGCAAATTGTCTGTTGCATATCTTTCGCTGTTTCTTATTTCATCGATGCATAATACCTTATTGTGTAGCAATTTCTTTTAAATATCTATTTAGATTTTGAAATTAAAGTCTATTTTATTTACAGTTTATAAGTTAATGTGTTTTATTCTTAATGAATATTATTCTTAATAATAAATATGCTTAATAAATGTTTAAAATCAACTATTAATATTATGCTAGTGACACAACAGACATTCTGTCAAATATTCCAATTTTGGTAATTTATAAAACAGTTAAAACTCTGCAACTCTGTATACATTTCTGCTTTCGCTTCGACTTCTAATACTCTTTGCCATAAATGAAATTTATCAGCTGGAAAATTGCCAATAAGCTTGCCAAGAAATGCGCAACTCGAAAGCAACTATGAAGTAGATTAATACTAGATTAGGTTCAACTAGTTGGGAAGAACGTGTTGGCACTGCAGTCACCCTATTTAGTTCTACCCTCTAATGGAGCAAAGAGCACAAGGTAAATGCGTGTCGATAATAAGCGAGAGACAAAGAGACAGAGATAAAGCTGCTGAGAATGTGCTGAGAAATAGGTACATCTTGAGCTTAGAAAGGGAACAAGGATAATAACTGTAGATGATGTAGCCCAAGGCTACGCAGAGAACAGAGCGGGGGATTTAAAAAGTATCAAATTGTAATGAGAAAAACTCAGCACAATGAGCTTGTGTGCTTGAGATTATCCGTGCAAGTGCTTATGGTCCTGGTCAGCAACCACACTGATAGAAAAATCAAGGGTTTTCCTACTTTAATCCAGAATTTACGGTGTCAAAAGTTCATGGAGCCACAATAATTTTTGATCTAACATGGAAACTCTTTATTTAAACGATTGCGGAACGAACTACTCCTAATTTTTCTGAGTGCATTATCTTTGTCAGTAACACCCGACTGGGAAACATGCGAGTCTGCAGCTAAATGCTCACTTAAGTTGTTAAACTTAAAAGCAACTCATAAACTTGGCCCTGACACTTGCCTCGGGTGGACAAAGCCATTTAAGCAGCATTTAAGCGCCAATGAAGCCATTTTGTACGCTTTGGCTAGTTGCGTTAACTGTGAATTGTGGCTGATTCTTTTATGGCCCACTTGAATGTCTTTTGGGGCGCCTCCAAGCCAGATACGGACACACACAAACACACACAAAGCCCATTATTCGTGTGTGCACGCCGTGCAACTGCATCCAAACTGACCTCACCACAAAGTTCGACTCCGAGTTAGAGACTTTAAAGTAGTTTCAATGAAGACGCTCTAATGGCTAAGCTCTTGAATGTATTTCGGTGGAATTACGAACTAGATTGAATTGGAAAATAAAAAGGTAACGCAAATAGACTAGAAACTTTTATGTATGAGGGAAGCAAAAGTATTTTAAACCAATAAGGACGGAGTAGATCAGTCGGATGGAATTCTACAGTCGAAAGTAACCGATAGTAGTATTTTAATATGCATTGTAGTTTAAATTCACTTCCGATTATACATATATTAAGTGCATAAATATCATATACCCCCTGTGCCTGGACAAGCCAATTATTCGTCACATATCTTTGCTGTTTTTTATCCGATCGTAATGGAGAATACCATAGGCTGCGAACATGTTAAATTACAAGTCTATTGATTTAAAACTGTTGATTTAAAAACGAAATGACGAACATGACGTTATAGAATCAACTCGCCTATTGATCAAGAATATATATAATTTGTAGGGTCTGCCATATGTTATTTCTGCTTAATTTCTGTTCTATTTAGAGCTATACTTAGATACAATTAGCCAAAGTAAAAATAGCGCAAAGTAATTAAATCATTTTTGTTTGTCTGCACATCCTACACATTAAATGAAACTTCACCGAGTCTTCACTTTCATCTCGTGTATTCCCCTGATAAATACTTCTCTTTTGTGCCATTTAGTCGCATTTACTTTCATTTTTTGGAGTCAAGTCGTGGAGTGGGCGTTACAGCGTGGCCTTGTAATTATGGGTCACATTACACATGTAATTACAAAACGTGCCCAATATGTTGGCGCTAATGACAATGCCACAAACAAATGCTTCATTGCCTCTTGTGCAACTTGGGGTCTGAAGATTGAAGGCTAAGCCTCTCATGTCTCATTATCCGGGGCGACCTCCCGCAACTGTTTGGCAGTCGGTCGAAAGAAAAGGGCCACAGAAAATCAATTAGGCACAGTTCTCTTCCCCCTGCACTCTTCTGCCCACCCAGCTGCGCCCGCAATACCAAGATCATTAATATTGGCTCGCAGAGCTACGGGAAGAGTGACAGTTGGAGTCGCAGTCTCGGAGGCCAATGGGTGCGTCAAAGCATAATGCAGAGACACCTAAATACATCGGTTGGATATTTCAAAGTTCACTCTGATTGCGGCGCTTTAAACAGACAGCATTAGTGGATAATTAACACGCCCACAGTGGGGCATAGGCAAATTGAGGCTGCAGCTGGGGCCGAATGAAGTCTGATATGTTGCTTTTTTTTCTGTGTATTTTGGCCAACTTTGTCATGCAAATGAGCTGAACATACAAGCCACTCGCAGCTGGTGGTCCTCGCACTCTCTTCTACTCCCTCTCTTCAACTCTTCTCCCTCCGTCTCTCATGGCTTCAGTTGGTTTTGTTCAGCAATTTCACGCTGCGACGAGGCACCACAATGCAACCGACATCACTCATACGCCTCGTGGCACAAGGTGTGTTGGCTGTGGGCGTTGCAGCTTGGTCAGTATGCGGCCAGCTCATTAAAACCATAAACTACGAATTAAAAATTATGAAAATTAGCCTCAACTCATAAAAGTTAACTGCCTGGCATATATCAAATCTAATTGCTTCTCTTCTTATCGTTTCAGGTATGTCCGCAGTTTGTTTTGGCTGCACTTATCGTTGTTTATCGACAGGTGCATAAATCGCGCGATTTGCTCAGCTGATGTCGAAAAGTGAGTCTGAATAGTTTGCTGCCGATTTGCATAAATCTTTATTTGAGTTTACTTCGTAAATTTGCTTTGGAAACAAGGTTTCAAAGTGGGCGTTGCAAAGCGTGACATGTTTTGACTCGTGGAGTCTATGGGCTTAGCTTTTGAATAATTTAGTGATAATGCAAAAGATAAACCATTGTTGCATTAGGTATATTATTTTCTTGTTAAACTGCTTAGATATGATAAAAAACATTATTAAAAGTAGGGACTCTATAGGTCTTTAATAAGAAATCATTCAAGGTACACAACACTTTTCGGATTCTTCAGGAGAAACTAAACTTCCACAAAATATTTAATATTTTTTATATTAAATCATCATTTATCTGGAGTTTAAAAGAACTAACAGATCTACAAATGATCTCTTTGATTTCAATTTTCTTTATTATTTTATTAATTCTGTTTCAAATACGCTTTGTCTATTCGTAATGGCCATTACTAATCAAATCGTAGTTGAATCATATTTTGCAAGTATTCCTCTTAAATTGAACTAAACGTAATTAATATATTAAATAATTTTCTTCAAATTTTTAATTTGCATTGTGCATATTTTGCCCATAGTGCAATTTGGCCCGCTTAGGTAACTTTTTCATTACTTTGCTTTCTCCAAATCCGCCGTTAATTTCTCCAGCTTTGCTTGGAGGTACCACTGAGTTCTCTGGCTTTACTCAGTCGACTTTTTTCACATTTCTCAACTGGCAACTCTCACATTTCTCGCTGAATGCCAAATTGTAGCCGATACTGCGGGTTCTCACACGCAACTATCAAATGGATGTTTGTGGTAAACAAACTCAAAAGCCATAGACAATCTTTGAGGCGCACTTCAGTCGACTTAATGATGCGCAGATTAATGTTGCCACAACAGCTAGAGGCAGCCCGGTGTTGCAGCTAAACAAGTGAGAGGGTTCTTGACGGTTGCAACTGACAGTCTGACGTGGGGGCAGAGGGAGAGAGAGAGAGTGCTCCGGGGATGAGGTGATTAGGGGACTTACTGGGAAACAGCCGGAAACCAAATCAGCCGCAAAAGCAACGCCTTCTGTGCCAAGAAACCAAGAAACTTTAACTATTTATTACAAACGCAAATCGCTTGGGGCGGGAATGACTAAGTCTGAGCCTGAGACTCAGTCTGAGGTTGAGACTGACGCTGATGCTGTTGTAGCTGTCTAGGGACTGTGGTATCAATGCTAGCCCAGTTACAAACTGCTATTCAAATGCATTAGAGCAAAATGTCAAATATGACGCAGGCATTGAAATGTTTTCTTTCTTGGCTTCTCGCTGTACGTCAAAGCTGTCGGTTACAGGCTGAAACCAGCTTCAGTTTTTCGACAGTTTGAGCGCAGAATGGGAAGAAGGTTCATTTACAAAAAGTCAAATTAGCGCCTCGGGCTGAATGCTGGAAAACCAGAACAACAAATATTAAGCGCAAAAAAGGAGCAGTTACAAGGGCTGCAGTCGGACGCTACAGACAATGGGACAACCTTTTAAATAGATAACTCTTGCAACTTTAGTTTTTATAAAACTTTTAGATGCCTAACTTTCAAAATAGCTCAACATTCCAGTTAAAGCATCCATAGATACTTTGTTTTGTTCTATGTTTTACACAAAACGGATATACCCTTTTGCTCGCTTTAGCGCGGTGTCTGAAAGGCACAGTCAAAACACATTTTGAGAAGGGTCTAATGGCTGCCTGAAAGTTTTGTGGCTGTTAATGATGCTGCAGCGTCTGGAATTTCTAAATGTTAATCGATTTATGATGTCTGAGAAATTAAATGTGTCTGCCAAGGCGATAAGGCGCAACAGTAGCCACGAACGCTGTCAAAAAGCGCCTAGACCCCCGTCTCATTCCCTTCAGCTTTCGGTTCCCAGTATTAATTTTCAGAAACGAAAACATTGAAAAACGTTTAAAATGCCACACAAGTTGGCAGTTGGAAGTTAAGTCTTAACGCAGCTCGCTGATAAGACAGCAACTCAAATCTTGAGGGCCCATTCAAACTGTTGAACAACTTTAAAAACTATTTAACGGGCCACAACCCGACCGTCTAAACGACCTACCGTCCTACCGATCCATTGCCTGTCTGCAGTTTTCTCCTCTGTCTTGCCATCTGGGAGCGCGCAAAGTAGCGTAAAATAACAATAAACAAGAAATAATCATGTTGTTGCACGTTCAACTCCCACTGCCACTCCCCCTGCTTCCCCTTTCCCTTCCCATTCCACTAAGCACAAGCCAATCATGTGTAAGATTGTTGCCAGTTGCTTTTTACGGCGTTCGCTGTTGCTGTTGTCGCGTTGCCAACTATTTGAAAACCCCCCCTGCCCTCAGATTGCAGGAGCCTTATTGCCAGTGCTGGCTGCTGCTCCAGTCAATGCTTTTAAATGTCAGTGTCAGCGAAAGTGGCATCTGGAAAATAGAAAGAGGCCCCATCTGCCAGAGTACGAGCTTACGAGCAGAAAAGGGCGAAAGGAAAACACCGTTCGAGCCATCATCGAAGGACTGAAAGAGGTTCTGCCATGCTGTGGTTGCTGAAAGCCAGTCTTCAACCAAGGCTGTCAAACATCAAATAAAACTTAAGCTCAGCTTTCTAAAGAGAACTTTAAATTTAAACAAGTTCGAGCTTTAATTTGTGAATAAAAAGAAATGGGTAATAGTAACAACTTTTAAAGAAAGAAAATTCCAATCAAGAATTATGAAGTAGAATATTTATTTAAAATATATACCTATGAATATAATAAATTATAATTTATTAATAATTATTATTGTTTAAAAATTAAAATATTGAACAATATAAAATTAGCTGTCTTCTGTAAAAAAATATATTTTTATTTAATTCTTATTTATAAAAAATTTTAAAGAATTTGGTTTCTTAAGAGCAAGGCATAATAAATTCATGTTCTAATTTTGCTGCTTGTTCTGCCTTACTTTTGCTTCCGTTTTGAACTCTGGCATGACATACATATGTACATACATACAAATCTCAGTCGGGTTTTCCGCCTTTTCCTGTGTCTCGTCCTGCCTAAAAATCGTTATGCATCTATATGAAATCCGTGAAAAGCGGCAGCAAAATGTAACTAAGGTTGTCGGAAAAGCAGCCGCATTAGTTGTGATTATCACCCCAGTGACTTCACATAAGTATTTCGAGAGGTATGCATAATCTTACATATATGTATACATTCAAACATATATATGCATATGTCCGTATATATGTAGCAGTTATGTTATTCCCAGCGAGACTTTTGTGTGGGTGCTGATTTGTGAGCTGTTGTCGTCTAAATGTAAATCAGAGCCTGAGCCTGAGTCTGACTCTGAGTCTCGCAGTCTACGGTTGAGAGTGAATAAGTATGAATTGAAGGCAATTGAATGTTAAGCAACATGTGAATGACTTTTGCGGTCTGGTGAGTTGATAGCCCGAAGGCATACAGTCCACAGAATGTGTCATAAGTACTCGTAGAACTCTGAAATTGGATTATATTCGAACGGCATTCATGTGTAATCAGTGTAAGCCAAATGAGTTTCACCAAATAAAAAAGAAGAATGGTGTTGAACGTATTCACAGTCGAACATCCACTAAAAGTCTTTAAGTTTTGACACAAGAATTTACAGAATTTAAATAAAATTATTCTTAAAAGTTTGGCAATAGATATTCTGGATCATATATATTCTATCTGTCTGCCCATTTAAAAAATTTAGAAAATATGTAGACAATACGCAGATCAAGTAACGGTATTCGACATTCGGTGGCCCTTTTGATTTATAATCCAATTGAAAACATCAAAAAAATTAAATATTTTTATGATATTAATTTAAAAGGTTATTGATAATTTGTTTTACAAAATCTGCTTCAAATTTTTATAATTTATCGGGCTAAAATATTCACTTTTAGCTTTCATATCATATAATTCTTTAGCTTGTTATATTGAGCTAAGCTGGAACAAATTGTGATTGAAATCCCCGGGTATTACAACTACAGTGCTCCATAAAATTTCGCTATCAATGACAAAGTGGCGTGCAGTCGAGTCACCTCTGGGGCCATCATTTTGACAACAATTCCATGGGTATTACATAAGCCATCTTGGGTAGAGGGTAATGCGTTCCCATCCATTGGCATTCGTATTCGCATTACGATATCCCCTTGGCTTCTGTCCCCCCCCTTGGCCGTGCTTGGCGCTTCAATGGCCGACACTTGCAGCTCATGTAAGCCATCATAAAACGCAACCAAAACTACGGCTAAACTTTGCGATTGAATTTGCATAAATTGTGCCATGGATCGTTTTGGTTTCAGTAGTGCAGTCCGTTACGGTTCGGTATAGTTCGGTTGGATTTTTTAGTCTTAGTTGTCGGTCTGCTGTGGTCTGCTCCCTACCCAAACGTGTCTGTCGTTATGCAAATGATTTCAGTCTCTCTCTCTCTCTCTCTCTCTCTCTCTCTCTCTGTCTCTCTATTTCTGTCTCACTCGCTGTCTGCTGCTCTCTGTGCACTCGCTATTCATGTGTGCATTTGCAAATGCATAAGATTTGGCCAAAGATTGCTGTCCATTAATTCAAGTTGGATTTACTTTTAGCATATTTTACATGCATGCGAATCGTAGTTGCGGCAGCGACTTCGACTGAGTTTGACTCGCTGTATTCGATTCCATTCGATTCCATTCGATGCGAGTCGATTCACTGCTCGATTCGTACGCAAATTTTAGTTGCAATAAATTTGCATTTACCACAAAATGTTTTGAACTATGGGTTTACCCATTCGGTTTACCTGCGTTCGATTTATTTGCGGCCAACATTATTCAAATCGCTGCATTCACCCAGTCCGATTTCGAGTCCCAGTCCGAGTCCCAGTCCCGGTCCCAGTCCCAGTCCCTAGTTGAAGTGCTCCTAGTCCATTGCTTTATACATATGCGGGTATATTGATTAATTTTTGATTGGTTTGCATGTGGAATTTGAGGACCTTTGGTTAGCATTTAGCTGTTAATTTGCTTGCCAAATTGCCAAAGAGTAGTTGAATAGTTGGAATAGACAACTAGGGATATGACACATCCTAATTTTACTGGCAATTAAACTGACGGAGTTAATTGCTCAAAATTACAGAGAATTTTAACTATTCATATAATATTGCCAGTAAGGACGGAGCGGATTAATCAAGCGGTAACGAGTAACTTGTTTTAAGAACACTTACCAAGTAATTTAATTTTCTCATCGTTTACACTAAGCTCATGCAAAGTAGAACAAATTGTCTGTTACATATCTTTGCTGATCATAGTGTAATTAACAGCATCGATGGATAATGCCATAAGCTACGTACATTAAAACTTAAGATTTAAGACTGTTTTTTTTTTTGATGAAGGTATGTAGGATTTTAAACTAAATTGAATAATTTATATCATAGGAGAACCTAAATACCAAAAATGTCTATATTAAGTGAGCCAGTCGTACTGGTCACAAATATATGTATATACTTTATAAGGTCTCACACGCCTCCTTCTGTCTGATGCATTAATTTCCTTATCTTACATAACCTTGATTACTTTTTTAAAGTACAGCGTATAATATGTCAAATATTTATTCACAAAGTTGATGAATCAGGTATTCCAATTATTTCTAATACACCAGCAACTTCAATAAATGGTTTACGTTGTAATCACGCTTAGTTTCGTCTTCTGTTTAGTAAGTTAGAGTATCTAATGACTTAATATTCAATTTATTCACTTTAACTTGTTCGCGTAACAATCACGAGTTGGCAACAGTTTTCAAGTATACGTTTTCCGGAAGTTTCGTGAAAACTTTTGAGTAATCAGACCGTCAAGTTGAACTCATGTAAGTAGGCTCAAGAGTCTGACGGACAGGTTGTCAAACAGCGCAAAGTTGTTGCTTTATAATGTACATAATTCGATGTCAAAATAGCTAAATTGATGCCTGCGCCACAGCAACAACAACGACAACAAAATAAATAACAAGGCTTCGTTTGAAGGGGCCAATTCAGTGGAATAGTTGAAAGGATCCATGGCATCAAATGGCCTCGCATTGACTGCTAGAGTTCCCATCATTAAATATTTAAGGAATTCGACATTAGTCCAAACTGAAACCAAGGAGCCAACTATTCTATGAGTAAATATTCAAGCAGACATGTTCGTGCATGTGTAAATTAAACACTTTATTGCTGCGACCTAAAGTCGACAATGGGTCAGCAGCCCATAGACCAACCCAAATTGTCAGACGAGTTGGATGCCATTGGCAACTGTTTACACAGACACTCCATGGAATATGCAGAATGCCAAATCCTACGAACTGCCTGCTCAGTTTTCCCTTCCTTTCCTGGTTTATTGGTTAGTTTGTATCCTGTTTGGGCCAGGGATGTATTTTGTTTTGTTTATTCAAACCAGCCCAAAGCTCGGCCGAGCTGCGGTCTGCCGTTAAATCCTTTAAATGCCTCAATATTTTCAGCATTGTACAGGCTGAGCTCTATGACAACGATAAAGGACACACATGTGGCAAGGGGCAGGGCAGAACCATCAATGTTGCTCATAAATTTTGTACAAAGTTGGTCAGTTAATGGTTTAAAATTTCAGTTCTGGGTTCAACTTTTTAGATATTTCTGCGGTCGGTCAATAGAACAATTTTGTTTAAATTGATGTGGTATTTTGGCATACACAAAGCTATTTATTTATTAACAAAATTTACTACATTTTAGTGTAAGCTTGCATACATAAATATGCTATTTAACAGAGCTTTAAGTTGAGTTGAATTCAAAGTGTATCGATTAATGCATAAATTGTTCTTCTCATTTGAAGTTTTGAACTTCCGTTCAACTATTATATTCTCAGATACTTAGAGAAAAATTGATGAAAAACTGCGACTGGTTAGAAAGACCTATTTCAAATATTTCAATCCATTCTCTTTCTTATTAATTTCGATAAAACTTAAAATAAATTTAAATATAATTTTAAAAATGATCGCAAATTTATTCGTTAATTCCAATATGCATTTAAAATTTATTGCAAATTTATTCAAATGACTTCAACTTAGTTTGCTAACTTTGTGGCCCGGCGCACTGGCAACTTAATTAAGTTCAATCAAAGCGCATTAGCCAAACTATAAGCCGCAGACAGAGCTCCAGACCTTACACCCGTCACCCCGTACACCCGCAGACTCGTACACCCGCAGACTCGTACACCCACACTCAGGTGTAATTTGCACAGATATTAGCGACACTTTAAACTGAAAAAGTGTCTGAAAGAAACCGCAGCATTTGCCAGGCAAACTTGCCTATTGACTCTGTCTGTATTACTCTAAAACTCTTCTTACCTCCTTCTCTTCCTCTTCCTCTTCCTTTTTACCAGCGAACAATTTCCAAATCGCTCAAGCAGAACTAATGCGATTTATTTTCGTGTAAGCCAAGGCAACGCAAAGATCTATTAGGGTATGCACGACTTAAACACACTACTTTAGAAAGATTATTTTAAAAGCTTTTGATTTCGAGAGATTAATACAAACATGTTAATCGGAGAAATTGATATTGTTTTAAGTATATAAATTCCTATTATAAATATAATTTCTTCAAATTTATATTCTTTCCAATATTCAAAATATTGAAATTGTATATAGAAATATTTTGAGAATCATCAACATCTTTCATAATATACTATTAAAATGAATAACCCTAGTAAAAATAATGTTATTAGACCAAGTGTTAAATTCTACATCAATTTTTTTATCACGATTCCCACACTTAAGGGGAATTGAATATAAATAAATAATACCACCAACTAAGCACACATTTGTCTCTACGCAAGTTCCGACTACGAATCTCCCACACTTTGCAGTTGAAATTCAATACCAGAGAAATGCAGCGCACGTTTCTCAACAAGTGCCACAGCTAAGTGCAAATTTGTCATTGCAAAATGTACAAAAAATAAATAAAAATAAAAGGATATAAAAATATATGGCACAAAACCGTCAGACAGGAAGTTAAAGTCAGGCAGTCAGTCAATCACTGCAAAACTGCCACCGACTGCAGCATAAAAAAATCTCGCGCGCTCTGGCGCGCTCGACCTGACAGTCGGGCAAGCCCGACTGTCTTATACCCTGTACCACAGCTCGCGCTGCGCGCTCGCCCGTTCAGTATATAATAAAATTCTTTAAATATAATTTAATCTATCTTGATTAAAACGATCTGACGAGGTGGCAACGCTACCGCCAAAACTCAATTTGGCACATGGTATGGCGATGAAGGTGGCGCTCGAACACTTGTCGCTTGGTCTCTGACGTCACGCGTCACAGACTTTTGTTATTTTGCGCAATCTTATTTTGGCACCTCGCAATTGGTGTTGTTTACATGCGTACATGCACACATACATGTATGGTATTCGTCTATTCTACATGTATGTGTGTTTCTGTTTATACATACACACATACACTTGCTGGGCTGCAGGGCCCGTGCGAAGCAATACATGCAGTATTGAGTAGCTTATATCTCCTCTGTTTATTAACCGATTTTAATGCGCTTTTCAGGATAGTTAAATATAATAGAAGAGAGTATATATACCAAATAACAACATTCTATGTTTAATATTACGCTTGTTTTTGAACATTTAAGTTCAACTTTTGTGAAGCTTATATCTCCTGTGTTTCTTAACCAATTTCAATGCGCTTTTCAGAATAGTTAAATATAATAGTAGAAAGCTTATGTTCCGACTAACAACATGCTATATTTAATATTACGCTTGTTATTCAACTTTTTGTGTTAAAAAACACGAGGTTATGTGAGTTTTACTGATTTTTGGGCGTGAAATGGGCGTGGCATCAACGATTTGAAATAAACTTGATCTGCGTATGGTATATACCTACCTATAGCAACCAAAACGGCTGCTCTAGCTTTTATAGTTTCCGAAATCGACGCGTTCATACAGACAGACGGACGGACGGACGGACAGACGGACGGACAGACGGACGGACAGACAGACGGACATCGCTAAATCGACTCAGCTCGTCATCCTGATCAAGAATATATATACTTTGTGGGGTCTGCCACGCCTCCTTCTGCCTGTTACATACATTCGCACAAAGTTATTAACCCTGTTTTTCCCATTTTCAATGGGTACAGGGTATAAAAATTGTTTATTCTGCTCGTATATTTTGGGGTTTAAAAAATAAATATTTGTTTTGGCTCTGCACTTTTGCATATGGTGTAGTTTTATTTATTTTTTTCATTCGCCTGCAACTCGAATTACAATTTTGGCATTGATATATGTTCAATAAATTTGTTGGCTTAATTTCTGGCTAGCTGATTTCGTAAATATTGCCTCATATATTTCTGGTTCAATATTGAACTGAAACCAAATGTTGTTCAATGCCATGAAAATGTTGTTTTTGGGCATTTGTCAAATTGTGTTCCATTTTAAATTAGCATTTGATGCGGAACATTTGTTGTTGTCGCTGCATTGGGTAATTTTTGAGCAAAACCATTTGCCGTGGCAAATTGAGTTCCAAAGTCTACAAATAATTAAAAATTGGTATGAAAAACTAATATTATATATTAGTACTGTGATAATATTGTTATATGATGTTATTGTTTTATACTTGTCAATATATTAATTTCTTATTATTGTTTCTTTTTGTCACAGCAGATTTTACAATTGAACTTAAGCATCCAGATCCGATTCAGATTTGAACTGCTCTTATTTTTAAATCTTAAATTTTATTTATTTTAATTTGTAATTTAGTTATATGGTTGACTTGTCTTAGTCAACATTTAAATAAATAAATAAATAAACTGAAATCATTGACATTTGAGCCATTAACAGAAGAATGACAATAATAAAATTTATTCACCAATAGATCAATGTTTCATATGCAAATAATAATAATAAAAAAATTATCCAATGCATATTTGCGTCTGGATTTGTCGTAATTTCGATGAAGGTTTGTCAACTTATACTATGTTGATAAATAAAAATCATATAATTATGTAATACATTATTCTATTTGTAACCACAGTTTTCAATACTGCTCTACGCTCCACTCTACTCCATTTCTATTCCATTCTTTTTACTTTTCTGTCATATTTAATCAATTATACCGTGTACACGCAGACCAGCTTAATTAGAAACAACGCAAATGTCTGACGAGGCAGTGGAAGAAGCGTTTCCCAGTCCATTTTACAAGCATGTGCAAAAAACAAGCTCATAAACAGAAGCAGCTCCGGCCGGAGTGGGTCGCAAAGACCCCGGTCTGTGGTAGATTTTAATTTAAAAATAATAAAAGCCGACAGAGCTGCAACACTCCTAGCCCCAAAATGCCAGCCCAGGACAATTGCTCTAGTGCTGGGGCTGACAATGACATGCAATTGAAGCGACCCGTGCATCGTCGGGCTTTTGTCTAATTGTCACCGACTGGCAGGGGAGCGGGGAGTGGAGAGCGGGGATCCGGGACATCATAATGCAGTCCCAGCAGTTGCGAACGGTTCCCCAAAGTCTGCGTAAAATGTGCGCATATGTAGACCGCTGCTGATGGTACGAGGTCACTTCTTCCAAAGGGTCTGTCGCATAACCCTACCCAGACCCAGACCCAGACCCAAACCTAGCTCTGAGCTGCCAGATGTGACCTCCACCTAGCTTCCATTCTCGGTAATTCCATGTCCTATGTCTCGCTCTGTTGGCAAACAAATTACAGCTGCTATTTTCAAATCATTTGGGAACAAGCGTGTCAAGCCCCTAAATAAACGGACTTCTGTTGTCGTGGTCGAAACAACGGTTGTTTTGTGTGCATTTTGAAAGAGATTTCAATGCGTAGCTTTGCAGCGTTAAATGTGCAATTTAATTATTTCATAAAACTATTGTAAAATAAATATTAATAAATGCAACCCATTTAAAATACGCATTTACTTTGTTATATTTAATAATTTACTTAATAATTCAAGTTGTAGATCTTCTATAAAAACATTAAATTAATATGAATTGAATAAGATATAAATGTATAAAAGAAATATGAATTATTTTAAACTCTGTACCATATTTGGTATTTAGGTTCTCCTAAGCAGATTAAGTTTATTTTTGATGTTTGATAGCTCACACAAAAACTGTGTAAACCCAGTTTGAAAAGTACAACTTTGTAATATTTGGTATATACGCAACTTATGGCTTTATCCATAAATGCCATGCGTTACGATCGAATAAGAAACAGCACATATATGCAAAAGACAATTTGATCGACTGTGTGTGTTTTATTGAAACAAAATGGGGAACTATTTCAATTGTTCAATTTCAATTTCAATTTCTCCAAACAGCAATACTTTTTAGAATCCCGGTTCATCAATATAAACAAAAATTGGATTAGTAATACCAAAAGATAAACCAAAAATAAGCCAATTATTTATTTGAATTGGATTGCAACGAAACAATACATATGCTGGGTGTTAGAAATACAAACAATTGAATGCCATCATAAACCATAAAATCATTAAAGTATTCACCTCAGATTGAGTGCAAAAGTTCACAGATATTGTGTGTACTTAATGCGTTTAGAGGGGGATTCCCTGCATCCTGTGGCTCCTCTTGGCACCTCCATTTGTTTTGCTATTTGCAGATTGTTTAAGCTCAAGACTTGCTACCATTTGCTGCACAACAAATAAACTCAAATTCCCAAAGCACAAAGTGGTTTGCAGTTGTTGTTGTAGTTGTTGTTGTTGCTGGTGGCAATAACAATAACGAGGCAAGTGTAAATGGCAATATAAATCAAACATGCGGCAGACGCAGCAGTTCACCTACATGCCACCTACACCCGTGTGTCTGCTGCAGCGCCAACAAAAGGCACAACAAATATGAGCCGCATTCGTGTTTGCCATTTCAATTGAAATGTGCGCACATTTGCACTGGGGGGCATTCAAAAAAAAAACAAAAACAAAAAAAAACATAAACGAGAAAAAAATGAATATATATAAGCAGTGCTATATACAGACGTACATAGAGCGGAGCTACACACACTCCAATTTATGCTATAATTTTCTTGTTTTATGTGCTTTCTGGGGCGTGGCAAAAAAATTGGCAAAACACGACAGAAACCGCACACACAACCGACACACACTCACACCCATTTGAGCATGGAATGATAACAATCATTTTGAGTGTTTGCCTCATTTTTAACGCACCCATTTTGAGTGTGTGAGTGCGAGTGAGTGTGCGAGTGAGTGTGCGGGTGAGTGTTGTTTCCTCTATGCCATTTCACAGTGGGCACACGGCAGCATTCGTAACAAAAAATGCATTAATGTTAACGAACATTTTTGCTCTGCTTTTTTCATTACACGAAATTATTTAATTTCCTGCAACGCCTGCTCGCAATTTGATGAGCCACTGTCAGAGGGACGCACAGTGTCCAGAGCCATCAAAGTTCCCGCCCATCTTGGGTTGTCCTTTGCCCTTTTTGCCTGGCATCAGAATTAGTATCGCGCTGCTCCGCTCTTATTCTCTTGCCATCTCGCTCTCTACACACGGCAAATATATTTAGATTTCTTTCGCTTTTTTCGCTTTTTCAGCTGGTCCGTGTTTATGCCAACGCTTATCGCAGCAAAGTTAATGACTATGTGGGTCATTAGCATTTCAAGCGTGTGCCGCAGTGTAATTCCTGCCGGGGAATCCCCCAGAGCTACATAGACAGCATGCAAATTTAAGAGGCGCCTTCAAGGCAAGAAATTACACAAATTTCAGCGATGCCAAAGACGTTGCTTAGAGCAAGATTTTAGGGGTTTTATATCTGACTGTATTATTTATGTAAATAAAATAAAAATATTTGAGAATTAATTTTAATTCATATTAATTAAATATTAATTTAAATTATTATATAAATAAAATAATTATTTTTGAGAATTAATTTTAATTTAAATGTATATTTATTTAGCAAACATGAATTTTATTTCTTAGAATATATATTTCCTTTAAAAAGAAACATATTTAAGAATTAATTTAAATTTAGATTAATATTTATTTGGGAAATATCAATTTTATTTTTTTGAATATATATTTTTTAATTTAATAAAAAAAAAGACGGAAAAGCCGAAGTATGCCGTATTTTTAAACAATTATATATAATTAATTTAAACTTTATTAATTTGTTATAAATAAGCAATAATCATATTTCCAGTTGACTTTAAATAGTTTTTTTCCTTAGCTAAATGCTATAAAGCAAAGCAAAATAAATAAATAATTTATCAATTTGAATACTATGCGAGATATTCAAGAACGCATTCACTTTTCAAATCGAATCTGTTTATAATAATCATTTTTAGGAGCCATAAACGCTATGGGAAACAGACAAGGGGACAACCTCATGATGATAATGTTGTTTATGTTGATGATGTGCACATGATATGATATAGAAAATTGCATTTATAAGCAATCATGTCAACGCCCGAAAGAATTATGAAAAGACATCGTTGTATACATATATAGTTGTCGCTTGTCAGACAGACGCCACAAGTCAAGTGGCAAGCAGAGTGCAGAGTGCAGAGTGCAGGGGGCAGGGGGCAGGGGAGCAGAGAGAACACTGCATATGCCAAATTGAGGGGCATCAGGCAGGAGATACATTTTGCCAAGCGCCCCGAGAAATTTCACTTCACACCTACGAAATGACAACGACAGCGACAACGACGTGAAATAGAAACGGAAGTGAGTGTAAGACATACAGGAAATGCATTTAGTGGGTGTTGCCACCGGCTGTAGCTACCAGGGCGCCATCCCGTCGAGGGCCTCCTCCAAAGGATCGTCAACTTTCTGACGAGAAGCGCGAATGTCTTTCGCCAGACTAGGGGACACAGGTTTGTTTTATTGAAAGTGAAATGAGCAGAGTTTCTTTAAGGGGAGGTATTCATAATGGGATTCATAAATTTTAGCTGCTTTAAAGTTTTTGTCATGACTATTTTTAAAATTATTTTCAAATACTGTAATATGTTTAGCAAATTTTTAAAAGTTAAATAAACCAAAATAATATTAAACACAATCTGAACCCATTTGATAGGTATTTTAATATTTTTTAGGTTTTTAAATATTTTAATGTATTTTTTATAAATTTTAATTGTAAAATATTTTATTTTCAAAGTTGTCTCGTTAATAACTCCTGTGTTTATCAACCGATTTTAATGCGCTTTCAAACAGTTAAATATATGTAATAAAAGAGGTAAATAAAATAAAATATATATGGACGGGGCAGATCAGTGGGACGGAGGCTACAGTCGGACGTAACCGACAGTACGAGACCCTTTACTTGAACTTTATGCATTTACAAACACAGTCAAAGGCGCACACACGAAGCTACGCGCGAATTCATGGCACACCACCCGCCCTCTGCCTAGTGCGGCAAATTGTCCGTTCCATATTTTCGCTGTTTCTTATCCGATCGAAACGAAATTCACAGGATCAATAGAGAATGTCATAAGCTACTTATTTATTAAATTACAAATCAATAGCTTTAAAACTGTGGCTACAGTAGCTTTTTGCGGTTTGCGGGGGAAGGGAGGGAGGTATCCAAAATCTAAAACAAACTCGTGCTGCTCGCGAAATAGGAGAATCTAAATCCCAAATATGGTGCCTCTAGCTCTTATAGTTGCTGAGATCTAGGTGTTCATACGGACGGACAGACAGACAGACAGACGGACAGACGGACAGACGGACAGACAGACAGACGGACAGACGGACAGACGGACATGGCTATATCGACTCGTCTTATCGTCCTGATCAAGAATATATATACTTTATGGGGTCTGCCACGCCTCCTTCTGGGTGTTACACACATTTCCTCTTTGCACTAAACTAATAGACCCTTTTTACTTTTTTAAAGTAAAGGGTCTAATAATCTTTCAAACACTAGCTGGCCTGCAATCAACCAAGCATTCTTTACTCCATAGCTCTCGCTGCTCTTTAGCATATGAGGAGAGCTCTTGCTTATGGGGAGAGCCTCTCCGTTTGGGCGCCTCTGCTTTACGCCTCTCACTGCGGATAACCGTAATGCCGAACTGTACTCAGAGGAACACAAGCACACTCCCACAGCTGTGCACAGGCAAGAGCTCGCTCTCTCGCTTGGGTAGTCAGCAAGAGCGCACCTGTAAGAGAGCTTAAGCGCTGCCTGCGGTTGACGCTGCGTTTGATCGCTCTCACCTCGATGAAAGCGCATTGGCTTGGGGTGGGTTTCTGTTGTGCAAGCAGCGAGACAGCGAGAGCGCAGAGTGTAAGCACTGTAAAGGCTGCTGCGTGGAGCTCAGCTGATCAGTGCAGCAGCTGCCGATGGCTTGAGCAGTCGTGTGGTGCGGAAGTGCAGTGGGTGCTTATCAGTTGGCTCAACTGTAACTGTAACTCAATAACTGTAACAGCAATGAGTCATATGCCAAAAGAGCGGCACAGGGTATAATAAATTAATTTAAATATTCAATCGCATAAAGTGATTAACCTATTTCATTTACAATTTCCAAATATTATTGTATTGACAATCAAAAAATACAAATGCAGCCTTATAAATTAAACTTGTTTTGTTTTAGAACTCGAATTAAATCGTTAAAAAATACAGTTTAATTTGGGCTTGAAATAGCAAAAGATGCATAGTTTTATAGAGTATATAGATAGGCATCTTCATTGCCGGAAATCAAACTGTGCATAAATCAATATTAAAGTAGCCGTGAGCATTGCAACAAAAGGTGCAACAATACTTTGCATACTTCGATTTAGAGTGTTCTTGAGAGCACATCACTTTTTATTGGTTGGTTTTTTACTTGGTTTTTTACTTAGTTTTTGATTTAGTGGCATAGCCAGTTGAGTCTGAGTAATTGCTGGCCCTGCACATTTTAATGTTGTCTGGTAAATTGCATAGCGAGACTCGAGTTTCAAATTACTTTCAGCCTTTGAGCTGATGGCCACTTTGGCAGATATTCAATCTGTGGCAGCTATGAAACGCAACAAAGCTGAAGCTGCCCCATGACTGATGCCTGATGACTGATGCCTCTTGCTTGATGCTTGATACCTGCCGATGCTGAGGCTGATGCTGACTCTGCTGACAGTTGATTGAACACTTTTGAAATGACAAAAACGCCCCACGGGTGACATTTCTCAAAACACTTTACGATGCCAGTTGTGGCACTCTGCCATTGCCTTTGGCTGGCTAGGTGTTGCAACCTTGATTTACGGCGCAGCCAGCATTTGGCCCGGGGCTACCCGAAGTCCTGAGATTATGGCCAGTGAAATGGTAGCTGGCTTTGCTGCATTTGCATCGCTGGCTGCAACCCGCTGGCCAATCATTAAAACGTCGGCATGATGAGTTCGCGTTTGAGACTTGCAGCTGATAGTTGCAAGTAGTCGCTGCCCCGCTGACCCGCCCCCTCTGCCATTCTAGCCCTCTCTCTTTCGCGGTTTTAAATTACCATTTTAATGCTGGCGAGTGCTGTTGATTGATGTGCTCTGCTCTCTGCCAGCTGAGAGTCGACAGTCGACAGTCGACAGTCGGCAGTTGGCAGCCAAAATGTAAATGGCTTTTCTGCTTTTCAGCAGCGTTTTGCTTGCTAACAAGCTTTTGGCAGTTGGCTACCAACGCTGAGAGTTTCCTGTTAATGCAATGTCTTAAAGCCATAACCGGAGTAGTAGTAGTAGACGCAGATCAGTCGGACGCGCCTGACTGTGGCATACGCAATACCCCATATTTAAAATACAATTTTGAAATATTTTGAATCTATTTGAAAAAAGTTTTATACCAAACGCAGCAGCAATGCTTCTTCTTCTGACTTTTTTTGTCTGCAACTTTATTTTACTTGACTTTTTACTTTAATGTTCTGCAGTATTGCATTATTATTTGCTTCTGTGTTAGTACAAATAAATATAATGGTTGAGATTATATATTCTGAATAATTTCCATGTTCAATATTAGACTTCTTATTGCATAGCCCTACCTATTTATCAAAATAGCTGCTCCTACTTAATATTACTTATATTATATTACCTAATATTCCATTTTGTACTATTTTCAAGTGCAGGTTCTAAAAACTTGAAGCTTGGCAATAAAATAGAAAGCATTTCTGCTACTCTCTGTGCTCTCTGTCTTATTAACAGCTACTTTGAGACACTTCATTAGATTCCGCAGCTACCGCTGTTATTCTGTCGATTCGAGTTATGCGTTAAGTCGCCCACACTCCCCTGCCTCTCCTGTCTCCCCCCGCCTCCACCGCTTATCAGCGCCTCGTCAGCAGCATCTCCTACGGCTGCTTGCCACAACATTTTGACGTGCTGGACGCGCTGATTGAGCGCAAGTGGCGCGCTGACTGACAGCCTGACAGGCGGACACTTTGGGCTTTTAAATGCGCTTCTTTTGACTCGCAACTTACTGTAAATACGGTGAATACTGTAGATATATATATTTATTTATACGTCTCTTGGAGTGGCTTTTAAGCAGCTTCTGAAAGATGCGCGCGCCCGTGTCACGTCTGAAACGTCTTCGTCTATCTGTGCAGCCTCTTCCCTGCCCCTGCCCCAAGAGTCGCCATTCTGCACTCTGCCCCCTCCCCCCCTCACTGCTGCTGCCGCTGCAGCTTGTCATGTCTGCTGCCGTGAAGCGAATGTTAATGAGCTGTTAAAACTCGGCGTCGGACATGAACGCATATCCAAATTAAAACTGCAGCTGAATTGTTAACCTGCTCTCCGCTCCTCTCTGCACCTACTTGCTGTTTTCTTTCAACTTTTTCTCGTTTGTCTGTTTACCATTTGGTAGTTTGTCACGGCTATAAATAGTTTCATTAGTCCACTTACAATTGGCCAGCAAATAAGTTCCATAAACGCCTCTCCCTTCGCAGAGCGCAAATGCGTAGGCCCTTGATTGGGAACACTTGATAGCGGACTTTACCTGGATTACGGCTAATGAGTGTTTCTTTTAATAAGCCAATTAATAGACGGTAGCTCTGCATTTAAAATACAATTATGCAAATTTTATCTTGTCTGGTGGAAAAACAAAGAAATCATGGACCCTTTCTACAACATTATGCGTTTTTCGAAATTAAGTTAAAGACTTTCAAATGTATAATTATTACAAAAAAAGAATATACTAAATTTAATTTCTTATTACTTGTTATTCTACTGTCTATCTAACTACTATATATTCTAACTATCTACTATTATTCTACTATTATTATAATTATGTTTTATATATTTATTATTATAAAGTACGTCAATTAGCCGGGGATTGAACTCGAGTATCTTCATTGAACTCAGAACGCCTTTCTAAAAAATTTTAAAAATGTTCTATAATGATTTGTAAAATTTTAAGTTAATCAAACAAGAAATTTAACTCTAAATTTTTATTACTCACTATTCTTGCTATTTAAAAAGAGCTTTAAGAATTAGTTTATTTAAATGCAGTGTCCTTAGATCTCATTAAACTTTTTACGCTTAATTATGATTTTAAAAACTAAACCCAACAATTGATACTTCATGCTATTAACGAATCTTTATTGTTGACTTTATCATAACTATATCAGTTATTCCTATTTTAAGGAAGAATTAATCATACTATTTACAGAATTCGATTATAACTGCATAAAATATAATAATATATATAAATAATAATAAATAAATATCCGTCACCTTTCGCTCTTATTTCTTCTTATTCAATAAGTTTTAAGTTTTACGGAAGGAAACCGATTTCGCCAAGTGCCAATTTTGATTTCACAAAAGACCAATTCGAGGCAATCTATATTTACATATAGAGAAAAAAAACGGCTCATGTTGTCAACAGCCTTTTAAGAAAGGCCACTTAAATGCCGCTTAGCTGTCAACTCATTTAAGTAAGTAGCCACAAATGAGGCGCGAATGCAGCTCCCTCAGTGTCTCCTTCTCTCTCCCTCTCAGTCTCTCTCTCTCTCTCTCTCTCTCTCTCTCTCTCTCTCTCTCTCTCTCTCTCTCTCTCTCTCGGCTGGTAGCCAGTTTTAAGTAATGGTATTTGCCAAGAGCTTCTAAAGTTTCGCCCCCGCGTTACAATTTTCTCAAGTGTCTCACATGACCATAGGCGGGGTTCATGTCGGGGGTTCCTGGGTTCTGTAACCCTATATACACTCGGTTGATATTGTTTCAGTGTGCGCTTAAGCGGCTTCCGTGTGTCAAACACTTGGACCCAGACTTGCTGAAACCAAATACCCAGGCGCCAATAGAGCAGGGATCGTATGGCCGCAGCTCTGCTATTAAGCATGCCTTGAGTTATGACTCTTGAATTAGTTGACAATCACTGATGGGACATGGCAGAGACTGAGAAGAAGAAGACGAAGTCTATGCAGGTCTTAACTGGCTAAGGGACCTGCTCCCTGAACAATTTGTCTGCTGTTGAAATTCCTGTGGTGCTTTTCTGGCAATTACTTGTCTAAAATAATTGGCAATGCCACAGAATTGAAATAAAAAAGAGAGAAAGTAAATATAAACCGAGAACTGCAGACCAGACGTCAAACAATCAAAAGCAGACGGCGGACTTTGACTCGGACTACGCTGCTGTTTCTGTAACTGACTTTGGCTTTGGCTTTAGCTTTGACTTCTACTACAACTACGATTTCCGTTTCCGCTGTGGCTGTAACTAGGGCTATGACTGGCATTCCAATTGCTGTGCTGCAGAAACAAAAAGCGTGAAAGGATTTAGCAGCAATCACAGTTTCAATATTAATAGTCGCTGTCCCTTTCCCCTTCAGCTTTATCCACCTTCAATGCCAGCATTTTTGCTGCGTGGCTGCTTTTGGCCATCGTTTTATTTTGGTTTCTCGGACCTTTTGTGCCGCACAGACATTGGCAACAATTGCAACAACGTTAGTCGAATGGCAACAAACAAAGCTCAAATTGAAAAGGCCAACTCCAATGGCCACACCCCAAGGCAAAAGAGATTTTTATTTGCCGTCTATTGACATTATTGACTGACTGAAGGCCAGACTGCCACCGGAACCATTCCACAGCGCAAAGGGTCCAGCTGTGACCAGCAGCAGGACAATATTCTATGCCCAGACCACAGCAGAAAATCAGAAAACTCAGAAAAAGCAGAAAAAGCACATAAAAGCATAATATTCGCCCACGTTCTGGCTTGCTTCCATTTTGTTTGCATTTTAACTTTCATTTTCAATTTTTATCGCACCGCCTTGCCTGGGTTTTTATTATTTGTGGGTATTACTTTGATTTTGCCCAGCTCTAAATGCTCGCCAGTAGCCATAAAATAAGTGAATGCGTGTAAAATGCACCTGAGCTACGCTCCTGAATTACCAGACAATGCCCAGACGCCTTGGATGGGGGCATGCATAAAAATCGCATATATTCCATCGATTCTCTGTTTTATGGGCACGCTTTAATAGCTTAAATGCAGACAAGTTAGATGAATTTTATATTTTATTAAGAACTTATTAAAGTTGTTACTCTACTTTTATAATTTAGGTCTAATTTGTTACTTTTAGCATTAATACTTAATCCTTATTATATTTGATATATTTTTGACATCCTGTTTATTTCCACATTTTTTTATTTCGTGTTATTTTATCTCGTTGCCAACAGAATAATATTCACAGCTTTTGAAATTGTTTTTCTTGCTTGCAAGTCATAATAAGCGGCAATTATTAATTGGAATAATGCTCATTAAAAACTTCTCGGGCGCATAAATTTCGGTATAATTTGATTGCTGACACTGCAAGGCGGCGGAAGAAAGAGAAAAGGGAAAGGGAAGTTGGGGAAGGCAGGAGAGATAAATAGAAGAGCAATTTTAATGAAATTGCCAAGAGGCAGTTGGCAGTGCCTCAATACCTCAGTCAGTCAACCAATCAACCAGTCCAACAGTCAAGTTGAGTCAAGCCTCGCTGCTTATCGATTACATCTCGTCATGCGTCAGACGCCCACAGCCAGACAGACAATCAGGCTGTTCGAGTGGGGAGGGGAGGGAAGAGAGGCTTACACAACCACAGGGGATTGGGGAATGGCAAAGAGTCGGTGGCAGAGAGGAAGTTGAGCCCTTGCTGAAGGCCAACGTCGGCTTAGTGTTTTGGAGTGTGGCAAATAAATTGACATTTATCTGCGTGTAACAAGATCAAGCATACGCAACGTTGCCCTCTCGAGTCTCTCTGTGGTTTGCATTCAGCTGTGATTCTCTGCTGTTCCTACACAAACTCATTTATGCCAAGTACTTTGCCCTAATGATGCATGTGCAGCGATTGGAAATTAAAACACCATGCGATTCTAATCGCAACTCGGCGTATGAGTAATATTCATTGCGTACACTTGTAATCGCTGTGACCTCGACACACGCCAACAAATTAAAACGGAAACCAAACTCAGCAGCAGCAACTACCATTCACAGTTCAACTCGGAATTAAAGCTAGTTTTTTTAGGGTTTTTTGTTTCGTTTTTTACCCGAGTTGCATTGAGGTTGACATGCGCCTTGTGTGCGGCGACAGCTACTTGACATGTGATTTTCCGATTAGTGCGTGGCAAGCGGAAAAGTGTGTGTGAGTTTACAGATGCTTGTGTGTGCGGTGCACTATTTATGGCAGTCCTGCTAAATGGAACGCACTGCAATAGAAGCTTAAGGTATGTTCAAAAACCGCAACCAGGGCTGCGAAAGCAATTCATTTACGAAAAACAAAAAATAAAATACAGTATTAAATAGAAAAGGTAATAAAATTGATAGGACTTGGCATTATAAATTGGGGTTTAAAGTACAATAAAAATAAAAATAAAAATAAAAATAAATAAAAATTGTGGTTTAAACTCTAATAAAAATAAAAATAAATAAAAATAAAAAGTTGCGAAAAAAAATATTTTAATTTGGAAAACAACTTAGTTATTAATTATGTTCACAATCTCAAAAATTGTTTTAGAAAATGTTCTTTATAAGATGCCAGAATTTTCGAACTTGACAACAGCATACGATATACTGCATTACTAACTACGACTAAAATATTTAAAGCTAACTAGCTTTTATTGCAGCCCTGTTATCATATGCGTGTTGTGGCCATGTGCGCTCTGCCTGTTGTCGGTTATCAAGCATCTTGCGGCACGTGGCATATGGCATATGGCATATGGCACATGCCACTTGCATACATATAAGCTTGCCTCATAGTTAAGTTGTTGCCACTGTTGACAGCGTTGAGAATTTTGCTGACAGCTCAAACTCAAACTAGTTACAAAAACATACCTACGGTTACTTCAATTAGCTGAGGCAAATGCCGTAAGAAACAGTTATTGATCAGAATATATTTCAATCCGACTTACGTCTAAATATTACGCAAACTGAGCTTAAGTTTTATGCATTTCCAAGCCAACAAAATGGTTGCACAATCGCATTAAATTAACCCAGTTTCCTTTCTCTTTCCTTGCAGAACTATGCCGTAATTGCCCAAAGGAGAGACACACAAGCAAAGCAAAGGTAAGTGCCAGCTTAGCATCTTCGTAGACTTAGTAAACCTCAGACTATTTAATATAATTAGCAAACGGAAATCACATGTGATAACAGCTCTGTGTCACATCTCACTCCACTGCAGTATCTTATTTTCACCTTTGGTCTGTTTGGCTATTAATCTGCTGCTGCTGCTGCTGCTGCTATGACAAATTTTAAGCATTTGCCATTAAATTTCCTGTGCCCCAGGACTGATTGGAATTTAATGCAACACGGAAATGCGCTCAACGAAGCAGCAACGAGACGAATTCCATTTGCAAAAAGTTCTGCCATTTCCGTTAGCTACGAAAATAAAAGCGCTTTCAAAATGGAATCTGTTTACAGGTTGTATATACGACAAGAAATGGAACAGAAATCATAGGAAATGGAAAGTGAATTCTAGTTTTGGCGTTTAAATCATTGCAACTGAAAGCGAGTTTTAATTAAAGCATATCTAAAGTTGAACTTTAGGGACTAAAGATATTAGATGAATACTTTAAAATAAAATATATAAAAATTATTTAAAATGGTAGTTAGTTATACCTATCTGCCGGCACTTTGGCTACTCTGGATTAAAACTTACTTCACTTGTATTCAGAGCTTAACACATTTAGCTTTTTTGTGGTTTATTACAGTTTATTATTTATAGAATATATGTTGTTTTGTGAAAGTAGAGGCGCAAATCTTCCATTTATTTCATGTTGCCTGACAACCCTGCCACCAGACTGGCGACTAAATAAATTTAAATTGCATTTACGTGCTTTGGTTTCACATTTGCTACAGAATCATGAATAAATAAATTTTATGCGTAAATATAATTCAATTACAAACAGCAGAAAAACCCCCCGAGAAGTCTTTCCATAAATACATTGTGAATGTGTGTGTGAATGTGTGTGTGTACACGTGTAAATGTAGGTTCCTTTCCCTATCAAAGCGTTTGTGCTAGAACGTCGTTGCCAGGCAGTTGCCTTTGACCATTTTAAAAATATATAAAAGGCTGCCTAAACTGAGGCTGGCAGTTGCCACAAACTGGAAGGACTGCAGGGAGTTTAGGCAGCGGCCCTCTATAGATTTTCATTGATTTTGGCTGAGTTATATTTACAGCAAGTAGGAGTATTTATTTTCGAAAATTTCCATCTCTGCGTAGGAATAATTTATTGATCTGCTTGTCCTTGAGCATTTGGGATATTTTTGGCTACACAACTCACTTTGAAAGTATATGCAGTGAGTTGTCGGGCTTATTGGTTGTTTGGGGTGATTAAATTAATTTGTTGAGAATGTATACAAAGCATAAAGTAAGACTGGGCATATTTAATGGCAGCAAATGTTTCCGTATTTATTATTTATTTAATGTCAACTAAGTGCAGTCCATAAAATTAAAAACACCATAGAAAATTGTGAGTTAAAATTAAAATGTAATTTAAATTTAAAATTAAGATATTAGGTCATTAAAATAAAAGAAAATAAAAAGAAATTTAATAGGCCCAGCATCGCTGCAGAAATTTGTACGAGAGTTTAATTGGAAGAACTCTACTACCGTAGGGAGGTAAATCAGCAGCCAAAATCCAGTTAAATTTAAACTAATTATATTCTAGTTTCTATGCCATTATATATCTTTACAGCCATCCAAAATCCTCTGAGAATACTCTGCTGTAGACTGCTCAGTGCCCATTGTCGATTCTCTAAAAGTTCCATAAATCACTCAATGGACTCAACAGGTTGCCATTGGCCCAGTCGGTCCCAATAGTCTGGCCATTTTTCAAGTGCCTGCATTCAATTAACAGTTGAATTTATGTATGGGGAAAAGTCAGCATACACATCTGCTGCCCCTCTGCCCCACCCACACACACACACAGATATATACAGATATATATATATAAGTATGTCCGATTCAGTCGAAAATTGTTCGTATCAACTGCCAACTGCAATTAAAAGGCAATGAATATTGCTCTTCCGCTTCGTCCCCGTTTCCATCTTCTGCCCTCGTCATTGCCAGAGAGTGGGCGTGACTTTGCCTCTTCCCCCACTTGGCATTCGCCTTAAAATAAAACACTTAACTCAAATTGCGCTGAACAGCTGAAAATAAATGGCAGATAAGCAGCAGATTGAGCCTGAGTAAGAAAATTCTTTAATTTTCGGCAACATTTTGAATTTTGTGATCCCTGTTTTAATCTCCTTCAACCTTCCAATTCACGATACAATGTTTTTCAAAGTGATTATAATTTATTGATTCCAGGGGCAACATCTGCCGCTGACTCTTTAAAAATAGTTTGTGTCTGTTTTATGTGCATTTTATACATTTTATTTAAATTCTCAACAAAAAATCGCGCCCATTCCAACTGTTTCCCCTCTGTCCTAGTCGTACTTCCCAAACATTAGCCAAATCTGCCGGCGCCCTTTTGGCAACACATGTCGCATTTCCCATTTTTCATTATTTCCACATTT
This sequence comes from Hypselothyrea guttata, assembly GCA_035045125.1. Lineage (NCBI taxonomy): Eukaryota > Metazoa > Arthropoda > Insecta > Diptera > Drosophilidae > Hypselothyrea > Hypselothyrea guttata. The sequence continues at coordinate 128,510 of JAWNNJ010000066.1, forward strand.
TATGACAAAGTGAATTTTGAAAATACCTCGGCTTCCCCTTCCCCCAGCACCTGCGCCCCACAGCAGCTGGCTAATAAAATTATTAACGTGTAAATTCCTGCGACTTATTTAGCTGCCAATTAATAAATTTTATATTCATTCGCCGGGCCATTTGTTTTCTTTTCTTTTGTATAACTTGGGGAAAATGCTCCAGCCTCCCCCCTCACTCTTGGGCCTATTGTGTCTGGCATATTAATGAGCATTTGTTACATTTTCCGTGGAGAATTTATGCGTCCAGGTTGAATTCTTGGGATTTCTCTGTAGCTACTTCATATGCTACACTAATTTATGTGCTTGCCTGGAAAAGTCTTTTGAAATCTGTAGTGTCGTTGCACAACAATGAAAGAGTTAAGCCAAGTGTCATATAGTTCTTTCTAAACTTTCAATATTCATAATTTTCTGTTGATGTGGAAACTGAAAATGTTGCAAGAGCTGAAAGGCATGCCGAAAAGATCTTAAAACCTGTTAGGAGGCAGTACTACAGTCGGACGTAACCAACAGTAGGAGACCCTATACTTTGTATTTAAATTATACACACACAGAGGCAAGCTATGGACATAAACTCTAATCCTATTCCTCCCTCTGCAAAGTTAAGCTAATTTTCTGTAACATATCTTCGCTATTTCTAAGCCGCTCGTAAAGAGGACGAGTTATTAAATACTTGAAACGATCTTAATCTGCTACTGCATGAAAGATGTTAACTATAAATATTATGTTTCTATCCCAGCTCTTGCGAGATCAATTTTGATCTCGAATATATATACTTTTTGTATTTAATCCCGCCTTCTTCTGCCTGTTTCATATATTTCCAATTTACCCTAACCTACTACACCCTTTTGTAGTTTTTTTTAAGTACAGGGTCTAATAAATTTATGATGTTATATTAATCTGATTGCATGACTCTTAATCCGTTAAAGGCTTTAACTAACTGTTGCACAGGTCTTTAATCTTGGCCCCTGCACAGTTGCTGCTCAACCTTATAAGCATGCCAGACACGTTATTCAGTCAGAAATTTCAATTCCCCGAAATTCTCCGGGGTGGTCATAAATAAGTAGCGAACTCCACACGCCCCCAACATTAAACTTTGACCCATTTTCGCAGCTCCTCATTTGCATAGCCAAGTCCAGGGCAGGGTGCAGTTGTAGTCTGTGCGATAAAACCCTTTCAAAATAAATTAAAAACTAAATCTAGCTAAATATTTAACAAGCACATATGGGAGTCGTCCCTAACCTCAAGGGCCCAGGGCTGCAGTGCATAGCCTTGCTTAAAAGTATACAAAATAAGAATCATAGCCAAAAAGTACTCTAATTGTTATATGTTTATCCGCACAGCAAATACCATGCTGCATGTCCTGGCCCCTTTCCCCGTCCTAACTTTAAGTCCAATCCCCATGCCTGGCGCCATTGTGTCCCAGTCCCTGGCTTGACTTTGGCGTTTGCTTTGGCCAAATTTTTAATGTGCGCCACTGGCTCCAAAATGTATTTCGCTTCATTTTTTATGTGCTCCTCTCCCCACGGCTGCCCGAAAAAAAGCACAGTCCCCGAAAAAGCACCCCCTGCCCTCCACAGCCGTTACTTCCGCATTGCCTGCCCCGCCCAGCCCTTGCTGCATTAAAGGGTATTGCCGTGGCGTCCGAAAAAAAGGTTTGCGTGCCAAATTATTGTGCCAGTGGCCTAAAGTCATTTTTCTCGTTCTCTCTTATTCATTTCCACTTCCCTGCCTGGCTTTTCTTTCCTACTCGCTTCTATGTTTCTTTTTCCTGCTAGTTGGCAGCAGCCAAAACGCAAAGTGCGTTGTACTCGACCATTTTTTTTTTACGTTTTGATTGCCAGTGAAAATCAATAATTTTCACAAGCGCACAACTTGGCGTATGAGCGATGTGTGCTTCAATTAGCACGCTTTTGGCTAAGACTTTTATGACTTATGATAACGATAAGAAAGTACTAATATTTAATTTATTTAGTAAAGTTTTACGAGCTTCATTACAGTTGTTGGATAAAAGCAAAACATTTTTATTAGTTGAATAATATGGAATATTATTAAACAAAACAAATTTATAAAATGTCATTGCAGTTAAAGAAGCATTTCATTTCATAATTTCTATTAATTCAATTAATATTATAAAGAAAACTTTTTTTCTTTTTAAGTTCTCTAAGCTTATTGATTTGTAAAACACTCAAATTATTTAAGTTGGCAGTTTTAATTAAACTGTTTTCTTAATCCGCTCAAATCTATATAAAAGCAATGCTCTAACCAGAGACACTTACTAAATCAGCTTAAAAACCCGCCTAACAACTGTATGGGAAAATAAAATATACGGCACACATGTGGTATCCACAAACAAAAAGTTGAAGTTCTAGTTTTTTTATTTGCTTGATTTACCCCACAAAAATTAAGATAACTAAGAAAAGAGCCAATTTTTTTGGGGCATTCGACTAATTGATACGCCGTTAAAAATATTTCACACAACAAATATTAATATTCTTTAATAAATATATATTTTTAAAATTAAGGAACCAATTTAAAATATTAAAAAATAATATTTCTTAACTTACAAATGTATATCAATTAACTATTAATTAATGTAGCTTCATAACATTTTATTTATTACTACAATTATTAATATTCTTAACGACCGTAATTATTTTAATAGCAAACACTTTTTAAGTGGGATTAAAAATTCTCAAAAATATATTCTAAACATATATGAATATATTTTATATATATTTTATTCATCTGTAATAACTTTGATGCAAATTCTCGGATTGTGCTCAAATTTGTAGCAATTTTTCGCTAGTTTTGGCAGTACAAAGTCCGCATCTGTTGTGTGGAATTTTTTGTGCAGACTACAGGGTATTCAAAATAAACAGAGCACAAGATGCGGCAGCGCCTTTTCAGATGGCTTAATAAGCAGCCACGAGCTAAAACACAGCAGAGGCAGCAGAAACTGCAGCAATGGCAACAACGGGAGGCTTATGGGAGTCTCGGAGTTGCAGACGCCGTGGCAGACATGGATGCAGCAAATGCAAACAGACAGCAGGCAGCATGTGTTGTGAGATGGGAAGAGGGGGGATAGAGGGGAAGACAACGAGAGAAGCAGACGCCATGCGGCAAAATAAAAACCCAAAATGCAATAAAATAGACACACACAAAAACGCGGACTAGGTATTTAAAAATATATATCTGCACTCTCCGTATAATGTATGACGGTTCTCTGGCTGGCCGTAGAGTGGAGAGAGGAGTGGAGTGGAGAGTGGAGAGAGGAGTGCGAGGGGTGCCAAGTGGCCGGAGCCCGAAATAATGCGACAATTGCATTAAGTGCACAATGGATGGATGACCGAGCAGCAGCGGGCTGAGGGGCAGAGGGGCAGGGCAGGAGGGAAGGAACAACACTGCCTGGCAAATGATAAAATATTTTATCTTTATATGCATTTTGCAGTTTTTGTCGTTTGCTCTTCTTTATTTTTATTATGCTGCTGCTTTTGCTTGGTGTTTTTTTTGTGTTGGAGATGCTGTTGCACTAAATGTTTAAAATGGCTGAGATGCTCAACTTGTTTTTATTACACTAGGTTATGGTCGAATAAAGTTTTAGAGTTTATTCCGGAGGTTAAGGAAATTCCTAGGACGTGACGATTTCACTGTAACAGAGCTGAAGTTCTCTGCCCGAAAGAGCAACATTGCAACCGTTTTAAATCTATATGCAGCTAGTGATTAGATATTCTTAAGGAGTATCTTTTAATCTAAAACATCGTATAACTTTTAATACTTTCTAAAAGCTTGAAATGGTATAGACTATGTGAGAAAATCATTTTCAAATATTTTATAGGTCAATTAAGCACTTTTAAAGCATATGCAACTGTCGGTTGCATCCGACTAAGAGCACCTTTTCATCTGATATACTCTACACAGTCTCTATCAAATTCTAATGGCAGGGAATAGTTGGGACTATACGAAAAAATTAATTAAAATAATACTTAAAGTATTGAAGCCCTCTATGGTAGGATGAACCAATGTCGGTTGCATCCGACTGCAGCCTTTCCCAACTAAAAGCGCACATCAGCCCGCATCAAAAACCCTATTTTGGGGTTTAAAAACTGTCAATAACATGTGCCTGCCTGCGCTTCCACGCGGTTGACCGCTTTCCCACTGCAACAAACAAAACAAAAACAAAAATTTAGCCAGGGCCTGGCAACAATTGCATTAATTATGCGTGTGGCAACATTTTGTGGCAAAGGCTTTTACCGAATTGCTGCAGCGGAGGCACTCGAAAGTTTTGCAGACACTCAATTATGTGGTGCAACGTGATGAGGGACGTCGAGGGAGCCGAGCTGGGCAGATATCTACAATTCATCTTTGATGCTTGCCTCGGTCTCGGCTGGGGTATCTTAGAACAACGCAGAGTGGCTAAGAGCTGGAGAGGGGAGAGAGGAGAAAGGAGAGGGAGGCAGGAGACGGAGGGCGGCACAGGGACAAATTTGTGCGTGCCACACTTGAATGCGACGCTTGGCAAATCGGAGCATCTGAATCTGGCAATGGAAGCTGTCTGGGCTCCATGACGATGGCATTGCCAGTTCTGTTTGTCTATTCAATAACTGAGCGGGAGCAAGGGGAGCTGGGGTCTTAGAGGGGGAGGGGGCGGTCGGTCTAGCAGGCGAGTCAAATGCTAATCTTGATAAAAATAAACGCACTCGGTCACGTTGAGGTGAAAAACTTGGCGCGTCTCACGTTTTTCGTCGCATTTTCAATTTGCTTGGCATTTGCCTGGCCATTGTCAGTTTTTCCCGCATTTTCTATCTCTGTCTGCGTCTGCTTTTGTTGCTGGCTCTTTCTCGCTCTGTTGGATACCCTTGCTAAGTGAATATTAATATTGACTTTTTGCCTGTTTGCTTGCGCATAGTTTGCAAAGTTTTTCACCTTTGATTGCTACGCTTCCTCGCTTTTCCATGGCCCCAACCTCAAACTGAACCTGAACCCTGACCCCACCCGCTTACCATTTGTGGCCTTAAACTCTCATTCTCAGCCCTCTCTGCTTCAGCATCTATGCCCATGCTTGCTTTAAATTTATGTGCAAAGTTTTCTGCGTATTCCAAGTCTGGGAAAGGCAGCTGGCTGCTAGGGATTCTCCTAAAGCAGAGGTGCCATGCCATTATCAGCATTCGGAGCCCGCTTTCTGCCCCCTGCATTGATATTATTCTCATTTTTTATGAGATTTAGCTTGGGCGTCTTGTTAGCAGCGTGTCCCAACTGAGAGCTCATCAGCCACAAAAGCCTATATCTGCTGTGCAGGAATCAGAATCAGTTGCAGGTATAAAAATAAATTGACGAAAAAATAGGCAAACAATGTCAATATAATTAAATGAAGCTTATAAAAAGACACTGAAACGGAAAGAACTTGCCAGATTGCTGATTGGATTTTCGCTGTGGCTCTGACACTTCGTCATAAAGGAAATGAATGTGTGTGAACTGCCAGAGTCGTTTTATTTAAGATTAATATTTGATCTTAGTCAAGCCCTAACTAAAGACAGCGTTTCATTAAAATTTAATACATTTTAAAGTGGAAAATAAAACTGAATTAAAACGCATTATGTTAATCTTAAAATCTGCTGTTTACTTTTGATTTCTTTTCACTTTAACTAGCGTTAACAATGCCAAACATCAATATTCTTTTTCGTTTTCATTAGCATCTAGAGTCTATTAAAAACTTGCTTCTCCTCCATGAGCATAACAAATCGGATTTTCTGTTCCTTTTCTCAATTATGGCTTAAGTCGTCTTAAGTTCTTATTCATTTCCCACACTGTCAGAAAAATATTGAGTTCAATGTGACATAATTATTGATTCAAAAATGATATTCTTTAAATTTATATTTCTAGTTTCCCTATTAAAATAATTTACAATTGGTAACTAGTTTTGATTCCGTTTTTAGAATATTTTCTTAAATAATATTCATTTATTTATGATTCTATTTAAATTAGTACTTGAATTGTCAAAGATTCGTTTATTGTTAAAGCAAATCATTCATTAATTTTTTGTAGTGTACAGCAGCAGCACGCTGCGATGTAGATTTTACATATTTAAGCCTATTAAGCAGCAACTTCGATGATGTTGGCCCGATTAAAACCGCCACAGAATGAAAAGTACTAGTGCTCGGGATGCAGCGATGACAACAACAAAATAATTACAACATCTAGAGGGTTCAGCTTGTTGGCCTTTGGCTCACATCGGATGTTCCAGGCAGCACTTTGGCCCTCTGCTTTTGGCCCATTTCTTTCTCCATTCTGTGGAGAAACCGCCAGAGACTGCGTGCTATCAAAATATTTGCCACAATGAAATCATATTTGTGCGCCTTGCCACGCCCCCCACTTCAAGCTGAAGCACCTACAACATTCTAAAGGCAAAGTTGACGTTGCTGTGAGGCTGGCGTGCGAAAGTTTATTAAAAACTTTATGCGCCTTTTGCTGTATTTTTTGCCAACAAACAAACAAGCAGTGACTAGAGGGAGGGAGGAAGGGAGGGTGCGGAACAAGGGAGAGTTACAATAGCAACAGGAAGAGCAACAACAATGGCCATGCGAAACTTAATAATTCACACAGGAGTGAATTTTTCACAATTTTCACTTTTTGCTGCTGCTCCAGAGAAAGTCAATAGTTTGGCGCAGGGAGAAAGACAGTGGGGGGGGTTGGGAGGGGGCAGAGAGACAGCGTGAGTGAGGGAGGTGAGGGGGTGAAGTTTGGTTAGTTGACTCTTTTTTCAGCAATTTTATTGAAGCGTAAAATATGATGTTAAACCTGCTGAACAAACTGCAATGGCGGCCTACAAACAAACATGGCGGAAGCGGAATGGAGCATAGTTCTCCCTCTCTTTCTCTTTCTCTCTCTCTCTCGCTCTTTCTATCGTCTTTCCCCCTCGTTGCCTGCATGTGTTTGTGAGCTTTTCAACTTTTGTTGACAGTATAAAACCTCAAAAGTTTCTGCTATGCTTTCATTATTTGTTTTACAGCTAGTTAAGGGCATTGTTCGAATTGCTGGCGTGTGCAAAGTGCCCCCAAAAGGTCATGCGTGGGTTAAGCAGCTTGGCTAGGGTTAAAGGTAAACTGTGAGAGGTCTGCTCATTGTTTGCGCCTAACATGTGCAAATAGCAGAATCACAACTACAAATAGACAGATTCCCAAATCATTTATAAGCCATAAGCCATGCTTTTCATAAACGCTTACCCGGAAGGGTTTTCCATAGAGAGCGAGAGAGGGAGATGATTTGCATGTCATTTGTTAATTACTTAATTGTGTGTGGGCCCAAGGGCGGATATTTCCTCACAATGCAAGACCAATTGATAATAACTGCAAGCAAGGGGGGGGGGGGGACACAAAATATGTTCATGAGCAGTTGGGGGACATAATAATCCAATAATGTATTATTTTCCAACCTAAAAGCAGGCTAGGAAAAGCGCTGAGTGAGATATTCGAGCTATGCCGAAAAGTATGCAATCAAAAGTGACATGCAAAAAATAAATAAATTATTATTTATGATTGAATTTTTTAAGGAGGGGGGGGGGGGGTAATTAATTATTAATAATTAATTATTAAAACCCCATAAAAATTAAATTATACAGAGTGCTTTACGTATTCTAAATTAATATGAAAAATTATTATTTGGTAATATTGTATTATAAGCTAGAAAAGCCAACCGATTCATATTAGTAGAGACAGATCTTAAATAAACAGGTTTCAATATCTAAATATATTTAAGCATTTTCAATCATGCACTTAAAAGGCTTACTTAAATTTGCAGCTTTGAACACTTTAAGCATACAATAAAGTAAATTTAAAATAAGATTCCCAACTCCATTTAGAAGCAATTACAAGTGCAAATAGGCGGAAATATAAATGCTCAAGATGCTCATGATACTTTTGCTATTTAAAGGATTTAATATGCAAATTATTCTGCGGCTGCTGCTAGACGTGTACCTTTCTTTAAGTCGCAGACTTCCTGCGTTTTGCTTTTTTTCAGCGTAATTCATGAAAAAAAGTTTTGTGGCTGCCGCCAGTTTATTTAGCATGCTCACAATTTTTTGCAAGAGACTCTGCAAGATTTATGCGCATAAGTTGCTTGCTAATATTTCATAAAAGTCGAGACAGATCCTGGCTGAGAACTGAAAATTGAGAACTGGGAACTGGGAACTGGGAACTGGGAACTGGGAACTGAGAACCGAGAACCGAGACCCAACGCTGCATAAAACGAGAGCTAGAGCAAAAGTCGAAACTTGTTGGCCGATGAAAAGTGCTGACAACTTGCATAGCAAAGTTGCCGACTTTCCAGACGGCCAACGGTGGGTTCAGTAGAAAGTGGAAAGCCAATGAAAATGCTATTGAGTGAGGTCTACTGCATTTTATGGTTTAGATAGAAAGGACTTCAAACTAGCGGCCCCTAATGTGCAATGTTCGAAAAGTTGGCATAATGTGGCAGGGACATTAGCAGTTGCTTGGAGGTTAAGTAAAACAAATTTAAATTGTATAAAAAAATATTTAAGTGAAAATCTTAAAAAAAAAAATAAGAAGAATTGTTGTTGCGCCTTGTAAAATATTTTATAGCTTGCAGCTTTCAACATTTAGTGGGAGAATTAAACTAAAAAAATATATGGACGGGGCAGATCAGTGGGACGGAGGCTACAGTCGGACGTAACCGACCGTAGGAGACCCTTTACTTTGAGTATATGTACAGACAAAGTCAATCAGACGCACACATACTAAGCTACCCGCGTATGCAAGGCACACCACCCCCCCTCTGCCTTGTGCGGCAAATTGTCTGTGGCATATGTTCGCTATTTCTTATCCGATCGAAACAAAATTCACAGCGTCGATAAATAATGTCATAAACTAGTTAAATACCAAATTACAAATCAATAGCTTGGAAACTGGCTACAGCAGCTTTTTTCGGTTTAAGGGGGAAGGGGGGGAGGTATCTAAAATCTAAAACAAACTCGTGCTGCTTACTGATTAGGAGAACCTAAATCCCAAATATGGTGTCTCTAGCTCTTATAGTTGCTGAGATCTAGGTGTTCATACAGACAGACAGACAGACGGACAGACGGACAGACAGACGGACGGACATGGCTATATCGACTCGGCTTGTCGTCCTGATCAAGAATATATATACTTTATGGGGTCTGCCACGCCTCCTTCTGCCTGTTACATACATTTCCTCTGTGCACTAAGTTAATAGACCCTTTTTACTTTTTTAAAGTAAAGGGTCTAAATACTAAGAATAATATAACCATCCGCTTAATTTCGTATCATCTTAGTATAAATATCAATTTTTACAATCCCACCTAATTGATTTCCCCATTTTGTATGTCCTTGCAGAACAGTCTCGGCAATGGCGTGTAATAATTGGTGATACTGCCACAGAAGCACAGACCAAAGCCAGCAACAAGAGAGCAAAAGAGTTGAGAGCGGGCAACTGAAGCATCCACAAAATGGCACACACGCACAACCGCAACAAGAGCAGAGGCAACTGCAACTGCAACAACAACGACAGCATCAACAACTGCAACTGCAACAGATGCACAAACAATTTACACACAAAGTGGCAACACGACATCCCACCCTGGAGGAGACCGCTGCCTCCGCTGCTGCTGCTGCCGATGTTGATGCTGCTGCTGCTGCTGCTGCTGCCTTGTGGCACGTACGCCTTCTGCCCCTCCAAGTGTCAATGCCTGGGTGGAGACGCCAACAGCAGGGCGCAGTGCGTGGACGCAGCGCTGGAGGATGTGCCCATCCAGCTGAATCCGGAGACCAAGTACATCAACCTGACGCTGAATCGCATACGCAATCTGGAGTTCTCGCTGCCTTTCTATATGAAACTGGAGGTGCTGGACCTCTCACAGAACATCATCGAAACGCTGGGCTCCAAGAACTTCGAATACCAGACGGAGTTACGTACCCTGAACCTGAGCAGGAATCTGGTGAGTGCGCTGCACAAGCACGCCTTCAAGGAATTGTCGAATCTGCTGTTGCTGGATCTCAGCTACAATCGCATCGAGACCGTGCATCCCACGGCACTCAGTGATCTGGTCTCTCTGGTGGAACTGGATTTGACCAACAACAACATTGTCAGCCTGGAGGACAACTGCTTCAAAGGCATGCTGTCCCTGGAGGTGCTGGTATTCCGAAACAATCGTCTGCTCGACATCCCGGCCAGCAATCTCTGGCATCTGCATGCGCTCAAGAGCCTGGACATGTCCGACAACCTGGTGGAGTTTGTGCGCAACGACAGCTTCGAGGGCCTCAAGGAGCTGCTGGCGCTCAGTGTGAGGGGCAACGTAATGAGCGAACTGGACGTAGGGGCCTTCGAGGGGCTCATCTCACTAAAACATTTGGATCTATCGGATAACAATTTGACGGTGAGTGTAAGCTCGCATCAACAACATGCGAGCACAACTCGAAGTTTGCTTGTTACACAACACAGCTACACTGCACGAAAATTTAGGAGAAATATCCATAAGTGATCTAACTGAACTGGACGCCTTTTATTGCAATGCGACCCAACACATTTCCTTATTCAATTCTATACGAAGAAACATTTCGTTTGAATATTTTAAGCTAATGAATTAAAGAATATTATGTTCTCAGACCATGTACTTTGAAAAAAGTATAAAAGATTCTATTAAGTTAGGTCAAATGAACATAAAGTATACATAGATATGGTCATATTCGTCTGTCTGTTGTCCTTATGAACACCAAGATCTCACAAGTTATGAAACATATTTGCGATTATTTTATACTCTGTAGCGGATTTTAGCTATGTTCGTTTATGCCCGAGTATAGCCTTTCTAACGACCTCTTCGCTCCTTCCTCCGTTTTCACTGGTTGCTTTTTATTTTTGTTAATACTGCTTTACTTATTAAAATGTATTTTATGCAGTGCGTTCTTTTCTGTATATTTTCTATATTTATTTTATTCATTTGTATTTTTTTGAGTGCAACGCACATGGAACAACTAAAATATTTTAGCAGCTCTTTGGCTGCAATACTGAAGGAGGGCAGAGGGAGGAGCTCACGCATACACATAAATCAGACACTTTGCTCTGTTGCTTTCATAGTAAATCCTGTGAGCAACACTTTGCAAAGCGGATTGCAGACGGTCTTGTGCTGTAGTCTCCTCTCCTCTCCTCTCCTGTCCTGTTCTGTCCTGTCCTCTCCTGTCCTCTCCTGTCCGGTCTGGTCCGATTCGGTCGTACACTGCCCTTGTCTTGTCGTGTCGTATGGTATCCTGGACGGCAGCTTAAGTTCGTCCTTCCTGTGCTGCCTTTGCAAACACAAAATTAATAACCATAACTCGTTGCCGGGCATGTATGTGTGCCAGTATCTCTTCCGCCCACCGTGCCCCGCCCCCTTTGACTTATGCACACTCGTCCCTTGCCGCGCCCCTTTGCCAGTATTTATGCATGCAAACATGTCCGTGCTGTGGTGATTTCAGTTGCGTGTACATTTTGCTTAGGCCCCACAGCCATTCGTCGACATTTTCCGTTCGTTAAATGCTCCCGAGCACCTCTCTATGCTATCTGCCATCTATGTATGTATGTACACGCTGCCTTCTTTTCGTCTTTCAACTTTGGGTTTGTTGTCCTTGCCACTCAACAGCTTTAAAGCTGCCACAACCTTAGGGCCACACACTGGGGCATACTCGGGCAGAACGCGCTTTCTGCATGCCACGCTTCATGCAACTTTAAAGAAGGTACGCAAAGCAGCAGATTATTTATATGCACGTAAGGGGAAACTAAAAGAGATTTCAAATAAATTTCAAATTCTTTATGCATGATGTAGGGCATAAATTATTCGACCACTGTGCGTATGTTTATCAGGGATTCAATTTATTCATCGTACTTCATTTTCATTTGCCGAAATATAATTTTAAATCAATGTAAAAATGTTTAATTTTGTTAATACAATAATCTCACGATATTTAAAGAATATTATCTAAATTAAATAATATCAATTTCTAATGTTTGTCAATGTATACTTTAATTTGTTTCAATATAAGTTAAAAAATTTTCACTTTAAATTCTGACACTAAATAATTATTCTGAATTAAATAATCCAAAATGTTTTTTGCTTAAACTAACCATATATTTTATATGCTTAAGCGCATAATATACCTATAATAATATTTATAATAATACCTGATAATATAATAATATAACATAAACCCATAATTTTTCGATCTGCTGAACACGTAGAATTATTGAAATAACAAGCAGCAATTTCCTGCAATATCCAGATACTTGCATTATGTAGACATGCATTACTACCATCGTGTCTGTGCATGGTAATAAAACAACAATCTGCTCAATATAGAGCGCAGGTGGATGAGGAGGTAAAGGCGTGGCAGCTAAGACCGCCTAGCATACAGTTTAGGAAATAGTGAAGCAGCAAAGGTTGGAACAAAGTAGCCATGCTCCACTCGAGCTCAGGATAAGCAGCGCCAAAGTGCAGTCAGCTGCATTTTTTGCGTAGTAGATCAAGGACGCAGAGCAAGATGAATGGAGAAAGGAAAATGGAGGATGGAGAATGGAGCAGCAATGGCGCTGGCAGGACACAGAGTTGCATTGCTCGTTGCATAGTTTGCTGCATATGGTCAGGCTAGACAGCGCAGTGGCGAGGAAGCGGTGTGGCAGGGGGAGGGAGAGCGGCAGCACACGAGCACACCATATATTTCAACTGTAAAATGCCAAAAGGTATTTTAAGTAGTTTCGAACTGATTCCAAGCGCCATAAATTCCTCTGTCGGTTGCCGTTGACTACGCGCAGCTCCAGCTTAAGCTCCCACCTGCTTAGCCTCTCAGTCCAGTGGCAGCCCGTGGCAGCTGGAGGGAAGGGGCAGGGGCAGGGGCAGCTGTAGGGGCATGTGCTTAGTGCTGCAGTACAGTGCTTTATCCCTTTTTAACGACCATAAATATATATGAGGATATTCCTGTGTGTGCGTGCCAGACAGGTAACTAGACGTTCACACACACAGACACACACACATCAGGCTGCGGCCATGTTGCCAGCTTCTGTTCTATTTCAAAACTGCATTTGCCTTTGTTTGCATAGAGTCCCCACAACAACAACAACAGCAACAACAAGTTGCAAGCTCTGATTACATGCTGCATAAAAATGCATTCAGCTCTTGTGCGGTCTGCAGTCTTTATTCAACATGCAGTTACTCAGCATTCGCTAGAGGAGACTCTAGTCGATGGCATGATGGCTGGCCAATATCCAGTCCAAGTGTTTGTGGTTACACACATTACACACACACTCCACACACACACACACACACACATCGTCAAGTGCATCTCTGTAATGTTAGCAGACCTGAGAGATACCTATGTAGTATTTATGCATAGTTCACTTTTCACACCTGGAACTACAAATATATTCTCAACTATAAAACATTTTATTTAGTTCGGTACTTTACTATGAACTTAACTAACTTGAAATTTGAAAAGACTTCAATAGCAGATCTGGCAACGCCATGTTTGAGTCTTAACTATTTAATAAACATGCCAAATCTTATATAATCCATGCCACATAATTTACTATTAAGTCTTAATTAAAGTTTATTTTATTCTTCCAAGCACTTAATAGCTTTTTGCAGAAAATAAAACAAAATAAATCTAAATTCTATATGCTGCTAATAGGATAATAAAACATACAAAATTTTGACACTGCAAAATATTCTCAATAAATAGGCAAACCATTTATTTAAATTAAACAAATCATAAATAACCTATAACTTTATTTATTTATTTTTTCACACGGTTAAATTCCTAAAATTTTAAAGCCGAAGGCTATTGCTATTTCATTTAACCTATAAATATGTTTTTTTATTCAATATTTCATACTTTGTTCTCTCTCTCTCTCTAAAAACAAAATATTTCCACAAGATTTACACGTAAAGATGTGATATTGTATTTAGTTTATTTATTTATTTATAAACGTATTATTTTAACATATATTGTATTTTTATTTAACCTGCAAATACAGGTTATTTCACGAATATTTGTGTAAAATAAATAATATAACAAAATATGAATTGAAATTCCATAAAACAATTAATATCAAATGAATCCATGTACGAGAATTATAAGAGTATCTTTTGCATTATAATAATAATAATAATAATAACTGCGTCATAAGCGTAACAATTATAAAACTACATAAGTCTATTTTATTGGATATACATACTAGGGTCTCTCAGCTAAATTAAAAATCTCGTATTAATAGCTGGGTATATTTTTAAAATTCCCTCAACAGTTTAGCATTTATTCAAGATTTGTGCTTAGATTGTTAATGATAAATAACGTATTTTAAATTAAGTGTTCAAGAAACACAAATCCACATGTTTATTGATACACGTTCTAAATGCATTATCGATATGTAGAGTATATGTAATCACTCTTTTGTTTGTGCTGCCATTACCATTGATGTGCAGAAAATTCCTATCAGGCATTAAATGAAAGCAAATATTTGCGAAATTTCACATTTTCCATAATTTAACGAAAATACCAGCTCGTCATTGTGTATTTGCTTCTGCATGTGAATTTGTATGCTTTTATGCATATTTATTTGTGTGTTTACGCCCTCGATTTATTGTGCTTTTAGTTGAGAATTATAATTCCGCAATTTACACATAAATATTACTTATTCGTATGCAAATAAATAAAACGAAATGAAAATATGCATGGAATTGATAATGGATAATGCTCCATGGGGTGAAGAACTAATCTGGGGAATATTGCATCTGATACATTCATGTCTCACAGTTGACAATTGATAAAAGATTATGTATTATTAGTTTAACCATAAATAACGGAGAGCAACCTAGAAAACGGAGAGGCTTTTATTACTTTTTCAATAACAGCTTGAAAATGAAACATCGATAATATCATTTGAAAAGCAATCATGAAAGCAATATAAAAATGAAATAAATTCTGTCGGAAACACTGCAGTCGATTGCAACGTGCTTTAAAAATGTTTGAACTTGGCCCATGAATAAAATATTCTTATTAAAACTAAAAATAATAGAATAAACAAAATTATGAAATTAAATAAAAATAAAATATTTATTACAATAATCTGACTTTACTTAATTATAAATTAAATATTGAAAATGTATTCCAACTGATTTTAATGTTTAGAACTGAAGCAGCTAAAAGTAAAATATTTATTACTATAATCTGACTTGCTGCCAACGCAGGAAACAATTTCAAAAATTAATAATGAATTAAATATTGAAAATATATTCTGATTTAAATGTTTAGTATTGAAGCCTCATTTTAAATTCAACACAACTCAACACCTTTTAGGCCTTGAAACTTTGCAAGTACAGGCTCGAAAAAAAGCAGAAAAGCGAAATTAATTTAAAAAATTCAAAGTCAATACAATTTCGCTTTCTTTTGTGCTACTGACGCTGTCCCTCCCTGCCTTCCCCTCTTATGCCACAGCAATTTTCTCGCCTCATGCTTTCTACTTGCGTCGACTTTTCATGCTGCGCTGCGTCGACAGACGAAATTACACCCAAAGAATCCCTTCTCCCCCTCCACCAACTGTTCCCTCTTGCTTTAAAAATTCAATCCTTTTAATTAGTCAACCGCCTGCGTTTTGCTTTGAAGTGCAGCTCAAATACCAGGCCCTCCCGAGCCAAGAAGGGCCTTAAATGGCAGCTGGAAATTGCCATTAGCTTAAACAATTGCAGGCGCTTGGCCTACATTGCGTTTGCGTAATGTTTTACATTTTTTTGCCGTTCTGTTTGCCTTATGAGTTTGTGAGTTTGGCAGAGCCCCGACCCTTTCCCCTTGGCAAAGCCTGCCGCCTGCCACCCGGGTCATAACGTAGTTCATTACGTTATCGCTGGCGCTTTTCGTGTCCGGACGCAAGGCACGTAGCTTCCGACACGCGAGCTGCCCCAGAGGGATGCAGGGCGCCCATGGACGAGGAGGGGCTGCCAGGGGCTGGAGTGGCTGCCAGGCAAATGGAAATATAACTACAACTACAGCTATTTTACGAGACATACGAGAAAAATGGCAGCCGAAAGCTTTTCTCCACTGCCAAAACTAGCGGGAAAACCTTTTTGCCTCGTTGCCTTTCTTCCATTTTTGTTTGCAGCCCAACGAATTTGTTGCAAGATTGATTGAACACACAGTCGCAGCTATATATATGTTTGTTTGTATGTGTTGGGAGAGCATTTGGCGCTTCGGTCAGACACGAGAAAATGGCGCACGGATGTACATGACGTACATGACGTTTCCGTTTCCGCTGCAGCCGCCGCTAAAGCTGCGCTTTTCGAGTGTTTCGCATTTTATTGTTGCCCAACAGAAGATTTTGTGCAATTCCCCCAGATCTCTGCTCGAAGCCCTTGATATATTTTAAATGGCAGCGCTTTTAGGAACAAATATAAAAACAAAACTCTGAGTGGACTTGAAGGGGTAAGTGAAAAGTTGGGTGGGCGATGAGAGGCAACGGGGGCAACTATCAAATGCAGCCGCAAAACGCTTTTAAAGTTGAGTGGTTGGCATTAACATTTTATAAGCCCGTCTAACCCGAACTTGGCTATCATTCGGTTTAAACGCTTCAAATGAAATGAATTTTTCACTATTCTCACCCTCCAACTCTAACTCTATATATCTTCACCTTCTCTCTCTCTTTTTCTCTCTCTTGCAGATGGTGCCCACTCAACAGCTCTCGAAACTTTCGAATCTCACTTATTTGAACTTGGGTGGCAATCGTTTTGCCCACTTGCCCGCCGTGGCCTTTTTAAACTTGTTCCATTTGCGCGAATTGCACTTGAGCCGGTTGGACTTTTTACAGCGTATCGATTCGAGGTAAGTTTTCATCTCAAACCAAGTGAAAGTTTCAAATTGTTCCCCGAGCAAAGTTACATATCGTGCTATGTGCTCCACTTGCACACTTCAATCTGAAGCTATCTGCAAAATATAGGTCACTGCAGGCCATTATAGACAGATACAACAAATAGCTGAACAAAAGCAAAAACCAAGAAACACAAGAATTGCATAACAAGTAAAACGTAGATAAATGTTAGAAAATCTATAATACGAACTATGAACTAATTAAGTATTGATTGCCGCTGGCATGACTTGTTTTAAAGTTAAATCTTTTTGATTTTATTATGCACTTCAATTCACAACGATTCTCATTTTTCTTGAAGTAGTTTTTGAGAAACTAATATCCACTTGTAGTGGATACATGTTCTAATCAACGTTGTGTATTTTCTACGATTAGCTTTATGTATTTCAGAAGCAGCAAAATGAATATAATAATTTAAATTAATATACTTTGCAAACTTAGAATATGTTTAATATTGTATGCGATTATCATTTCTCAGCTAAGCTGCTTCACTCCCCGGCTATGAATTATTCTCATTAATAAAATAACTATAAATATAATCTGAATAATATGCATACCAAAATTAATCTTAATTTTTGTATACCACCCCCCAAAAAAGAAAATAATAATATAAATTCAATAATTAAATTATTTTACTGACGCTTCAAAGTAGGCAATGCTTTTACCAATGCCAACCCTCTGCCTTGTCGAACATGCATTGGTATTTGTAATCAATCGCTTTACGCTCTTGAGCAGCTGAGCATAACCTCAAAAGTAGCTATTTATGCAATTCACTTTCGCACACGGGCACAAAGAGCGACACTTGAGCATGCCTGGGCTGCAAATCATTATTACTCAATGCAATCAATCATGTCTAATACGCTTTGGTAATAAGATGCCACACACACACATGCACAGCAACACACGTACACTTGTGTCAAAAAGCCAAAATGTTCCTCCAGTTTCTGCCCTCTATTCAAAGCAGACTGAGGGAAATGCTTGCGCTCAATTCGAGCATATGTTAATTCAATAATTCCAGCCAATTTTCATATCAAATCAACATTGAATGAGCTCTGTCTGTGTCTGCGTCTATGTCTGTGGCATCGTCTCGTCTTGGTTGTCAATCAGTTTGTGCCCCTCAGACCCGTTGTGGGCCAATATTAACATGGGTTAGCCGAGTCGGTAAATGGATCGATGCACGGTTGAGGGGAGCTGTCATTAAATCAGTTTAATTTTATAATTTCGTTTCGTTTGATGCGCTTGTCTGCCTCGCTTTGGCTTTGGCTTTGTAATTGCTTTTCTTCTGTTTGGGTTTGTTTGATTTCTGTTTCAGTCTTGTAGCCAAAATTTTGCCTCAGCCATTGTTCGTTGTCTGTGAAATTGTTGCTTAACTCAAATTTACATGGCCCTCACTCACACTCACTCACACACACAGCCATACAGACACACACATGTGTGTGCGAGTGTGTGTGTGTGGATTTGTGGACTTATTTGCAAACTAAATTTTGCGTTTGTCCTCGCGCCGGCAAAGCAAAGGCAAATCTTTTCAACTGTCGCAAAATCTTTATGCTAATATGGAAGCATTTGAATTTTGTCAGACACTGTTCTTTCAAAAAGTACCAAAGGGTCTATTAAGTTGGTGTAAATGAAAAGTGTGTATCCGTCCGTATAAACACATAGATCTCGTAAATGTCAAGAGCTAGACAATCCATTTTTAGGATCTCCTATGCTTTACGTTGATCAAGCCACTATTAAATATTTGTTACATACCTTCCATCTACAACTGTGAATTACATTACGAACGGTTGAGAAACAGCGAAGATATGCAACAGACAATTAGCTATTTTATGAATTTCTATAATCGAATAATACAGAGTGTACCACTGTCGGTTACGTATGCCTCATCTACCCAGTCTCTTTTTTTTTTGGTTTGGTATCTGCTGTTGCTTCCACTTTATTCTTTAGGCAGCTTAAAAATTTGAAAAGCATGGAGAGGGGGATTTTCAAGAGGGCCGAAAACTGTTGCATTCTGCTAGAAATTTGATTAAAACGCTTTAAATTAATTTACAAATTCTACAGAATGCTGGCTGAAAAAATGCTGGAAATTCAGGAAATTATATTTCGCAAACTTCAGACTAAAGTTGCAGATTGGCTGCTCTCGACGGGCAACTTCCGAAGGGTTACGGACAAATTGTCAAACATGCCCTTAGAAAAGCACAAAAACTGCACGGAAATAGCGCAACATTTTAAAGTTATGCCAGCCCCATTTAAGCTGCAAACAAACGGCAAATCCTTACGGAGAAGGGGGCAAACTCGATACGGAGAGGGAAAAGATACGTGTATGTAAATATTTATGCAAATGCGTTAATGGAAACTCCACCAAAACCCGGACATGACAACGGAACCAGGCACTGACACTGCCTGAACCGAGGGGCAGGAAAACGGCATAGGAAGAGGAGCATGGGGAGAATGATGGCGACACGTTGATAGCAAAGTTTATGGCAGATACATTTCGCAAACTGTGAGATACACATGTGTTTCGCTCTGAGGTTGCCTCATTATAAAAACCCTACACCTAAACAATCAACGCTCGCGTTCTCGGCACAAAATTCATTAGGCAGCGACACGTCCTCCCCCAAATGCAAACAATCCTCCTACTATAACACCTGCACCCCAGTGAATCCCAGACCCCCCGACCCGCAGTCCATCCCCTTGCTGCACTTGAACGTATCAAAGGGAATATTAAGTGAGCATTTTTACACCGACTGAAAGCATGCACTCCGAGAAATAATATTGAGTATTCCATTAATCTGTCACATTTGGAGCTAGGGAATTTATGTACAGCTTTCTCCCATTTTAAAGTTTGTATACCCTGTACCTTAAAAAGTACAGAAGTAAAAAGTAATTCGTATATCCACCTATAAACACCTAGATCTTCCAAACTATAAGACTTAGAAACACTATTTTCAATATGTATGTCTGTTTTCCTATGCTGCAATCAGCTAACGTTTTCGTTAGATTTGGTTTCCCTTGCCCCCTTTCTCCTACTGTCGGTTACGTCCGACTGTAGCCTGTAGCCCGTACTGTATAATACTTCTTTCTAACTCTAAAATAACATGATTTTTATTCTTTCTTTCTTATTTCTGCAATTCTTATGCAATTGTAAATCGAGCTCATTTTCATTTAATTTTATAACGCCATTTTTCTCTCTGTGCACACCCTTAACAACAGGTCGGATATGACTTAATAGCGAAAAGTCATTTGCAACATTAACAGTGGCTGCTGTCCATTCCCCTTTACAGGGTATGCTGCTGAAGGTGTTGCCTGTGCCGTGCCTGTGAAATGCAAAATTGAAACTAATTGTTTTAGAATTTATGCACTTTGAATTAGATGAGCTCCAACTGATGCCCAAGCTCATGACTCGAGCTTCGAGTTGAAATATTTTATGCCACAGGGGAAGAGGCACTTCAGAGCGCGACGGGCGGGGCATGTGTGGCATTTGTTTTGTGGCAGCTTTGGGGTTGTAACTTGCTGGCATTGTTTTGATTCCTTGGGTGGATGTCGGCTTATCTCCAAAGTAGTTTAGAGTGGGTTACTTCCAGGGCAGTTGAATTATGAATCAGTCGAAATAGATTTGAAACGTAATGAAGTGGAATTTAATGATTCTGCAAAAGAATTGGGGATTTCAAATAAGATAAAGCGCAATGCGAGACAAATAAATCGTGACTCAGATCTGTAATATATTGTTCTGCTGACAGTCTTAAAAGACCCTCGAAGATATTGAGACAATAACTACTATAGAACTTTATTGACGACAAACAGTTTTATATACTTTTAAACTATCTACATTGTATAAACAAGTTGATAATCAAATTGGCAAATCAATTTATTTGTAATTTGTTTGGTAGTTTATCATTGTGCTTACATAATATTCCATAAATCTAAATGGCTTTTTAACGAATAGAACTTTCAATATTTGCTTGCCTGTGCAATTAGCAGCATTCAAATGAATTTGTAAATAGCAAGTACTTACAATTATTATCAACATCCATTGAGTCTCTGTTGTTTTTGTTTATGAGCACTTTAAAAGGCCTCTGAAGTGTGTGGCTCCACTTGAAATCAAATCAACTGCCATGGGCAGACTCTTGACTCGACATGCTCATTATTTAAATAACAATTAATTGTAGTTAAAACATAGTTTAAACAGATTTTATTTAAAAGCAAACTTTGCAATTTATTATAATTGAATGATTAGCTTACAGGTTAAATAAATATTTTATAGTAAAAAGATTAACCAAAACATCAAACTAATCACAATTTGAACAAATAGTTTAATTTCAGAGAGCAAATAAATGAATGTAGTTTTTTGTTGCATACCGTAGGGGGCATGCTTTTATATATAGCAAACAAATTGTTAATTTAGTTTTTGTATATGTAGAGCATCAAAATTAGTTACAAAATAGTATTCCTTATTCAGATATAGATCAGCTAATCAGCCTAATCAGTCGCCATAACTGAAAGAAGCAAGAACGTCAATTTCCTCTCCAGCTCTTGGTGCACATAACAATGGAAACTTTGAAGCAGCTGATGTTGTTGCAACTCACTAAACTACGCAATGCATAATTTCATGTTTGTATATGTATTTTGTGAGTGCCAAGAAAAAAGAGCGAAACAACAACAAAGAGTGTAACATCAGCAGCTGCAAAATGAAAGCAGGAAGAATTTACGGAAACAGGAAAACATAAACATGCTGCTGCCTGCCTAGTAGTCATTTGTTGCCTTCCATATTCAGCACCTGCTACGCTCTTCCCCTCCCTCTCATTACCAGACTCCCACTCCTTTACCCAGCTCGGCAAATTTTCCATAAATTATGAGCCTGGAAATTTTTGAAGGCAGCCTCGTGAGTAGCTTTTATACGTATGCTTATACTTACGGCTCTGTCTGAGCGGGAATGGCAGAAGTATTTGCATTCTTATGTCGGAGGGGGACAGATGAAGAGTGTAAGAGGACCTATTTATGCATATGCATGCCCTTGAGGCTCTTACTGGATAATTGCCATCGTTCAGCAAGTGCAGTTGAATTTCTAGACACTCGCAAGTAATTCGCACACATTCTGAGACAGATATCTAAATTAAACATCGAGAAACTCGCTGTCGTTGCTAGAATATACTTTTAAATACTATGTCAGAAGATAACATATCTTTATTAAAATACATAAAATTTAAAGGCATGACTGAAAAGTATTGTAAACTGTACTTTTTATTTTGTATATAAATTTATATTCCTTCATTCCTTCCTTTTAGTTATTTGCTGCATTGGCAATGTGTTCTTCGCAGTTGAAAATTTAATGCTCAACGAGGCGTATGCGCAATTCAAAAGCGTTTAAAATGCCATTAACAAATACTGGGGAGGCAATATTGCATGATAATTTGTGCTGAGCGCGCAATTAGTTAATAATAGCTAACTGGCGTCTTTAGGCCACATTAGAGCATTCGGTTTTAAGCTCTTTAATGCCCGAGTTCTTATTAAGCTGTCAGTGAGACACAACTCAATAAATCAAGAGCCGGGCAATAACGGTTTCCCTGCGGGGCTATCAACTGTCATATCTCTCAGTCTCTCTATTTATTGTTGTAAAAATGTCAATCAAGGGTATAGAAGCGGATTTACTTCGACAAGTTCCCTACACACACAAGTACACAAACACTCACACATATATGCATATATACTTGGGTGCAGACAGGCGAAATACCAGATTCACCAAACTATATGAGAATGGGACAACATATCCATTGATTGACTGACTGACGGGCTGACACACTATTTGACAGACTGATTGGCCGATTGAATGGCTGACTGACTGACTGACTGACTGAATGACTGACTGACTGACTGATTGACTGTCCATCAGTTGCTTTTGTTGCCGCTCGTGTGACTGAACTTTGGCTGGTTTGAAGCCCGGAATCGGCAAACGTGACTGAACCCAACGAACATCGACAGCAAACATTTCAATCCAATTTCCAGCAGATCCCTGTCCCAAAGACTTACACACACACACACGCGCACACGCTCACATTCGCCAAACAATTTGCATATGAGTTGCGCAAAAAAAATTTAAAGAAAACAGCACAAATATTTTCGACTTTCGATACACACACATACACACATTGCAGCCATTTCCGTTTCCGCACGTTTGACGCTCACAAACAACAAAAAAACAACAGACAAACGCAAACTGAAAATGGGAAGATAGCGCGCCTTAACTGTAAGATACTCTATAAATATTTTTAATTTATCTATTTAAAGTCGTCAGAAACTTTATAATTTGTACAAATTAATTAATTAAATCATTTGACAGATCATTTATAGGTAACATATAAAATGAATACTTAAATCGAAATTAAAAATGTCTACCACCGATTGTAAAAATATTGTGATTATGAATACCTAAATAATATGAAATATAAATAATAAAATTCTATTGATTAAATATTTAAACTCTAAACGATAAAAACACTTTTTGAACGAAATTTATATTTGCTATTCGGTTAATCTTAATGCTCTGTTTATAATTTTATATTCTAAACCATTCGTAAAATACTTTCATTATTTTAAATTTATTTATTTATTTTAGATTTATTCCTTAATGATTTTTTTGATGTTGATGCAATGTGCATACCCGCATATCAATGCCATCATAATTATAGGGTATTTGCAAACAAAAAAATTATATAAAACGCATGACACCAAATGAAGTTTAACTGCGTACCGGGCACAGTTGAAAAGCCGTTAAAAACCCCTATTGGTCCCCTGAATAGTACCGTTGTTCGTCTTTAACCCAAAGCCTACGCCGTATTTAAAGAGCGTGGCACGGCAGACAAGGACCTGTGGCATCCACTCAAGCCGGCAGTATCCAGGTGTCCCCTGCCACACAGTTGTGCAAAATTCAGCCAATGGCACGTTTCTTTTTTAGGGGCAAGTGTTTGACTCTCGGCACTATTTGCATAATATTTGCACAAATAATTGAATTTGTTTTATCTTTCCCAGTTGTCTGCTAACGCTGCCTCTGCCGCTGGCTAAATTGTTCTGCAGAACTTAACTTAGTTTCAGCCGGAGGAAGTTTCGTTCCTGTTTTTGATTGCGTAGATAATGGCAAAATTTTTAATCGCCTGCAATTGAAGTTTTTTGCATGTTCAACCTGCCATGAAATTGAACATGTTTTGTCCACAAACTTTGCATTAAAGGGTAGATTTGTGTTTGCTGAATATAAGTCTATCTAACTGGTTAATAAATTATTTAAAATACTACCACAAACAATTTGCTGACTAGAATAAAATATATAAAAATTCCTTTACCTTAGTTTTAGGATTTATAATATATAAATTCCATATTCATTGCGTACTATGTTGGGCGTAGTATTTATGGTAAGGTTGCTGCGTGGAGAAATTGACTCCCCTGCATTGTTAGGAAAAATCAGTTTTTCTGTGCCGCAGCGACCTACCCGTCACTTTACACCTCTAGCTTTGAATTTTTGTACTACTAACTACTCCTTGCATGAACCATTTCGAATACTCTGCACTGACTATAATCGTCTCTGCCATGTATTCGATACCGTAGCCTCTCTTCCATCTATTAAATTTGCTTTATTGAATTATTTAACTCTGCATAACATTGTATAGTAGAATAGTAATATTGTTTAACCTAACTAACCACTAATCTTGGTCTGATTGGGTTTTTCTGGGTTTTTCCCATATCCTCGCAGCAAATGCTGGACCTTCTTTATTCTTTATTTTTTCTTTTTTAATTGCATTAAATTTCTAATTTCATTTCATCCCCAGATTATCGTTATTATTATCATTTTCATTTACTTTTAATTTAATTTCTTAATTTAACTTAAATATTAATTTTAATTTGTATTTTTAATTTTCTATGTCGACTGACAATAGTTGACAATAAATAAATAAAATAAATAAATAAATAAAAATATGACTACATATTACAAGTAATTTGTTGACAATTTTTAAAGAAATAACTTCAAGTTAAAAGTCTAAAAATAACTTTAAACGCCTTAGGTTGCCTAAAATATAATGAATCTACATATCTAATTAACATTTCTAATTTTCCATTAATGGTAGATTGAAAAATTAAAAATTCAAGAACAAATTAAACGTTCTCAAGCATATGGGTCAAAATGATTTGAAAAAATCGAGCGCTTTTAGAGTGCTGTCTAAATGTAAAATGGAATCCATCAGCTGTTGCTCTCGAGTGCAGGACTAACTGCCTCATACAAATGGATTTCAGTGGCTGCCACAAAACTGCTGGCACTTATCAATTCAGTGCAGGGGCAGGTTGCGAGTTCAGCAGTGGCAAGTGGCAAGTGGGAGTCAAATAATAAATGCGTTCATTTAACACGAAATGCAACTTAAGAGCTCGAATCAAATCAAATCAAATCAAATGCAGTGTGACGCTTCACAAAAAAAGAAAAGCAAAAGGAATGCAAAGGGAAAATGAATGAAAAAGCAGCGTTTAAATGCGACAAATTCACTGTGTGGCAGCCACTGAGTTGTCGCCAGCTCCGGCAGCAATTCGTAAGTTGCTAATACGCCACGTTGCACTTATTTCATGCTGAGCATGCGACAGACTCCAGGGAGCTAGAAGCTGCAGTGGGGGCAGGCGAAGATGGAAGTTTGTGGGGAGGGGGGAGGGGAAGTGGGGCATGTCATAGGTAATGCACTGCCTGTTAGTGTGGCAGCTGCAAGTCGGCGACTTGGCGACGTTGACTTAACTTGGCAGGGATTTACGGCGCTGCTTAACGGACGAAGCACGCGCTGCACAGAGCTTGCAACGCGCAGCATGCAGCATGCGGCATGCAACATGAGGCAAGCAAGCAGCTGTGTGTGTGTGCCTGTGTGTTTCGCTACGTTTTACTTATTATTAAGTTGGAATAGACGCAGCATAAATAAATCCATGTCGCTTTGCCGCGTCATGTGGATAACGCCGCTTCCCACTCCATGTGTGTGTGTATCTCTGCCTGCTTCTGTGTGTGTGTGTGCATCTGAGATGGTGTGTGTAAATTGTGTCTATGTTTTTTATTGCCTGGCGTCTACGTTTAACGTTGATGCATCGCATTTTGCATAATTAAAACGAACTAACTGCGTGCTCTGTCATTCCCTTCAGCTCTTTAACCATCCTTTATGAAATGAATGAAAGTAATTTAGTACTTCGGGGAAGAACTTACAATAATAGTTGTCATATTATTATTAAATGGAAATAATTCTGAGATTTATTATTGATTTAAAAAAAGTCTTAATATCAGTATTCGAAGATTTCCGTAATCCTAAAAGTCAGTGTGCCTTTTAGACTGTGTCAAGCAAGACGAAGCTAACAATATTGCAATACTTCGATAATATCTTCTGTGTTTATTAACTGATGCGCTTGATCAGAAATATATATAGACTTTATGCGGTCTGCCATGCCTCCTTCTACTTGTTACTTACATATAAAGTTAATAACCCTGTGTTTACCCTACTTTTTGTGGGTACAGGCTATCGTTATGTTGTCAGTAAGAATCATTGGCGATTTCTGTGCGCACAAAAGTAACCTATCATCCGAATAACGAATCACATCATCCATATGACGAATCAGTTCATCCTAAACAAAAATATCAACGTCATTTGAATGCTATGAGCGTCATTTACTGCCGCTCGTGGAAATGACAAATGTGCGTCATTCAAAATGACACAAAATGAGCTGATACTTATCGCTCGTGGAAATCGGCTATTACATAGTTGGCTTAGATGTTCTACAAACTAAACTTTCTTTCGACAGACTTCAGGACAGTCTAAAAACGCTCTCAGCTATATATATGTTATATCGACCTTTTATTATTTTCACAGCTATACCGTTAACTAACCGCCCCTCTCACTCTCTCTGCTTACAGAGCCTTTGTGGACAACACTCACCTGCAGACGCTGCACCTGAACTTCAATCCGCAGCTGAGCGACATTCCCATGCGGCTGTTCCAGGGCAACCCCAACATCCTGGAGGTGTACATGCAGAGCAACAGCCTGCAGACGCTGTACTCGGCGCAGTTCCCGGTGGACCAGCTGCAGAAGCTGTTCCTGGGGGACAATCCGCTGCAGTGCAACTGCTCGCTGCTCTGGCTGTGGCGGCTGGTCACCGGCAACTTCGAGGGATCCGAGCCGGCGGTGGAGCATGCGGCAGGTGGCGCTGTGGCGGCGCTGGCCAAGGAGGCGGCGTCCACGCTGCGTGAGGAGGACGACACCACGGCCAAAGCGGACGACGGAGTGGCCGCCCTGGCCGCCTACATAGCCGATCAGCATATTGCCAATGCGCTGCAGACCACCGAGCCGAGCGCCTACGATCAGCGCCTGGAGGAGGCGGCGGCGGGGGGCAGCCTGGGCGCCAGCAGCGCGGGCTATCTGCGCATGGACAAGCAGCAGATTGGCTGTGACATCTGGCGGGACGGAGTGCGCACGCGGCGGCAGCTGCTGGCGATGAGCGAGGGAGAGATCACGTGTCCGGCGCACATCGTGACCGTGGTCTGTGCTGTGATCACCTGCCTGCTGGTGCTCATGATTGCCATCAGCGTGCTGTACTATCTGCGCTTTGTGAAGCGTCGACGCAAGCTGCTGCACGAGCGCGGACCGCTGCGCAGCAGCAAGAGCATCATCAACGTGCACGATCGCATACTGCAGGCGCACCATCAGCCGCTGGGCGGTGGCGGCGGCGGGGGCATGAGCATGACACTGGGCGGCCCCGGGGCGGTGGGCATGGGCATGGGCATGGGCATGGCCCTGAACTATCCGCACCACGCGCAGACGCTGCAGGCGCACCATCACTACCACCAGGCGATGCCGCTGCAGGGGCACGAGTATCAGCAGACGCTGCCGCAGCTGGACAAGCTGGAGCTGGAGCGTTATCTGGCCGCGCAGAGCATTGCCAACGAGTACCGCGCGCTGAAGCCCTGGGAGCTGCCCGTCAAGGAGCCGGACGAGGAGCCGGAGCATCTCTACGAGCGCTTCGATCACTACGAGTACCCGGACACGCACACCATGACCAAGCTGAAACAGGCGGCGGCGCTTCAGGGCTCAGCCGCCTCTGCTCCCCTCTCCACCTCCGCCTCCGGCTGCGCCTCCGCTGCCGGCTCCAAGCCGCACGTGGTCTACGTATGACGTGGGCGTGGCATGGCCAGTCTACCAAAGCAGCGCACTCTGGGCAAGTCCGGGAAGCAGCGGCAGCTGGACATGGGCATGGAGCTGGTGGGCCTCGGACTGACCAACAACAACTACCGCAGCTACCAAGGCCAAGGCGAGTCCAAGGCGAGCGGCATCTTTTGAAAACAGGGAAAGCGCCAGGCATAAATTAGCTTAGTTCTTCTTCTTTTTTTTTTGTGGGTTAGTTTAGACTCGGAGAAGGTTTTCAGTTGTCTTAGATGATATTCGATAACTCGCAACAAAGTTTAACAAGCGTCAAATGAAACAAGGGATAAGTCTACATACATACAGATGCATATAGTAGTGTATGTATAATTATAGAGCCTAACTGTTAGTACGTAAGCCAGCACACACACACACACACACATGCAGATCAGATATTAGATAACAATGATACGATTCTAGCTAAAGTTTGTAAGTGCAAATTCTCTGCTCCCCACTCCCCACTCCCTCTCTCACCCCTCATAGTTAAAGGCACTACGCATTCTACCG
This sequence comes from Hypselothyrea guttata, assembly GCA_035045125.1. NCBI lineage: Eukaryota > Metazoa > Arthropoda > Insecta > Diptera > Drosophilidae > Hypselothyrea > Hypselothyrea guttata. Next base: position 157,153 of record JAWNNJ010000066.1, read on the forward strand.
ATAAGAAGCAGCATTTAGTCCTTAAGCGCATTCAACTGAATTTAAGCAGATATTTATTATAACGTATATTCATTAAAATTAACAATGAACGAGTGTAAAGAATGCAACAATAATCAAACGTTAACTGTATTTATTATGATTACTCTACTAATTTTATATAATTTAAATCTCTTTCCCTTTCCCAGAAGTGCGCATCAGCTGTGCAGGTAACTTCAACCAGTGACTAAAAGGGGGCCAAAAAAAAAGTCCATTAATAATATTTCAATCTAGATACCAGGCATGCAATACGCATGTCCTATAAAGCGCAGTTATTAGGCACAGCTGATGCGAAGTTTTCAAATTTCTTTAACAAAAAGTTCTACAAAATTAAAATTTGCAAATTGAATATGAGCAAAATTATGTCTTAAGAAACAAAACAATTAAATGTTTTAAAAAATCTTTATAAAATTATTTGCTTTCAATATTTTAAAACATCTTCAAATATTGCTCATTTCAAGAATTTCTTTCCGTTGATTTATATTTAACAATTAGTCATTTGACTTTAATTTCCTCTGCACAGATAAGAAAATTATAAATAAAACAAATTGATTGACAATATCTAAAGTTATATTTAAGCCAGTTTAATTGAACATATTTTTGGAGCCATAAAATACACACAGAATTGTAAATATATATATATATATATACCGTAAGGTGAGAAGCTCTATACTCAATGCACAAATATAAGTAACTTGGCATAATAATTGTATATAATTTATTATAATATTTAAATTTAGTCAGCGCAATAAAACTATGTTTAAGCATAAATATTCAGTGTAAAAATAAATAAATCAGAACCGATATAAAAAGCAATTTTTTGAGCAATTAAATTTGATGAAACTACAATATGCAACAAAAAATTCGTTGTTATTTATTTGATTTTTTTTTTTCAGTTCTTTGGCTTGTGAAATTTGTTGGCATAACAATTTATTTTATTCATAATTGCATTTGGGTTGACAGCAAAGCAAATCGAAGCCCAATTGTAACTTCAATTTGCATAAAAATTGTTTGAAATATGCAAAAGTATGCCAGATATAAAAATACAAATGGAAATCAACTGCAGAAAAAATATAAACAGATATTATATGAAAATACCTATATATGCTGAATCAAAAGCTAAAATGAACTCAACAAATGTCGAAAATATGCATTCGATTAGTTGAGTGCGACGAGAATTGAAATTGAATTAGAATAAAAATAATGAAAATAATATAAATAAAAACGGAAACCCATATAATGTGTGTTTAAATTAAGTTTCAATAATAATAGAAATAATGCATTAATATTTCATTAACTGATTATATTAAATTATAGAAACAGGAAATTGCGGCAAAAACAAAACTAACAATATTATACAAATAAAAACAAAATGTTATTTCTTATACGAAGACTGAAGAATACGATGATGGAAAATAAAACATAATTAAAAATACATCAAGAGTTTTTACTTTTTAAAAATATGTAAAATATATAAAATATTTAAATACTTTTCATCCCACAATAAATGGCAGATATTCCTTAAACTGCTTACGTCATAAATCTCAGACCCTTAACCCTCTAATACCCAAGGATGTCTCAAGACACGCATCACATAATTGTTAATTTAAAGCAATCGGTTTATTAGAATTTAAATTTAATATTTTTTTCGGTAAGCCAACACTACGACACAACATATGATCAAAAGCTCAATAGTTCAGCGCACGCTTAACAGTGGACGTCAGCTTGGATCGACACCAGAACTGAATACACGGGCTGAGTCGATTTCGATTTGGCTGGATACCAGGCGAACAGAACTGGATAGCAAGCCTGTTGTAAAATAAATTAGCCTGGTTTCAAACCAATCCTGTTGTAAAATAAATTAGCCTGGTTTCAAACCCAGGTCTTGCTTACAATTAGTATATAAAATATAGCATACTTTCAGGCTGCTGCTAATATTTGATTTTTCTACGGCAGCCTGAAAGCAGGCTATGTTTTTTTGAACAGGCTGCCGCCATACCTTGCTATCCAGTTCTAGATCGACACCAGAACTGAATACACGGGCTGAGGCGATTTCGTTTTGGCTGGATACCAGGCGAACAGAACTGGATAGCAAGGTCTGGCTGCAGCCTGTGTAAAAAATGTAGCCTGCTTTCAGGCTTCAGTAGAAAAATCAAGTATGAGCAGCAGCCTAAAAGTATGCTATATTTTATATAATAATTGTAAGCAAGACCTGGGTTTAAAACCAGGCTAATTTATTTTACAATATGCTTGCTATCCAGTTCTGTTCGCCTGGTGTCCAGCCAAAACGAAATCGACTCAGCCCGTGTATTCAGTTCTGGTGTCGATCCAAGCTGACGTGCACTGTTAAACGTGCGCTGAGCGGCTAACAGCCTTCTGTTAAATAACATGCGTTGAATGAATTATGCCTTATATGGAAATAAAATTAATTTAAAACAAAATAAAACTTGTTTAATAATTTTTTTTATTTTAATAAAAGCTAAAACTTATAGCGAAATATATAATATAATTGGTAACATGATACAACATAAAGTGCTATGAAATAAATTTTCACCAAAAATCTAGAAAAACAATCTAAATATATTTTTAAAAAATTGGCAACATCGGCTGACTGTATCCAATAGCCTTTGAAAAATCAAACACACGTGCTTGCTTAAGTTCTGGCTGTGGCTTAAACATTTATTTTAGCTAATTCTTAAATATTGTCTACAATTTGAGCTTATACTGTAAATTTTGGAAACACACTGCTAGCTGCTAATATTTAATTTAAAGCTAGTTCCGACCCGAACTCAGTTGCAGGAGGAGGAGGAGATGGAGGAGGTGCCAATCCGCTTAGGCGCCTCTATGGATCTCGCCTATGAGGCGGGCGACGAGCTCACAGCAGGACTTCTGGCGCATCTTGGCGACGGCAAGGACCTCCTCGTTGTTGGCCTCCTCGCCCTTGCCATCGTTGTACTCCGTGGAGCACTTGTTGGTGATGAGGCTGAAGGCGAAGACCTTCATGTCGCAGTGCCTGGCCGTGATGACTTCGTGCACCGTGGACATGCCCACGGCATCGATGCCCATCATTTGTAGGGCACGCAGCTATGTTAAATATCTTCGGTGTTTCTTATCGCATAACAATGAAATTCACAGCATAAATGAAGAATGCCATAGGCTACGTACATGCCGAATTTCAAGTCTAAGATATTAAAATTGTACCTGCTGTGGCTCTTAAAGCTTGCAAGAGCAAGGTGGGAGCTGTCGAAAAGGGGGGTAAAGGGGGAAATATCAACAGTTTTAAAAATCTTCATCGCCGTACAACATATTACAACTTACATACCAAAAATAGTGTCTCTAGCTCTTATAGTTTCCAAAATATAAATTTTCATCCGGACAAATTTTATATGCTTGAATGCCCAAGCGTGTCTTGAGACACGCATCCATATATTGTCACCTTACAGGTAAACAAAAGCTCCCACAAACTTTTTAAGCTTATTTTTGAACTCAGGAGCCACCATTTACCTTAGAAAAAAATGTTTGGTTCAATTTGCCTCATTAGTTTAGATTTGGGCATTAGAGGGTTAATACAGTTCCTGAATTGCCCGACCAAACTCTGCTTTTGTACTCTTAACATAAATGGAAGAAAATACAAGTAAAGTTGTGTTTCCCAAATAAAGCACTTGTTTTGTTATGGAAGCTTTTGCTTTCCAAATAGTATTTTACCAAGCCCAAATGAACTGCATAAGAAACGACATAAATCTGCCCAGGAAAGTAACTCGAAACGCCCCCAACACACTTACTAGACATATCTACACTTCTCCTTAGCACAACAAGCACTTGTTTGTACATAAATATGTGTGTCAGACATCTATAAAAGGTGTATAGTAATCTTGGGTAATAACAAAGGTTAAATCCGTCAACCTTTGGATTTTTATTTAGAAGTACGAGTGTCCTGTATTATAAAAGAAATAAGGTTTATAAGTATTTTGAGTAAATATTTTTTCTTTTTGACGCATTTTTTCTTATATGACGCATTGCTTAAGGCAAATTCAGACTTAAAACAAATAAAGGTGGGTAGCACTTAGAAGTTAAATCTGTGAAAGAATATAAAGTGAAGGCCGGAGCGCTGTATTCAAATGTACGACTTCAAATACTCTTACGCTACAGTTAAATTTTATATACAACTTCTTCTGTAAATAATACCGGTTTTGACGAAGCCGTTCAGTCGCACGCGCCCGACTGTAAAATAGCCCGCATCTTAAAAAATATTAATACAAAATATTATACGAATGGACAACGCTTGCAAATATTGTGTTTTTTTTTAATGTTCCAATGCGCTTTTCAAGCTAAAAAAATTGAATGATATAAGTATTCTGATTGCTAAGCTTCTATGGTTAATATTACGCGTGTTATTCCGTTTTCATCGATTAATTATTTAAGACTAAATTCCGAGTTACAGTTTACAGGGCACAAAAATTCGGCAAGGCTACAGTCGAAGAATAAAATTGTATTTTTGGAATATTGGAATATTACTTGATTGCTTGATTTTAATTTTAAATTAAATAAGATAAATTAAGTCAAGTTTAAATTGGTATAATCCAACATAATTAACACCTTGACTACGGAATGCATTTTTTATTACAAGCAAAGGGTATCTTATTCTTGATAAAACACAAAGAACAATAACTAGCACACGCCGCAACAAAAGTGCAAACAATGGCCAGAGCAACTACAATGAAGCTGAACAATTTAGTAAATAAATCTGCATGCTTTCTAAATAATTAACATGCCCGGGGCATGACGACAAGGACCTGTGCCATCCCTGCATCCCCTGCATCCCCTTTATACCCTGCATCCCCTGCATCCATTCACTTTCATTTCTGGCCTGTGCCCAACCACTCATTGAGTCATTCAACCCACCAAGTGGTGGTGCTTTGAATGATTGCAGCGCATTTGTGTGACGGATCTCAGAGCCAAGAGCCATCACGCATCAGGCATATTGCCAGAATTGTTGCAAATCCCGCAAACTAAACACCACCTGTGATCTAGGCCAAGCACGAGTTATGGCCCTGTAAATAATAGCGGGTAATTAATATTTTCATAACACATTCAAGACAGGGTATCGAACAAACAAAACAGGGTACAATCAAACCGAAACGGTGTTCTCTATAATTAAGTGAAAACACTTGATGGCAAATGCTTCGCGCCAATTTGGCGTTAACTGCTGCATACGAAACCTAATCACCCAATAAGTCATAAAGTGCAGGAAATGTTGACGAAATCTACGTCTGAGAGCCTATTAAATGCAGTCGAAGACGACGCTCTACACCCGTAAATATCTGTCAGATACCAGGCTACTGCTATATGACTCTACGGAAGCGTTTGAGTTACGACTCTGCCAGCATTTTAATTGCCAGTTGGCAGTACCGCTTGCCATTAGGAAATTATGCGGTACCACGGTATTTGCCATACCAGAAAAAGATACTCAGATACTCAGATGCTCACTGTTGGCATATAAATTTAAGTGAGGCTGCCGCATAAACAATTTTATGGCCAGAAATTTGTGAAAAGATGCGAAAACTGCTAAATGAAATTGGCCTATAAGTGCCAGGAACTCGCCCATGTCTTCCTGATAATGGCCACAAGCAAAGCATTAAGCACATTTAATCGAAAACTCTACAAAATGTCTACACATAATAGCGTATATATTCATTTATCCAGCAGTCTTTAACTTGAAAAGTTTTTAAACCAAAAAATGCCATAGCAGAATTAATCAGAATTTAAAAAAGTTTTTTAAGAATGCAGAAAATTGATTCAATAATAGAAAATTCTGAATTGCTAATGTTTTTTTTTTTTTTGACTGTTTTTTTATTATTTATTGAATCTATCCTATCCTTAAATTAGATTTTACAATAAGTTTATATCTTATAAACCAATGGTTTTAATTCTTTAATGCATCAATGATTGCTTTAAAGCAAACTACAATTTTAATTATTTTTTTAAATATAAATTTTTTCAAATTTAATTGTAAGCAAATGCGGAATCTCGGAAGTGGAGTTTTTAAGGAAACCAACACTTAAACACTGCTAACTGGAATTCATTTAAATACCAACCGGAAATCCCGCCACTAACCCATCTACTTGCCCCACTCAAAAATGCGACAGACTAATTCGCATGCATTGGTAGGGCAACCGCAAACAGTTTCCGCTTATCTTGGCCTTTTTGTGTTCGTTGTTCGTTGCTCGTTGTGAATTATAGCGGTGGCATGCCAAATAAAGAGACCAATAAAAGTGTGGCCAAGATAAGCAAAGTGGCTAAAAAGCACAACAAACAAACGCACACACAATGAAAATTTGAGAACAAACAAAAGGAGATACAAAAATTTAACACACAATGGAAAATGGAAAATGGAAGAGAAAGAAAGCAACGAGGCAAACGCGATGGCAAATGCTCGCTATGATTTGTGCAATGCCAAAGTAAAAGATACTTTTAACAAAATACTGCTGAGTGCAGCAGCTGCTGTTCGAATAAGTTGCAGATACTCGCCAGACAAGATGAAATACATATCTGAAAGCTCTTAACACTCGCATTGGTCTTGACCACGCCTGAGACAAGTTTTATGCTGGACTTGTTTTAGGCCATGGCAGCTCTATTCTTGTTACCAAGATGAATGCGTTTGCTTATCTGCTTGCCCGTTGGCCAACGTTTTATTTTGGATATTTGGCTACGGGTTGCGGTTTAGCAAGTAGAGCTGGACAGGAGGAGAGGGGCAAGCTGTGGGTTAAGTTTTCGGTGGCTGTTTAGGCTTCGATTCAGTTTCGATTTCCGTCCTGCGCTGCCTGTCAACGGTGTCTTAGGCCACAGTTACAGATACGGAAACAAACACGGATACGGATACGGATGTGGATGCCCTGACAACCCGTGCGGTTTACTTTGCAGTTCACACTGTTCCCTCTCGATACGCTCGTATCTTTCGGCTTGACAGCATCTTAACTAATATAATGCCCAATTTTCTGTGGTTTATGGCTTACAACTGTCAATGCCTCGTCGAGCCATCCATCTAACACACACTCAAGCCTGTCGGTGTCTCTGTCTGTGTGTGTGTGTGTGGATCTGTGTGTGTGTTTGAGGGCACTATCTGGTCACTTAAGCCCCTACCCTGAGGCAAAAGGTGCTTTCCTGAGCTTTTTAAGCATTTCATTATGGGATTTTTTACTTGGCTCTTCGAGGCATTGAAAGGTCGTTATTTAAATTGATATAAATGATATGTCTTAGGAACTTCCTCCTTCCGCTGTCTGTCCCTATCGCAGCCTCTCTCCGGTTCTTTTCTTTTGTGACTGACGGCGTTGACATTCTGCCTTGGCCAAGTTCTCCGAGTGAATTTCCAATGAGTGCTAAGTGACGTTGATTTATCATATGAGATACATAGATACACACACACACACACACAGAGATATTTATGCGTTTATGTATATTTAGCAACATATTTGAACCATTCGCTTTGTCAGAGAGTAAACATCGCCCAAACACATTCCAACCTTCGACTGTGTGCACAGTTGTTGACCCGCATGCGAGGAAACAATTATTGAATTAAAGGGCGGGCAAATAATCTGTTTGCATTGGAAACAGCTGTTCATCTGGCCAAAACTGGATTTCAATTAATCTAAATATACAACACAAAGTATCTCGAAGATACTTGCCTTCTTTCATATGTGCAGCTTGCCCGTACGGGGTTCATCGCCTCAGTGGCCTAATGGATAAGGCATCGGCCTCCTAAGCCGAGGATTGTGGGTTCGAGTCCCATCTGAGGTAAAGGGTTTGTTCTTGATGTATTGTTTTTTTTTAGATTATCTATAAAGGAGCATTCAATTAAATACAAATCCTATAGATAGATATAACTAGTTTCGCTTAGATACTTGCAGTATTTATTAATTTGCATCAGGATGAGAATAACATTGAATTTACAAACCAAGCAGCACATGAAAATAAATTCTAATCATAACAATAAATTAATAAAAAAAAAAAAATAATAAAAAAAGTTCTTTCAAAATTCTGCCCGCGAAATCGAACCCACGACCCGTTTAATTCTGCGCCCAGCACTCAACGCACGACGCCATCGAAGGCAATATTGCCGCTGTGGCTAAGGTGCCATTAGAGCTACGTCGTTTATCAGCTAGATACATTTTTAGAACTTTGAGCACTGTGAGATACTTTTGTAGCTATTTTTATGCTGGCGTTGTATTTGTGCTGTTGTAACTTCTAGGCAAAAGCAAGCATTAATCGGAATAAAAAATATTCCTTGTAGTATGTAATTATTGTTCGCTTTCTTAAATCATGATATTCATATTAAATAATAATACTAAACCAGAAGGCGAGCGAGGTAAAGCCTGCAATATTGTTTCTTAAATATCTTCTTTGTTTATTAACCGATTTCAATGCGTTTTTAAGAATAGATAAATATATTGATAGAGAGTGTACATTCTGCATAACAACTTCCTATATCCTATTAATATGGGAATGTTTATGTCGAATTTTAAAGACCTGATCACTTTTCTTGAAAGTTTTGTGAATGTAATAATTTAATTAAGTTTGTCATTATAAAAATTGGAAAACTCAAATAAATTATATTTTAACGATATTTCTACAGAAAGAGCTCGTCTAACCGATACTAAGTAGACTCTTAAAAAAACACATTATAGTTAATGTTAAACGTTAATAACTTAGGTGTAAGTGTTCTATATTAAATTTGGTAAGTAATATAAATAAATGTTTAATATAAATATGAAAATTTATTATGATAGCCCATGCCACAAGGTAGCATAAATTCACGGGGAGCAAAACAAATCGAATTTCTGACGTGCGTGCTGAGGCTTTGGTTTTTCTGATATATTCAAATAAGTTGCGCAAATTTGTTGTATGTTTTCAAACATGACATCCGAACCTTGGCGGTATGGAAAATAAATTTATGGAAATATTTGCACATCAATTTGGCTGCTTGGCAAACGGTTTGGTTTGGCCCCTAACACCCATCCACAACCAATGCCAATCAGCTACACCAAAAAGACAAGTGGCAAATCTGCAGCTGAAAGCAGTTCCGGCAAATACCCTGTTCATGTTATTCTATATAAAATATAAACTTATTTTGAGTAGAACTATAAGTTTTAAAATAATGGAAATCCAAAATAACAATTTGAAAAATAATATTTATCTGCTCAAATTAATTGTTAATACCAAAGACTCAAAAGTACAGTCTTTATTTTTGTTGATTTAATAATTACATGGAAAAAATAATAAGAAATTTAATTGTCGATACCCTTCTGCAATATACACACATAGTACAGCAAATTGCCTGTTGCATATCTTTGTTGTTTCTTATCCGATCGTAAAGAAATTCACAGCATCGATGGAGAATGCCAAGTTTCTAGCATGATAATTGTGACTACTGTGGTTTTTAGTGTCTAGCTGGTTAAATATAAATAATCTTGAACTAGAAAACGGTATGCAGCTTTAGCGTATTTCAAGTGGTTCCAGGGTATGAGTGAAATTATAAAATGAACTGAGAGTGTAACAAGCAAACACCTTTGGCTTCATTGAACTCACCGCTTCGTGTTACAAATACTTGGCAAAGTTTGCCTTCCACATACGCAAACCGAATCAATTTCTACCTGAGGTGGGTTAAAATATTTATCAGCCATAAACTCGGGTTACACCTATCTAGAGGGGGGAAGAGCATCAACTGCAAAATGTTGTGTAAAATTTGAAAATGCAATAAATAAACTCGTTTCGTTTGCGTGCTCCGATGGTTGGGGCAGCGTTAGGCAATGGCGCCTATATAGAGGAAAAGTCGGGGGAATCTGCCCTGTTTACAAGCATTCCCTTCCACCGTCAGCTGGCAGCGTGTAACGGCTTGTTTTAAGCTTTTTTCACTCTAAACCAAAAGAGCGCCACATGTGGCAGCAACTGCTTTTGTTGTCGTTTTTTCAGCTACTTTTGTTTCGCTAAAGTTTCTGCTTTTTTCCCTCAGGCATCCCTAAAATGTATGCAAATAATTTTTGTACATCGTCTGCTCCTTGCCTCATATTTGATATTCAGTGTCAGTTGGCGGAAGGGTTACGAATATAAGTTATTGAAATTTGCATGCAAGCTCAAAAGCAACTTGTAGGGTGGCGTTTTTTATGCAGATCCAAGGGGTGTTGGGCATGGCATGTAAGGCAAACCAATTTACAACACTTGCGCTTTGTCGGTACGCTCTCTTGTGAGGGATTGAGTAGCTTATTGTTTGGCCATATATCTTTGCATAAATCTGATCTAGAACTACTGACAATTTAGCATACAACATTATATCTGGAGGTGTCTCGGCGGAGGTGATTGTTTTGTTCGGAAGTTTGGATTATGCAGCGTTTATTTAAAATGCAAATTGCACAACAAAAATGTCAATAACAAATTGTCAAAGTTGAGTTTTCTTGTTATTGATAAATTTAATTTATCTGAAGAAAGCTAGATTCTATTTCTCTTTAAAACTTGTCAAAGTTTCGCCATTTGCCACTTTCCTTCGATATTTCTAATCGGATATGTTTTATTCGTGACCGAAACTAAACCGGAAATTATAATTTTGCCACTTTAACCACATTTACTTTTGGTATGGACCACAACAATTCTGCTGACTGAGTAATATGTTATTCGTCTATTATTACTTTTATCTAAAGTACACCCATTTTGCTGTCTATAATAAATGGAAAACTGTCGTTTTCACATTTCTTGAGCTATATTAATTCGATATGCGCTATAAATTATTTGCGGTGTCAGTTAAAGTATTAACTCTACGGTCAAGTTCTTGTGACTCACATAAAAAAAATGTTCTCCTATATTATGTACTTACTTTTAAAATACTTAACATGAAAAACCAAACCACGAAGCATGAACGTTACTTTATTAACGATTATAGTATCAAGGAATCAATCTAGGGATACATTCTGTGGTTAGAAATACCCCAACCAAAGTTAACATGAATAATAATACGAAATCACTATCTTTATCCCAACTTACGCTTTTTATACTCTACACCCATTGTTTATTATTTTCAAATGTTTAATTTTAAATATTTATTACATATATTAGACAGCTGCCAGATTAATTAAATTGAACGTTTGCATTTGCATCTGTGTGCTACAAATTGAGGAATTTATGAGCCGTGGCATGCGGGTTTTTCACACGAGTACAATCATCATGAGCATGTCGCATGTGTCATATCATAATCTCCATCGTATTTCATCGCCATGAGAATGTGCAGGCGATCCCCTAACAAAAGCGCCAGTGATAACGTTATCTGGCCCCACCGTAATTTAGTTTAGCTCTTTCTCCAGTCTCAGACCAGGCAATCAGTAGACAACCGACTGTCAAGCAATCACAATGAATACCCACAATCAACCCATTCATGAGACCTCGTTGCTGGCGCTTTTGCTGCTGTTGCTACCTCTGGTAAGTTTCCGAGCATTCACACTGAAATCGACTTCTAGCGAGACTTTCACTTTCAGCTTCCCTGGTGTCCGGTTGAGGGTTACGGAGATCTCAGCCGGAATCGATTGACAGCACAGGCAGAGCACAATGTGGCTGCCATTACGACCCATGCCGTGGCTCAGGCGACAGAGCTGGTGGATGGTGTTGTGGATGATCTGCTGCTTCTGGATTCTCACAACTCCAAGCTGCTCAGATATCTGGAGAGGTTCGAGGTGTATCTCAGCATCAGCAGCAACCAAACTAAGGAGACCCTGCAGGTCTTCTACGACATTGTGGACAACTACTTGGACGCAGATGTGGCAGAGAAAACCACGAGCATCGAGACCCAGCTGATTGCCTTCTGCCTGCAACGCAACGGATTCGATCGCTGGAAACGCACGGTACAGTTGCGCACAACGCAGCTAGTGAAGTCCTTTGGCAAGAAGCTGATGAGGCACATGGACACACTGGACGATGAGGAGCGTGGCATTGTGGAGCAGCACTGGAAGCTGGTTGCAGCACGCGACAGTCAGAGGAAACTGGAGAAACTGCGTAACTTTGTGGAATGGTATGCCAGATAAGCGCAAAGTCCAGAGGGGGCAGATATGGTTAAAGCATGTTGTATTTATTTGTATACTCTATTTAGGTTAATTTTATCTATTGTTAAGTGCAGCTCTCCTATCTCAAGCGTCTCAGATAAGAAAAATTCACTTAAGAATAATAAATTATTGTATTTGATAAGCTTATCGAGATCTTCTCTATCGTCGAATCTTTTCAACTGATCAACTTAAAGTTACTTGAACAAATAATTTGATTTAATTCAGCTTGCTCAATAGTCGTAACGTGCAGAACATAATCCCATGGCACAGCAAACTCCAATCGCACATGAAATACAGATCACGAGGGTTATACAACATATGATGGCTATAACGATCCATATATTCGGGCCTGTCCAAAACTCTTGGGTAGAATTTTGAGTTGTTTTGCGATATGCATCCAATGCAGGTGTATAATACATTTTTAATTTCCAACTGAATTTAATAAATAAATAATTATTTTAAACTCACAGCCTGCTTTAATTCTAAGAACAGATAGAAATAAAAAATATAGAATTAATGGACATTTTAATTCAAAATACCAAGAGAATGCGAAATAATCTCAGATCAGAACTAGAACTAACATCTGTATCCATTTTCCAAATGCAGGAATTCACTCAAAACTCAACCAGAAAAATGCAAGTATATAAAGAAAAGTTTTGCCTCTGGCTGACGATGACAATGACAACTTTTTCATGTTCTCGTACCACAAAAACTTCAACATAAAAATGTATAAAACAGAATATGGACAAGCTAGAACAAGAAAGCAACAGCGAAACATTGCATTCTGCTAAGTAAAGAGATACTTTTTACCACCGAATGTGTAGACGAGGATGAAGAGTGTAGGGAAGGTGAAGCAAAATGGCGACTGCATTTCCTGTCTGAAAGCTGACAAAGTGCTGAGTGCATTTACGAGTGTTACTCTGTCTTTCCACAGTATCATGTTGGAAAATAGCAAAAATGAAGAAACAAGTGAAATAAAACTAAACAAAACTACATTATTTGCATTATATTCTGTGATTACAACATATATTTGGATACTTCTTCTTCTATTTGCGCTAATCCAGATTCTTTGAAGTCTGGCTTCATCTGTAATTTATTTATGAATTGAATTAATGCTCTAATTATATATATTATTTATTTAGTCTACTTCAAAATTCCTTTAGCAAAAACAAGATATAACCAATCAGATAAATGCCGAATTCTCTATTGCATCCACAGTTGAATTCTCCGTTGTTTCATAGTTTTTTATAAGTTTTCTTATTTACTTTTTTAATGAATTATTAAGTATTAATCATTTTTATTAATATCAGAAATATTTAAAAATAATTAATATAAATTGAAATTTCTTTCTAAAATGCCGATGTATGACCTTCTATAAATTCAAATATCAAAACGAAGCAGCTTTAAGTCAAATGCACTCACTCTCGAGTACCTTATCGCTGAGTGCAGACTTTTATGAAGTGACTTCTAATGATGCCCTACAATGAGGCACACACACAAGTGCTCATTTAGGATGACATTTCTCATGTGTATTTGCAGGTTGCCAGAAAAACTGTATACGAATTAATGAAATGCATTAAACAATCTAAATGCGAATTGTCAACACTGAACCGTGATCCGTGAACTGTGAACTGTGACTTGGGACTTGTGACTTGTGACTGCGCTCGTTAGCGTTTCACACACTCTGACAAGGTATTTCAACCCTACGCAGGGTTGAAACATTTGCAAAACACTCGCCACTCTCCTCATTATCATAATTTGAATATATTTCAGGCGAGTTTTAAAATATTCATGCGAGTAGAACGCTGTCAAGTGTCTGCACGTGTATGCGTTATAACGATGTATATATCGTGTGCATTATGTGCTGATTTAGGTGCCCCTTTACCTTCTACCACTTGGTAATGACTTTATTTTCTGCATATTTCTCATGACTGGTAATGGATTTAAAAAATTAGACATAAGTATTAGACACACATTAATATTTAGCTTTCTAACTCTTTCAAATTCAAAGGTCTATTAACAGTTGTTTTCAGGCAGCTACAGTTATCAATATTTTATAATTTTTAGTTTTTAGACCTTGCACTTTAATAAAAAGAATATTAGGTTAGTAAAAGTGGGAAATGTCTATGACTTCTTTCAAAATCCACATTTAATTCAAGCTAATGACGGTGTTTATGAAAAGGATAAATGGCTGCTTAAAGCGTTAAATCGAAACTAATTTCAGTAAAGTCCAAAACTACAATTAAATTATAACGAATTTAGCGGGTGATAATATCTTTCAGTAGGAGCGTTGAGGTTTATGGGGCGTGGTGTACGCTGAGCAAACAACAACAAATCAACATGGTCATGCAATATTAATATTTATGCACAAATATTGAATGAAAAGCTGGGCAGCGTGGCGGGAGGGCCGGGATAGGAACCGGAAGAGTTCCTCAGGGCGATTCGCAAATAGTCGTATATCTAAGTGAAATGCTAAAAGATTGATGACATGGCGTCTTTGTGCGAATGTGTTTGTGTATCTTTGTTTGTGTGTGTGTGTGTTTGCTGGACGCTTCCTCCATTTGTATGTGTGTGTGTGTGTGGCACGTTTATAAGAATTTATGGCAATGACTGCCGAGGCAACGTGGCGTATACGCAATATTTATATTTATGTATTATGAATCAATGCGTGCAGCGCGCTAAGCTCACACGCAAGCACCGGGGGGGAGGTGTGAGGATGGCATAAAAAAGTATGTACACTAAAACAAAAGGATAACAATAACTTCTTGATATTACCGGGGGGTTGGAGGTTTTCGCAATATGCCCGAAAGGTCTTTGGGGCGGATTATGTTTGCTGTGCGCATTTTTTTCCGGGCCTGCTTATAAATAAGCTCACATAACGGTAACGAATAGAGTGCACATAAAAATTGCATGAAAATGAAAGACACCCACACATTCGCATACCCAAACAAGAACAAGAAGGACCACAACAATCATAGGCAGATGGACCCTAGGCTTGGACTTGGTCTGGTTGTATTTTATGTAAAAAATTATACTATTACAATCAAGTTTACGATTGCAATTCGGCCGCATTGCTTGAGTGCCAATGAATATGATGATGGTTAGACGATGCTCCGAATGATGATGATGATTGTGTTGGCTTTTTTCCAAAAATAAAAGAACAGCAAATAAATAAGCCCATGTTATGAGCGCTATACCTAAACGGTAGACTTAAGTTACGAATCTCGTAATGTATTTAGTACAATACGCAACTTTGTAACAAACTTTGTATTTTCAAATCATTTCAATTCAATTTTATTTATTATTTTTTGCAAGCAATCGATTGTGTCTGGAAATTCACAATTCACGTCGCTGCTGCTTAAAAATAATGCTCAAATTTTTACAGCTAATATTGCAAATTTAACTGCTTTAAGCTTTTATTTATGCTGTCAATGAATGTTTTAAAAAAGTAATTTATTTATATTTTATTTTTATATAATAAGAATTTTAGTACAAGTGTTTTATTTTCATATTTAAGACTTTTTCAAACAGTACTTTAAAAGATAAGAAATGGGCCTATTGAGTAAGTGAAAGTATGAAATATTTGTAACAGCCAGAAGTACAGACTCTACAAATTATATATTTTCTTGTTTAGGTCGACTCGCTGATAAGGAAAACCTAGTTTTTTATACTTTGTGCGAATGTACTTTGCTGCTCATGTTAACATAAATTTATACTACTGTTATTATAATATGTTAATATAATTTATATCGCTCCCCGAACTCTCCCTGGACGAACTCGAGCTTGCCGAACTCTTATTACACTTACACTTGCTGACCTATTGAAATATTAGTAATAGAATTATATAAATATATTAATATTAAAATAATAAGTTGAACATTCAATTCATTCTAATAAATATTACACTGATTAACAGAACCTCACGCAGCAGCATTTAAGGCAGACGTGCCCACTCCATAGCTCTCGCTGCTCTTTAGCATATGGGGAGAGCCTCTCCGTTTGGCACCACTGCTTTACACCTCTCACTACGGATAACCGTAATTCCAAGCTGTACTCAGAGGAACACAAGCACACTTCCACAGCTGTGCACAGGCAAGAGCTTGCTCTCACGCTTAGGGAGCCAGCAAGAGCGCACACGTGAGAGAGCTTAAGCGCTGCCTGCGTATGCAAGCTTGGCAAAGAGAGCGCAGCAGCCAGCAGCGCTGCTGCGATTGAAGCTCCGCTTGATCGCTCTCACCACAGCGAAAGCGCATGGGCTTGGGGGTGGGTTTCTGTTGGGCAAAGCCCGCAAGAGACAGCGAGAGCGCAGAGTGCAAGCGCTATAAAGGCTGCTGCGTGGAGCTCAGCTGATCAGTGCAGCAGCTGCCGATGGCTTGAGCAGTCGTGTGGTGCAGTGGTGCGGAAGTGCAGTGGGTGCTAAGGCTGCTTATCAGTTGGCGCAATTGTCACTGTAACTGTAACTGTAACTCAATAACTGTAACAGCAATGAGTCATATGCCAGAACAGCGGCACAGGGTATAATAAATTAATTTAAATATTCAATCGCATAAAGTGATTAACCCATTGCATTTACAATTTCTAAATATTATTGTATTGACAATCAAAAATTACACAATGATTCGTTCTACAACAGAAATTAAATTAAACTTGATTTGTTTTAGAATTCGAATTAAATCGTTAAAAAATGTAAAATAAAAAATAAATAATAGTTTTATAGAGTATACAGATAAGCATCTTCATTGCCTTAAGATCAGGCGATACCATAAGGAGAGCGCACTATCAACCCACCCCAGGCTGTGCGCTCTTGATAAGCGCAAGTAACGGTGCTTTCCTTATAGGCTGCATATGCAGCTCTCTCTGGCTCTCTCAGCGCATTATGTTAGAGCGAGTGTGGTGAATTGAGTGCAGTTGAGTAAGCGTTAACTTTGCCAATTTGCAATTCTATTTAATTATATTTATTAAATATTCTTGATTAGGTAGACGAGCTGATTCGATTTAGCGATGTCCGTCCGTCAGTCCGTCTATCCGTTTGTATGATTTCGGCAACTACATATAAAAGCTTGAGCTGCCGTTTGATGTGAAATTGGTATAAAAGAAAAATATTGCGATATCAATAGACTGCCAGTATTTGCCAACTCTTAGTGTTATTATGCCCATTTGTGCAGCAAGTCAAAGCGTTTAGGCGTTCTTTGCAAAGCCCAGCTGGAAATGTCAGCAAAAGCTGCAATGGATCCGCATTCAAATCGCACACTTTGTTATACATACATACATACATACATATATGCACTGCTACACACATAAAATCATCATACACGTGACTGCATGTCAAAGTAGAAAGTTCTGTGGCGCAAAAAATTGGCTCAAAGCTCACGAAAAAACACTCGTTGGGGCAGGAGGGGGCTGGAAAAACTGTGCGGCAGTCGAAAGCACCGCTTGTTGATGCTGAAAGTTGCCTTTGCCTGTAATTGTTGTTGTTGTTGTTGTTGTGCACACTTTTAGCTATGGCAATTTTTACCTGACTGCCGCCAACTCCAAAACTTGCCCACTTGCCCCAAGGGGGTGTCGAGAGGGCTGAAATGAAAACTGCAAGTGCAGCTCACAAAATGTTTGTTATTGCGGTTTTTCCCCCAGTTGCACTGCCTGGTGTTGGGCCCCAGCTGAATTTCCAGTGTGAGGAACTCTGGGCCAACCAAGCTTCAGGTAAAAAAGAAATGCCTGAAAAGTTTTTCCCCCAGTGCTAAAAAGCATGTAGTGGAGTAAGTAGTCTTGAGAAAACCTATCATTTTGTCTTGCCATTAAACCTTTCTTGTTTCTTGAAAATGTACATTTCGATATTATTTACTAGAAAAACGGCTTAAGCAAATTGTCTATTGCATATCTTCGCTGTTTCTTTTCCGATTGTAACATAATCTACAGCATCGATTGAGAATACCGTAGGTTTTACAATTGTGGCTGCTCTGACTTCCTGCGGTTAGTGTGGGAAGGGTGTAAGTATAAAAAATCTGGGAAATTAAAGTTGATTTTAATTTAAAACTAAATTTTATAGAAACAAACAGCACAATGGGGGCGATCGAATTCATATAATAGATGACAATTTGTATAATATTCGCTGGAAAGGAGTTTAAAAGGAAGCGACTCCCTTGGGGCAAGTACCCACTGTGGACAAATCACAGCACATGTTGTCATTTGCTTCGAATTATGGGCAGACAAGTGCAGTAAGTTCTGGTGACGGTTGCCATCGATGCAGGACACCCTGAGACTCACCAAAAATACGAACGACACATTTTATTGATGTTAATTTAATGCAAGAAATAAAACAGGCGGCGCTGCAACGGAAATAAAACGAGAACGGCCCAGCCAAGTCAAGCCAGTCGAGACTGAAATAAAAGATTTGCATATAAACAGGCGTCGATACACAGACAAATACACACACACACACATACATATACATATGTATATATGTATATACAGGAACTACACACAGGCAATGGCATACGCCAAAATTTGCATAACAGACGGGCCCCGAAACTGTCATGGCCAAGGTTTTACATCCGCTTGCCGCAATCTTCGCCTGTATCAGTGTTGCCAAACGAACTTTTTCCCGCCAAATCAGGGTTTTTCCAAGAGCTAGCAAAATTGTGAAACAGCTGGGAGCGTAAGTTCTTGGTTTTTTTTTTTAATATTGCGGCTTTTTCAGCTTATTTTTTAAATTTAAATTTTTTTAAATCCACACAAAATTAAGAATAAATATAACTTGCTACTTTTATGAGATTGTAATATTAATCGTAGTTCAAAAGCATTAAAAATAATAACTCTTAACTGGCTTTTATTTGGATATTTTTTTCCACTAAATTCAATTGAGAATTATTTCAATAAAAAGTAGTCATCACTGGTCTGTATTGCCCAAAACGCTCAACAATTCGCAAGGGGGAAAAGGAGGAAGGACGCCCCGCCCTTCAATAATATTTATGGCGTCGACTCATTCTTAAATGGTCCGCGCGACATATGCAAGTGGATATTGCTCCATTTTCAATTGGATTTCATGCCATTATAATATTCGTACTCAATCTCTGTAGCATTCCACCTTCCACCGCGCTCTCTCCTTGGGTAAGTGTGAAAAGAAAATACTTGCAAGAATATGTAAAAATACGCCGAATACTGGAAAAAATCGCTTGTGCCAAAATTTATTGTCATGTGTAAATGGCAGACAAAGGAAGAACGTGAACATTTACAACATTTCGCTTTAGCTCAGTTCAATATAATTGCATGCACTAAAATTTAATCGGGTCTAAGGAAGCATGTCGGCATATTGAAAATTCCTTAACGGGTAATTGTCTCAGCTTATTAATGTTTATTGCAGCTTATTTTAATGTATTACAGAATGTAATCACATATTTTATTGAAACTAATTTTTTGTATTTTATACAGATTTTCTAATAATTTGACAAGTTAAAGCGTCGATAGAGAAGGCCAAATTACAAAATGGAATGGGGGGAGGTATCCTAACTCAAAAACCAATATTATCAAAAAGGAGAATGATGCAGGATTATAAATATTTTGTGAGGTCTGTCATACCTACTTTTGGGTGTTCCTATTTGCACTAACTTAATAGAACCTTTTTAGGGTTTAATTATTCGCAATCAGATTTATATCGTTAAGATTCTGAAATCGTTTTTTGATACATTTTGATAAGAAGACACGCCATATATGCCTTAGTATTTTTCCGAAGTTATACTATCTGTTGTTGATTGAAGTGCAAAAGTAGCGGTTTCCCAAACACGAATTGCTATCTCAATAAATAATTTACACAAATCACCCACTAAGCCAGCTGGCAGAGCTTAAGGCATCCACTGCAGCCATCAATTTTGATACTCCAGTAGCTGTTAAATTCCTGGGCCAATATCTGACACTCTATGCGTAGCTCTGCAGTATTTTTGATAGATTTGCCAGCATGCAACGCATGTAAACATCGGATTTTGCTAATCAAATTAAGTGCAAGTTAATGGCGGGCCAAACTCCCAAACAATTCTCGCCCTTAACCAGAGGCAAAGAATTATTGCTGAGCATCGACTGGGATTTTTACTTTGTTTGCACACACGAAAATGATGAATAATAAATTGCTAATCATAAATATTGCGAAATCGGGCAAAGAACTGAGCAGCTGCCCCATTGCCCCGCCGGTTTCAGCGAAAAGCAAAACACTTCTCAAAGTACACATTGTTAAATTGAAAGGAAACAAATGTAAAATTTATACAGCTGCAATCCCCCTATCAAAGGCACAAGAAGAGCAAGAGAATAGTGTGCTCGACCTGCCCCATCAAATCAGCTTGAACGCAGCGCATGCAAAATCAAAGATTACTTAAGAGTGGCATGGGGCAGGGGCATAGTAGATGTACTCGTAGTATTCAGAGGCAGACACAGAAGTTGTATCAGGGGTTAAAGATGGTCCTCAAAGTTTGCTCGATTTGCCATCAGGCGAAAATCATTACATATTTCATTTTACAACAAGCTTCAGAATGCAGAGAGAACAATTTGTATTGTATGTATTGTTTATAACTAATTGATGGTGGCTGGTGGGAGCTCTGGCTTTAATATATAGGCAAATTGTCCAGTTAGATATGATATTTATTTGTATGATATTGATATTGATGATATATAAGTGATATAACCATAATTAAATGACTTTGCTTTTCTGCTGCTGCTGCTGATCTGCGTTGCGTTCACTCGCTTCTTATTCTTCTTCTTTTTCTTCTTCTCCTCTGCTGTGTATCGCCTATCGACGACTATCGCCTACCGCCACTTCCAAGGATTAACGGTAACATTTTGCTGGTTCACGGTACGGTGTTCAATTCGTTCGCTCACAAGAGATAGGGGATTGGGTATGGTGTAAAAAAAGGGCTTACTAGATAATGCCAAATATTTTAAACAGATATAAATCAATTGCACTTTCGATAGTCCATAGGCTATATTATAGATTAATAGATAGAGTGACTTGCACAATCGTACTTCTTTAAGATGGATGCATTATAAAGCACTTGCGTTGCGTAAAAAAAAACCTTTTTATAAAACTAAAGCTCTTAATTAGTTTCGGATGTGACAAATAGAAAAACATTATAAAATCCTAGTCTAGGTGCTTGTAAAAAACAATTTTGTATGACTTGTATGCAGCTGACACAATGAGGTTTAATTAGCTCAATCACAATAACGTTTACCTAATTTTTGGCCTTATCGCTATCATCTGGTAGGAATAATGTAACTGGTTACCCGCGCTCACTCCACGCTTGACCAATTGTACAGCAAGTAATGAAAAATCAATACAATCTGAACAGTTTCTGCTGCAAGCATCGCAATCAAAAAAGGAATCAGAGTGCGAGGCAGGGACAAAGTTCAAATCGGACTCAATGGACTACATATGGGTGTATGTTGCATGTGGGGCAGGCAAATGGCATTGCGATTGTTACGGTGCAATTAACACGGGTCAAATCCATGCGAGTCAAATCGAGCTGGCAGCTGACAAGTTTCTCATGAGCCAGCCGAAAATGTTGACTAAAAATCACAGGGGCCATGTATACGAAATGTACAAAAGTCAAGTGCAGCAGGGCGATGATTACAGTTACAGTTCGTTAGGACAACCGAAAGGAATACAGAGTGGCATTAGCTCCAACCATTGCCATTGCCAGAAATAGTAAATAGCAAGCAGCAACGGTAAGTTGTGGTCTCGGTCTCTCTTTATTTCCTGCATTTGAAATCGTCAACAATGCACTTTTAATTAAATTTCCTGTTCGATGCAGGTCCAAAGCATTGCCTATTTTAGTGCTTGCCACAAGAAACTGTTGCACTTACACACAGGCACAGACACACACACAGGCACAGACACACATTGTTAGTAAGGCACAACCACAAAATCTTGGCTTAAACAATGCTGGCAGCAACAACAATAATAGCCAACGTAACAAACCAGCCAAGCAATTTGCAGCGACTCGCCAAGAAACAGCTGCGAACCAACGTAAGCATGCAGTAGAGTACACCAAGAAAACAGGCATCTCAATCTAGCAACGAAGTTTTAATACCCTGCCCATAGAGAATATACAAATTCCGCATCAGCAAAGTTAAAAATGTCAGTTTATTGCCTATTTATGGTTACATGGTATGAAAATAGTTACAAGTTATTTGATTTATTTTTGCCAATTAAAACAAAGATTTGTTCTATAAATTAATTTCTGAAATTATGCTTTGCTAATCTAGCCTTACAAATTAGAGATATATGTCAATTTAAACATTCAATCATTCAGTAAATTAATCATATTTTTAATCTTTCTGAAAGCATTCAACTTTGAATATTTTTTAAAATTTAATATTCTGTTTGATATTTTGTTTGAAGTTAAACATTTTGAAACTTGGCGAATCAAATCTGTAATATAATTAATCGCTGTAAAAATATAAACAATTTAACAATAAAAAATTAAATAATACAATTTTTATATAATGTATATCACAAAACGTGTGAATATTTTGTTGAATTAAAAAATAATTTTATAGTTGTTTATAAAAACAAATACTATTTTAGATATAATAATAAAGAAAATATGCACTATTGCATTCAATAAAATTTCTTTTCGAAGAATATTGAAAAAGGAAAATAAATGAATGACAGAAAACAAAAAACCAAACTACAATTAGTCGAATCGATACCGATAACAGGAAATATAGGTTTTTTTGTGCTTTTCTACTCTGCCTGATTCAATAGAATTGACTCGGCCAGATAGAGAATAATGCCATATATATAGCAGAGTCTAGCTCGATTCCCTCTCACTATGTTAGTGTAAGTTATGGTCGGTGAGAGCATTCAGATCCTGACCGGAAGCTGCAGCTGGAGTTGTTTCCGTTGTTGCTGCTGCAGACAACAAAATGGCGCTGCGAATTGTTGGCGCAAAGAGCGAAAATACAAGCTAAGTTGTTCGTGTTGCTATTATTGTTGCTATTGTTGTAGGAGCTACTGTTGTTTCTGGTGGCAGAGCCCATGAATATTCATAGCGGTTGCCGGGGCAGTCATTCATTCATTCGTGATTTCACGCAACGGGCTTCAGAGCCGAGAAAACAGACAGAGGAAGAGCACGAGATGGCGATGCGGCATACAACAGACAAAACATGAAACAAAATAAATAAACAAATGTCAGCAGACTTGAAGGAGGAAATAGAAGCAGCGTGGGGGATGGGGAGAGGGAGGGGGAGGATGACTACGCCAAGAAATTGGCGTGAAAATAAATCAAGAAACAAATTGGAAAATTTGTTATTTCGCCAAGAGAGGGACAGGCGGACAGAACACAACGACAAGCCAACTGGAAGGAAGTCTGAAATACTTTGATATTATGGGTGCTAAATGGGAAGGTATTGAGTAGACAATGCATCGAATTGGTTAACAAATAGCCCTTTATCTCTTGTGCTTAGCATGATCGAAATTCTATAAATTAACAATAATTCTGAATAATATATTTATTTATTATTCGATCGATAATTCAGGCATATTTAAAGCAAAAGCTGCACCACAACAAGTACAGTGCATTACGGTAAAAGGCGGTACAATCAACTGGTGCAAAACAAACAACGTTTGGCCCACAAAGTGAAGGCCAATTAAAATGTCCTTTGGGCAGTTTTGCAATTTAATTAACACACATGCAGGAAATATATATACACATATACACCCACACATCGGCAGTGCATAAAAAACTGCCTCAAAAGCTACCTGAAAGGCATCCGGCTGGCTCAAAATGAAACTGCACCCAATAAGAGCATAAAAATCGTTTATTTAATTGTAAAATATACATATTTAAATAATACCCATTAAATTGCAGTAGCAGAGCAGATCGTTCGCTTAAGCCGCGCCCACAACCTCAGGGCCAGCCAGCGCCCCTTTTGCAAGCCATATCAGCTGGCAAAGGTAATCAACTGAGCCGGGCAAATAGTGAAGTGAAAAGCAGTAAGGCCCAAGCCGATCAGTCGGACGTGCCCGATTGAAGAATAACCTGAAGCCCATATTTTAAGTATTATGTGCTTATTCTTACTTTTTATACCCTGTACCCATTGAAACTGGGAAAAACAGGGTTAACAATTTTGTCAGAATGCATGTAACAGGCAGAAGGAGCCGTGGCATATATATATATATATATATAGTATACTTTATGGGGTCTGCCAGAACACTAACCCTGCTTTCACCCATTTATTATCATCATAATAAACCAGCGCTATAGCTCTTTTATTATATTATATTTTACTGTCCTTACTGTCAATCTGGTTGAGCACACTCGACTATAGCTTGCACCCGTTAATGTCCCGCATGTGCGCGAAGCGAATGTGTGGATGGAAACTGTTTCGGGATACATGGGAGACATGAGAGACCGACTCGACGTCTGCGTCTGGGCAGTCCTTTGTCCTGCGAATGGAGGAGGGCATTTACTTTGAGTGCACTGCGCTCATTTAAATGTAAATTTAAATGAAATTTTAATCCAGTTTAAGGACTGTATACTGTACACTGTGTACGCAGAACCTTTTGATGCTGGCGAGTTGCCTGCAACTGTGACCCCATGGACAGCATCATACTCATCGATGCTGCCCCCGACAGTCCGTCTGTGCCACGTACAATTTGCCTCACACAGAGGACAAGGCTGCAGTCAGATTATAATGTGATGGAGCCTCAGCTGTATTTATTGATAATTTGACAGCACACAAGAATACATTTAGTCTGTCATATCGGCGTCCTGGAACTACAAGCCTCTATTGATGTTCCTCCATCGGTGAACCAGATCACATTGCGGCCCCTCATCGTCTGACTCCAGATCAAGATTTGGATCAATATCCAAAACTGGCGGCGGCGTATACGATGCTTTTTTGACCAGATTAAAATCGCACCTCTTGCAGTAATGATCGGTGTCCTTTCGTGGCTCGAATCTCCTGTCACAGATGGCACAGCCCCGTATGGGCAGACGGCATTGTATACAGCGATGCTCCTGATCGGACAATTCATGCCAATAGAATCTGCGAAAGCAATTGCTGCAACAGTACAATTTGTAGTCAGGTTCTTCCATGCTGCAATCACAATAACAATCGATTTACAAATTAATATTAATATTATTAATATACTACAAACCTGAAACACGTTCCTTCCCAAAATAAAAACCTTTTCGATGAGCTTTTAATCAATGCGTACTTAAATAGGTTGCTGTCGTCTATCGACAAATTGTTGACAAAATCTGACACTGCGTTCCAGGCTATGTACGTCAACCCTGAAAAAAGCGACGCATGACGCTTAGTTGTGCATCCCTGGTAGTGAGTGAGAGAACGGCACAAGTAACAATATTATTTTAATGATACGAAGGTGTTTAAAACAAACCTGAAACACGTTCCTTCCCAAAATAAAAACCTTTTCGATGAGCTTTTAATCAAGGCGTACTTAAAAAGGATGCTGTCGTCTATCGATAAATTGTTGACAAAATCTGACTGAGCGTCACAACAAATAACAATATTATTTTAATGATACGAAGGTGTTTAAAATTGGGATCGATTGATTCTCTGCTCCATTAAGTGTGCTTAAATGGAATCTTAAACAATATTATGCGTGATTTTAATGCTCCGTTCGTGATTGAGTTTGCTTGTTGAGATTTACTCCGGATGTTCTTCAGGTTGCCGCTGATTGCCACAGATGCACACACACACACACACACACACACACAGGCACAACCCATCCATATGCTGTGGCATAATTTACATCGCATTAAAAAAGCAATAATGATTTATTGTTGTAGCTGTGCCACCACAGAAAACATATTTAAAACGACGTTTTTACGTTTAATGAACAGTAAACTGACATTTATGTATACAGCATAAGTGGAGATATATGCATGCATAAAGAATATATAATCAGGCAAAGTGAAGATTACAATAAGTGCATATTATGATATCGAATAATCCCAACAAAATGCTCTGTTGTGTTTGGATTTCATGAGCTTAAACCCATATACGGTAGGTAGGTCGGTTTTATATGGATGTGTGTTAATATGAAATACAAATATTTTTATTAATACAAAAGAAACTTTATGATTAATCTTTCTGTTTCCTAGAAGCCCTGCGAGTATATCAATAATCATGATGTCCAACGAAGACTCACAGAGCGTAACACCCTACATGATGAGCAGCTGGGAAGGAAGTTCCGAGGCCCTAACAGCATCGCCTACATCGCTGCAGCAAGAAGATCCAACCAAATCTCCTATGAGTACAGAGAACAGAGTAGGACCGGGTTTATTGCTCTTTCCCGGCACTGCCCAACGGCATCTGGGCCATCTCCTGCCCAAAAGTCACAGACTGAAAACGACAGCTGCAAATGTCAATACGAAAACGAATGCAAATTCAGACTCGAATGTGGATGTGGATGCGGATGCTAATGAGCATCACGTGGCCATTAATCGGCTAAAACCGTACGGTGTTCGCAGCTTTCGACGTCCGCCTCTCTGGCAACCACGTCCCAACAGCACCAAGAGAACAGAGGGGCAACTCCCTCAACGGACCAGGTCAAACATGGAGGAGACTGCGTACATGGCAAAGCTGCAGGCCTTCATAATTGAATTTCTGCAGGGCTCCTCCATACACGGATTTATCTATTTGGCCAAATTTGGACTGAACTTTGTGGAACGGTAAGTTTGTAAGTAAGCTAGTAATGAGAAATCACTATCTATATTACATCTTTTATGTAGAGCATATATGGGTTAAAAAACACAATAATACAAAAGATTCTCTACCTCGTATAGTTTCCGACATCTCAGCGTTCATTCAGGTGTACCAAACATACAGAAAGACGACTATATAGACTTAGCTCGTCATTCTGATCAAGAATATATATACTCCCTCTCTCTGCCTATTGCATACATTCTCACAAAGTTATTCACCCTGTTTTTACCCATTTGAGATATAAAAATCGCCTTCATAAATAATAGTTTAAGGCTTGAATTTCTAGTAATCATTTGCAGTTTGCTTACCAGTGGCATTTAGTGGATTTAGCTTTGTTTTCAAAAGTTGTATTAACTTTTCTACTCCACATTTCCAGGTAATTAAGTAACCAAATTGAATTAAATCAAAGCCTCATTATGGCCTAACAAGCGCAAGTCTAACCAAAACATATATCCTGGCTTACTTTCGCTTCTTGTTTTGGGGCAAAAAGTACAAACTAAACGGCACAAAACTATAAGTCGAGGACTTAAACTATTCTAAAGCACTTGCACGTGCGCCCATGAGATTGAAATTTCAATTCTGATACTGCTCTGATACTGGCATATGGCATGACCCATAAGGGATGTGCGTGCCTAGGCGGAGGAAAGTGTTTTCTCTTTTCTGGGTTTACTTACTCGCATGCATAAAATTACACATTTTTATACATCTTAGGTGGGAGTCGGGAGTCTGGGTGGTTTCTAGTTTATTTGTATTTGGTGCGAGTCAAACGATGGAGCAATAAATCCTAAAAACTGACATGACACGACAGGATTACACGGCATATGTAGCAAGGCTTAAATTGGTAACAAATTCCCCACCATGACGAGACGAGGGGAGGGGGCAGTATAACAAAAATGGACCACAGCCGACCAGCAGCTGAGGGTTAATTAGTGGATAACATAGCCCTGCCTGGCTGGCCGGACTAAACCCCAATTCACTTCTCCATTACAATTTGTGTTTAGTTTTGCGATTGAAAGTGACAGGTGAAGGCTGAGTGCTGAGAGAGAGTGAGAGAGAAAGAGAGAGAGAGAGAAAGAGAGAGGTGTGTGCAGCACGCAAAGTCCAGCTCTAATTAATAAAATCCAACGATTCGGGCTGTCGGAAATTTTATTTATTTCAGCAGTTCGTTTGATTTATTCAAATAACCAAATGACAAATTACCAAGTGCTGGGGAACGTAGCTCTTTTTGACTTGAATTCCATTTAAAAACATGCCATAGAAAGATTATGTTTTAGATATTGATGAATGAATTCAGCAAAATGTTACCAAGATATTTCCACAGCTTTTCTGATTTATCAGAAATTTATACAATTGCTATTTACAAAAGGATTGCATTGAGTAATATGAAATATTCAAAATAATATAATCATTTCAAAAGTTTCTCTGCAAATTAATTAGTTCAGTTTATTTATCTCTTATTTTTCCCAATATTTTATATGAGCTACATAATCAATCCCTTTTAGCCATCAGCACTTGATTCATCTCATCAGCTGTGGCACTGCTAAAGCTGATCTCGCTCATGTGGAACTGTATGAGGATAATCAAATACGTTGTTGTGGCACCCACAATCTGCAAAGGCAGTTAATTAATAGTAGTTATATTTAGTACGAATCTCCGACCAAAGCTTACCGTATAGAGCAAAGTACAGTCGACGTTGAAGAAGCTCGCAGCGCTGAAGCAAAGACGCTGATGCAGCAGCTGCAGTGAGAACTGTGTTATCTGCAAGGCAGCAAGAGATAAGAGATAAGAGAGGAAATGATATCGAATATATAGGTATAGCTCACCAGAGCGTTATGACTGTCGTTTTGCAGATCTACCTGGATGTGATGCAGACTCAGTGCCAAGCGTGTTGTCTACATAAGTATAGGAAGTATTTAATCGTATAATCGTATTAATATTTCCTTAGACAGTCCAAGTTCTACTTACAAAGTACGCGGCACGTTCGCACATTAGTGCTAGAGCCAGGACATTGCCCAAGTGGGGCGTGGTCCAGAGCGTACTGCCCAGTATCTGTAGGAAATCGAACGGCGATGCGGCAAACTGTCGAAAGTTGAGGAAGATCCAGTAGCAATTGGAGGTGATCGATAGAAAATCGTTGCCCAAATTCACCAGCATGGAGAGACCGTAGCAACGATTCAACAGACCCACCAGTTGCCACAGTCGCTGGTAGAGCACGCGTGCCGCCATCAGACGCTGCATGCGATCATCGGCTGCCAGCTGTAACTGCAGCGCCTCCTTGATGCAAGTTGGGGATGGGGTCTGTGCCACAATAGCTGCGGCTGCCTCAGAGCTGAGCTGCAGAGACTCGAGCAAATTCAACAGCAGCTTGAGACGCTGATGCACGATCAATATGGCCGTATAGATTTGAAAATACCGCACGCCGCACACTAGCAAAGGCAGCAGGTAACACACCCAGTATATGGGGAACTTACCATCGGGGGAGAGCATTTTGGTTATGATTATGAATCCCTGGCTTACAATATAACCCGCCAGCATCCACATGCCACGTCGGGATACTTGACGGCGCAGTTGCTTGTTGTCCACGTCGATTTGCAGCATGCGGGCAAAGTCCCGATCGATGTCCCGCATCAGGGAGAAGAAACGATGCTGCACTTGACGTTGCCACAGCGCCTCTAGCAGCGCTGTGGCATGTGCCACACGTATACCCACCAGCTGTATGGAGTCTACTGTGTGGCCAATGTTACTCTTTTCGGTGCCTTCGTCACCATCAACACTGACAATGCGACTCTCATCCAACAGCCCATAGAGCAGATAACCCCCGGATATGAGGAAAACCAGCCAACCGTAGAGCTCCAGCAACCGAGAACGTTTCAACTGCAGTGTTGCAGGCTCCAAGCGCCATTGCCACAGGTTGCAGATCTGGCA
This sequence comes from Hypselothyrea guttata, assembly GCA_035045125.1. Taxonomy (NCBI): domain Eukaryota; kingdom Metazoa; phylum Arthropoda; class Insecta; order Diptera; family Drosophilidae; genus Hypselothyrea; species Hypselothyrea guttata. The sequence goes on from JAWNNJ010000066.1 coordinate 186,909, forward strand.
GAGGCGGTGCAGCGGTGCAAGTGCTTCCAAAACATCCATGGCAAAAGCCAAACTATCACTGAAAATCAGATAAATTTCCATTTGGTTAATGCTGCTTAAATGCAATTATCTTATCAGCCAATTACAGTTAAATATTCTCATCAATTATCTGATAACGATACAGCAAAACAAATCGAATACACTAAGCACTAGCATGACGCAAGCTACTGCCAAGTCCAGCTAATTGTCTCTTGCATATCTTCGCTGTTTCTTATCCGAACGTAGTAATACAAGATGTTCCCACTTACACTAGCAAAATAGACCGTATTGTACTTTTTCAAAGTATAAGGTCTAATAAGCAAAATTTATTTATACCGGATAATCGTAGTACAACCTTAGCTTCAATTGACCTGCTGACGACTGAGCACGGTTGCCCTACTGACTTGATTCCTTCCTGGAGGACTCAGTTTATACGTGTCTTTCATCAATCATTATCTGTATAATATATGTACATATATGCATATATCATCCAGTTGTCAACAAGCTGAAATACCAATGACAAGGCGGAAATCCGCTAATGGACTTTGGCTATTCTGATAAATAACCAGTAAGGATGTAGCGAGTCAGTCGTACGCACCAGACTGTAGAATAGCCTCCAATCTAATATGCAAAAACTGAAAAACACACAGACACCTAACTCGTCGTCCCAATTAAGTAGCCTTATTCTATCTGTAACACACATTTACACAAAGTTAGTATACCCCAGTTTTACTCATTTTATGAATACAGGCTATTTTGAAAAAGGTGAGTCAATTGACGGAGAAGGTAGCAGTCAAGGACAACGAAGTAACAATGACGTTCACAGATAAACATTGGAAGTCTGCTCATAAACATGTATCGAAACACCCAGTAACAGAGACATTAAATGTCTTTTAAGTTAGTCGGGGAATAAGTCCATAACAGTACGGTGCACTTAATTAATCTATGTAATATATGTAATATGTGGAACCAAAACTGATACAGAAACTAACATCAAGTTTTATAATCTGAAGTTAAGTTAGTTAAGTTAGTGCAGATCCCACAAAGTATATATATTTTTAATCCCGACGACAAGCCGAGTCGATATAGCCATGACCGTCTATCCGTCTGTCTGTCCGTTCGTACGAACACTATAACAGGAAGAGAAACCATATTCGGTATTTAGGTTCTCCTAATCAGTAAGCAAACTGATATGAGTTCAGTAGATGGTCTTCCTTTTGAGTAAGCCAATTAAGACAGATACAGACAGCTTTACGATAAAAGTGTGAGCCAATAAATTTCTTATAGTTAAAACTTTATGCAGTTCATCATGAAAGGAGAAATGTAAATGCAACATGTATGTTAAGCTAAAACGCTTTCAGTTTTATCATGATTGCCAATCCCTTCTCGGTTAGTCAACGGGAATACCTATTATATTGTGCTTTTATATGTATACGATCTGTGTGTATCTCTGATATGCGCTTTTATCCGAATATGTTTATGACATGTGTGCATAAAATTGAGCTTGTGATGCAGAAATATTTTGTATTAAGCGGCGCTCAAGTGGCTTTAGTTGCCAGCAATAATATTCCAGGTGGAAAATGCATAAATCGCTCGAGTCTGTGTCGCTGACATGAGATAACCTCAATTCCGAAATCGTTGAAAACTAGATGACTGGAGCAGAATGGGGAACCACAAGTGTTTGACTGCATAATCCAGAACCCAAACCAGAGTGCAAAAACCCAAACAACAATCCACATGCAAAGCACGCAAATGCACGTATAATGCGAGTGGTTTTTTGAGAGGATTCGTTTTTTATATTCCACAGGAAGCTCAAAATGCGTTGCCACTAGTTACGAATGGGAAAATGGGCGAAAAAAACAACTAATAACTTTTAAGTAAATAGCCAAAAAATAGACAACTTTTCATTCATTGAAATGATATATAATTTTTTGTTAAATGAGCGATTAACACAATAAACCAAACTCTAATTTATAGAGGGTATCGGGGAGTAGTAGGCTATTTTAAAAATATATTAACACTGTATTAAATGTGATTGTAATACTAATTTGCTTGGTATATTTAATATTTAATTTAAAACGAAAATTGTTTACACAGCTTATGACATAGATGAAATTCACAACTTTAATGCAATCACAAAAACCCCCAAACTTGTGTTTGCATTTTTACAGTGTCCTCATGCATCACTGAGCCTCATTCACGCACAAATATTACTCATATGAATGCCAAAAGATGTTGAAACAACGCAGGAGGACAACCAGACTGACAGACAGACACATAGACAGACGGACAGAGATAGACAGTCATCAGTCGAGACTGACAAACAAGTATGTAGTATGTCTGCATGATGGCCAAAGAATTTCTGCGAGAACAGCAAATGAAAGGCACATTCCAAACTTCGTCATAACAATTTAACCAAATTAAAATGAACTGTGGAATACCCTGTATATAAATATATATATATCGAATTACTCCGAATATATAAAATATATAAAACAGGCAGAAGAATATATGTATTATTGATCAGGGCGGCAAGCTGAGTCGACTAAGCTTTGCCCATCTGAATGAACTATGAGATTCCGAAAACTAGGAGCTATACCAGAAGCTAGATCAGTCATTTTTGGAATGTAGGTAGCTGTATAACATACGATCAAGTAAACGAAGATCAAATCTACACAAATTCTCTTTTCATTGGTTGGTAGAGCTCATTAATGTTTAATATTGTTTTTTTTTTTTTAAATTATATCATTTTAAAAAAGAAATTTCTGGCATTTGGAAATTATTCTGTTTTTTTAGAAAGCCTAAGAGTAAATTCTGATACCGAGTTATATTAAAAAAACATATAGCTTGATTCTCCGATAATAGCTGGTCCATTAACTATGCCTGGAATATTAATAAAAAAAAAAAAGGGAAATTTTAAATAATTTTTAAACAATAACAGAAATGTTTTTATATTTAAAAATTAAAACTCCAAGTGGCTATTACAGGAATGAAGTGTTCACACACACAGCCATGTTTATACATATAGGAGTATGTGTGTGATGTGTTGACAGCACTGAAGGCTTTATGAGCCATTGCTGGCGTCCAAATGTCAACGTTGTGTGGCAAGTGACTAGGAGAGGAATTCTCGGCGAGGATTTTCCAGCTTTTCTCATGCTTGTTATGGCCAAGCCGTCTTGCTGAATGTCGATTTTGGCTGTCGTCGCACTTGCACCAAATAAAAGTCGGGCGCCAGGCAGGAAAACGGGAAAACGGGAAAAAGGGAAAAAGGGTTGCCAAGCCTCCAAAGTGTCGCCTGGCGTTCGTTGACTTGCGTGCCTCCATCCAGGCCCAACTGGGCCATAATTCTTTTGTCGCGCATATTTCGCTTGATGCTTACAGAAATTTACACGCAATAGATTTTTATGTGCGTTGCCAGAATGCACACGCAACAAAAAGAAAAGAATGGAATAGAATAGAAAAGAAATTAATGGTATCCATACATCATTTTTTTTTATTTTTTCTGCATTTTTGCGCTACCAATTCTATTTTCTATTTGATTTTTTTAGCATGCTCTGGTTCGCGTTCATCTGCGTCGCCCTTTTCAGCATCATATCGCTGAGCCAACGCACTTGGCAGAGATTTCAGACTTCACCCATGGTCATCTCAATGGACCGTAATAAACTCGTATGGAACACCAGCTTCCCATCGCTCACTGTCTGTCCCCATAAGCGCATCGATGATCTCAAAGTGGACGATTATATTCTGTAAGCCAAATTCAATATAGCCAATAATAATAATATCAAATCATAAGCGCTATTGATAAATTTAAAAGGCATGAAACATAAAAGTTCGATGAATTGGTACTGAAAACAATTATGACCATACAATTTAGATATTATATTCTTAGTCCACAAGATGATATATCAGTATCTCTTTCATCGGTACTCAAATAAAATTTATTATACCATTTTAAGCATCTATAAATATCCTCAGTTAAAGTTTAACATTCTATTTAAACTATAAATATTTGTTATCATTTACAACATTGCATTTTTACAATTTCTAAAATATAATAAAATAATCCGAAAATTCATTCAAATAATATATGCAGATTTTCTATAGAGCTACTACTGCTAATATCTATATTAAGTGATTTTTTATTATTTTTTTGTGTATATTTTCAACTCCCCCATAAAAATATTACAATAATATCTAGTTTCCCTAAACACATTCCAAAAGAGCACATAGCGAGGACTTCGAGGACGAGGCGGACAAGGAGAACTTCCGTGACTTTATTGTCAAACTTGCCAGTCTCACTTATGACAATTTGGAAAGTCTGCCGTTGAACAAGTCGTACAATATCGATAGCAACAATTATTTGGATATACTTTACGAGCTGAAATGGCCCTTCGAGCCGGAAATCAGCAGCGGCGCCGCCGTCAAAATGTTTATCTACGAGACGCAAACAGAGTTTGGAATTTGTCACTCTGTCAACTCGCTCGTAGCGCAATATAATTCCTTCAAGTAAGTCGGTTTAATATTTAAAAAAAGAGCTTTAATCTATATCTTTTTATTTGCAACCTATAGCTATTGGCGGACTGGGGACTGGAGCATATTAAACCATGGCGATCGGGTGACGGTGCATCCCCTCGATGGCGAAATCTATGCGCAGATCATAAATCTATCGACGGCCTACGATGTTTACTTCCACGGTGCCGGCGATGTGCCCAGCATATCGAAACAGCGATATACATTTCCCGAAAGCGATTACACAACCGTAGAGCTGATTGCACTGGAAATCTATACGAACGAAGAGGCCAGGGCGTGGGTAGAAGTATCGGCAATAATAATACCAATAATACTGATTGATTTTACTCTCGTAGATTTACCACCAAACAGCGGAAGTGTCGCTTTCAGTACGAGGCAGATGAGATGCAAACGGTGCCCATCTACAGCTTCGGCATGTGCCTCTCCGAGTGCCGCATGTTCTTCGCCCTGCGCATCTGCGGCTGTGTACCGCACTTCTATCGCAACCGCCGTGAGTATGCTGCAGTCGAGTGGGAGGAACAATCAAAATCATTCTGAATAGCATAACTTACAAGGGATTGAAAGAAAAATCGAGAGTAATCGTACTTGAATCAAAGATATTCAGTGTCAAATGTGCCAGAAAAGTATTGATCCAAGAACGATATTCTTCCTTTGGGCTCGTTCATAAAACTCTCATTTTTATTTTCACTAACTTATAAGATTAAAATTAGCTAAAATTCAAAATTTAATAGGAATTATTTCACGATTCTATTTGAACTTGCACTAGAATTCCAGAACAAATCAAGTTTAATTTTGATACATTTATTTTGGAGAGCAAAGTATTTTAAATTTTTCGATAGTGTAATATTTATATTAAAATATTCAATTTAAATTTCATTATTAAATCAATCTAATTTATTTTATGTATATTAATAAATATATAATTTAAATATTATGAAATCATTATAATTTTATTGTTTTAGAAAATAATCGCCTAGGTTCTATATAAATGTTATTACAAGTGATCAAATAAATGATTATGGTATATCATACTATTCTTATTCAATTGCTTGGTTTATACCGATTGTCTTCAAAATAAACTCCTTTAAATGTTAATTTATAATATTTGAAACATACATTTAACATTTATAATATTTAAACATGCATTTTCTCAACAAAAACAAAAAATGTTATATTGAGATTTAATTTGATATTCAAGTGTATATCCTTACAGTAATTATATTAAAATCTGCGACCAATTTTAATCATATTTGGGCCGCACTCAACCCTGCCTTAATTTTCATCCTCTCGCTTTCCATAGTTTTCCTTTTGCTTTTTTCTGCTGTCCCTGTTCACATAGTTGCACTTAATTGGTCCCATTAAGTTTAACTTTTATATGTGGACACGTTGACTCTGCTGCTGCCCATTTTATGGCAGAAATTTGCTCATAAAATGTTTAAATGGTTCCATTTTAACTTTTCCACGAGTCCATCCCCTTTTGTTGCTCTCACCCTGCTTACTCTCTCCTACTCTCTTTCCGACCCCTGCAGTACGCAATGGTCGCCGTCTGCCGGTATGCGGTCTGGAAGGCATCGGATGCCTGGTCAACATTAAACGTGAGTATTTTTTGATGGTCTTCCACTGGCACATGTAAATATTTGACTCACCTCGAAATTCGTTTTGAATTTGTGAATAGCAAAAATTTTCATTAAAACATTTTTCAACGCTTGCCGCCGAACGTGACCATAATTTGTTTTCAGTTAAGCTTGGTCAGTAATCTTCCCAAGGAATGTGATTATACGTTGAATACTATTTATTTATTGCACTTCCACCACTCGCCTTACATGAATTCATAATTTTAAACATTTATTTTCGCCCTCACACTTTTACAGGCGAGATAATCTCCTTGAAATCGGACAAATATAAAATCAATTGCAATTGTTTGTCCAACTGCGATGATTCCAACTTTTTCGTACAGTCTTATGTAAGTATACAATCATTGCAAGAACAATAACAGTAAAAACCAGTAAGTGGATCTGGGGGACGGTAGGCTACAGTCGGTCGTAACCGAGAAAGGAAGACCCTGGGCTTCGTGTTTCAATTCCAATCCAATACACAATTGTCTGAAGCATATCTTCACTGTTTTTAATCCGATAGTAATGCAATTCACAGCATATATGAATGCCATTACAAGTATGTAGCTTTAAAATGGTATCTGCAGGATTTTTTTGCTATTAATAGAAAAAGGGGAAGAGCAAACTTAATCTGCTTACTACATAGGAGAACCTAAATAGCAAAAATAGTGCCTATAGCTCTTCCAGTTCTTATAGGTGGGTAAATAGACAGGCGGACGGGCGAACGGACAGATGAACATGGCTTTATCTGCCACGCCTCGGTTCTTGTTTTAAATAAATTTCTCATTGTCACTCATCTAATAGACCCTTTAAACATTTTTTTAAGGTACGGGGTCTGGCGAACAAGTAAAACAAATGCCATAATAGAGTTGTTCGAATTTAATATACCCTGTTTGCTATTGATGTGCAGTTTTAAAGCAAATAATTAAATATATTAATCGTTTTATATATACGTTTTGTATAGTACATTTGCCTAAAACTATTATTCATATAGTATATTTTGAATAAAAAAATGGTTTATACTCAATGAAATAGCTTATTTAAATAATGTCGTTTCTCCGGCACTCGTTGGACACATTTCAAGTGAAGAAGATTTGAATGTCGAGAGTTTTCAAAAACGGTTTTCTTGCACAAACAATGAAATTTTGTTGACCGAGGCCATAAAAAATAATAAGCGCAAAAAAGTTGCTCGGCAGCGGGCGCCTTGAAATATGCAATTATTTCTCTTCGGTCTTCGGTCTCTAACAGCGACTTGCAAGAAAAAGTTTGCCCTAACTTTTTACCGCGCAACTTTGTACATTTAATAATAATTTTAGCTTACTTGACTAGTTATGGCCCATTGTAGTTGTTGTTATCACTGGCGTTGTTGCTGTGGTTGTATTAAATGTGCACATCTCCTTGCAGAGGTCGCGAGTCTGGTTCCTGGGCGCTAATCTTCAATGGGGCATTATTGATTATCCCAAAATGCAGCTGCGCCGAGACGTTCTCTTCTCCTTTGCCGACGTCTTGGGTAAGTTTTTCATTAAGTCCTCGTTTCTCCTCTGCTCCATTCTCCAAAACTTTGCATTATCTTTCAGTTTATATAGGTGGCCTGGTTGGCTTCTTTTTGGGTTGCAGCGCCTTGAGCTTTACGGAAATTATTTATTATTTCACAGCACGTCTGGTTCGACGCATGTTTTGTAATTAATACAAACGAAATTTTATTCTATAAAAGATTAATAATTTGCTATATAATTTGCTATATATCACAACCCAATATATTATGGTAAAATAATAGAAAATGTTACAGGTATTAGTTGTGGTCAAAAATATTGCAGTTTGTTTAATTTTAATGATTTTTAAAATATATTAAGCTCAACTATGGCAAGAATTATTTTTTAACTTTTAATATATTGGCTTCAGAGAAAACTGGGTGAGGATCAACATAAGAACTATTGGCATAACTTTTCAGAACAGCAAAATATTTAATTCTGGATAAAAATTTATATTTTTTTACATTTCATGTTTACCGAGAAATGTTTTTTAAATATTTGTATTAATTCCAGGTCAGAGTTAGGTTATTCATAGTATCCATCTGTGTAATTTATACAGATTAAACCAGACCGTTTGTTGAATTTAAAAATGAACTGCACCGAAAGTTAAAATTGAAATTTGGGTGTTAAAACCACCCATTTCGACAAACATTTTTTCTATAAATCGAAAAGTAAAATCAAAATTTTATTATAATTATCGCGATTAGCCAAGGAATGGATTCTAAAAATTATCTATTTCCAAATTCTATTGAATTACTTGCTGTGTTGTTCCACAGTCACTTCTAAAATAAACAAAGGTATTTAGAATATATACAATAAAAATTATAAACAAAATAAATTTGTGCAAAGTTTGCAGATTTCATGCAAGGCTAAGCTATGTACACATGGCAGTAAAAATATGTACAAAATAAATATAAATATCTACTGTAATTCCAACCCCCTTTTTGTGCTTTTGTAGTATTATTTGGGATGTTCTGTCTGGCATTTCAATGAACTGCTGATGTCTGATGTTTGTCCGTCCTCCACAAATTAGGCTCATCTTTGTGTTTTTGCTAACCTTGTCGATTTTTATGAGACAATGCCAAAAACAACAATAACGTTTGAAGATTGAAGCAAAACTTCACCATATCTCTGTGTTTATTATTGATTTTGGGAATAATTTGTAATTCCAAGTTGTTTTGCTCATTGAATTGTTTATCTTGTTTTGGGTCAAACTGGGTAGTTTCAACATTTAACAGATTTCCGTTAAAAGAATTCAGATTTTTAGGAAAAATTCTGAAACTGCCCTCGTTGAAGTGTGCTTATATATTAGAGATGAGCACGGATTTGGACTATCTAATAGTTAGTCTTATAACTATACTAAATATCGAATTAAAAATTAATAAATTATTTAAAAACTCAATTTAAAAAAACACCTATTATGTAAACTATTTAATACATTTAATATAAAAATAATATTATTAAATAATAGAATACTATATCTTAAAGCTAAGTAAAAATTTTAGCAAATTTAAAAAAAAATAAATATATATTCGGCTATCACTTTACTATTATTTTTTTCAACTATAACTGTCAACAGACTTTGTATGTTAGTTAATATTTCTTACTGATTTTGTGCGGCGTCATCGAAAATGAATTTGAGAAATGGAAGCGAGGAGCATTACGAAATGTGGGTCAACATGGGGGGCAAAAACAAATACTACTTAACGAATTCCTCCTACTTGCCCAAGTGAGAATTCGACCTTAACCGCCCTTAAATTCTTAAAGAGGAATCAAGGCACAATGGAATCATCTACATGCATTCGCTTGCCGTGCCAAAGTCTGGGCAAATACAGCAGATTTTCATATTTCATATGCAAAAGTCACAACACTCGCCTTCCACCCTTGCAATCGGTCATGTGGGGGGACCGGGAAGGGGTGGGGGTGCATGGAAGGGGCTTTGGCACCTTCCCAGAGCTTCCGGAGCATCAATGGCAACCGCATCCAATCGTCGAGGGGATTGTCACCACAGACGCATGCATTATAGATCCATTCAGATGTGCTTATGGACTATGGAGTATGCAGACTCAACGCCCAAGTCGGTGGGTGTGGCAGTACATAATTCCAGATTTTGCAGACTTTGAAGTTGACGCCAAAGGGTAGCAAGGTTTTTTTAAGCGACATTTTCGACATTATTGAAATTTATTGTTGAATTGCCCATGAGCAGGGGGCGTGTGTGTGTGGGGGTGGGCGTTTCGATTAACGGTCCATTTGGGGGTGCGCAATTCATCACTTCATTGATGGCCTTTATTGTTTGATAATCGCATATTAAGGCGGCATTAGGCTAATGTGCATAAGGCACTGTTGAAAAGGGAATACATACAATATGACAATGATGCAAATGTAACCAACTTAATTCCTAAACTTAAATTAAATTTAAAAGACTTGAAAATAATAAATGCTGCAAAAATTCAAACAGAAGCAATTTGAGCGCCATTCGAAGCGAAGCGCCATCTAGCGCATTTGTGAACTGCACTGGCGCCATCTATTGCAAACAAATCCCAATCGTTCAACTTGCAAAACATATCGTAAATCGATAGCACCAACTAAAACAAGTGAAATATAGAAAAATATAAATTTAAATACAAATGCGCAGTTTTTTAATTTTATATTTTTGCTTGTAATTGGCCTGCACAATGTAAGCACAATGCTTTTTGCCTATTTGCTATGCGCCAAATACTATCGATAGGCATGCGGATTTCTGCGCTGGCAGACTATGGTCACACCGGCCGCAGCGAAAGAATAGAAAGGTGGAAGTTGCCACAAACAAAAATAGCAAACAAATTCGCACAGAATGCACAAAAGTGCGCCACCTTGGCACTGTGAGTGCACTGTGGCTGCCACGACAGCAGCGCGAGCGCTGCACGATGCGGCGCTGCGCAGTTCGGCTGACAGAGCGGAAACCAAATCACTGATAAGGGCAGCATCATTATCACCACCATCTCCACCCCCCGCCCCCGCTCCATCGCGCTGCCTGCAATGGCCGCTGCCGCTGCTGCTGCTGCTGCTGCTCGCGCTGCACACCCCGCCCGCCGCCTCCACGCACATCAGCGGCGAGTTCCACGCGGCGGACTTCTTTCAGTTCCTCATCAAGTTCGGCTTCCAGAAGGCCGATCCCCCCACCCCCCGCAGCGCCAACTCCTACGGCTACATATACGGCAACGTGACGTCGCAGCACGCCCTGCCCGCCCCCCTCACCCTCGTCGTGCTGGACAAGTCGACGTTCGTGGACTTCTACAGCAACCGCAGCTTCAGCAACCGGGAGCTCGCCTGCTCCCGCATGTTCTCCCGCCTCCAGCAGCTCGTCTACGATCCCGACTGCAATCCCCGAGGCAAGCGCGACTTCCTGCGCCGCGTGCCCTGCCCCCGCGACGCCCTCTGCGTCGACGAGGACGCCCCCGCCAACGTCATCGACCGCCATCAGTTCACCTACGTCATCAGCCTGGAAGCCGAGCCACGGTGAGTTTCTCCTTAGACACTGTCCGTCTGTCTGTCCGTCCGTATGAACACCCAGATCTCAGCAACTTCAAGAGCTAGAGCAGCCGGTTTGGTCATTTTTGAAAGGTGTATGCCACACGCAGATCAAGTTTATTTCGAATTTTGGATGAAGGCGTTAACAATTATCTCCTATACTACTTTTTATTAAAGTCTTACGTTGTGTGTGCTTACTACGATAACAAACTTCAGCTTGAAAAGTTACTTCCACTTTTCGTAGCGTGCGTCACATGACTTTGAGATCAATTTATTCGCCTCTAAAGACTGTTAACACATGTTTTATGCATGCAGTACAAATTGAATGTTACTTAAACAATATGTCAGTTAAAAATATCTCTTTTGAAATGCAAAATGTATTGTATATTCTGTGTGCTGACAGAGAGCAAGCGAGGTAAATACTGCAATATTATTTCCTTAATATCTTCTGCGTTTCACAACCGATTTCAATCAACTTTTCAGTATAGATAAGTATAATGGCAGAGAGTATATATTCTGAGTAACAACTTTCTACATTCAATATTACGCTTGTTATTCTGCTATAATCGATTGATTCCGATCGTTCATGGAATACTAATACTTAGGTTTTATACACCGCACTAACTATAACCGTCTCTGTCGTGTATTCGATTCCGGTACCTCCCCTTCTTTTATTAAGTTTGCTATTTTAAATCATCCGACTAAAAATAACATTGTATTATAGATTGTTATTAATGATAAACTCAACTAACTAATAATCTTGATCTGATTGGGGTTTTCTAGAGTTTTTATGCCCATATTATGTTTTAGTTTTTATTTAATTTAATTTCCAATTTGAATACTTTATCTCAATCTCGTGTTTATTAATTTTTGCATTGTTTTCTCTCCTGTTTTTTAGCTTCTGGTACGTGGCCTTGGTGGCATGCTACCGGGATCGCAGCACCTGCCAGTGGCATTCGCACGAGAACCTGGCCAGGCAGGGCAACTGGAGCCGCAGTTTGCTCAGCGCGGTGGAGTACGACATTAACTTGGTCAACGTGCATCCGAACAACTCGGCTGCGCATCCGCTGACCTTTCAGTACTCGTACGACCAGCAGAACCTGCTGGAGATGTACCTAATCTTTCTGCTGGTCTACGTGGTGCTGCTGCCCATGCAGATCTACGCCGTGCGCCGCCAGAAGCATCCGGTGACCAAGCTCTTCACCCTCAGCCTGCTCAGCGAGTTCGTCAGCCTGGCGCTCATCACGGTGCACCTCATCCGCTACGCCTCCAACGGCGTGGGAGATCCCAACATGCAGGCGGCAGGCGATATTCTGGACATCCTCAGCCGCACCACATTCATGCTGATCCTGCTGCTGCTGGCCAAGGGCTGGGCAGTCACCAGGCAGCAGATCAGCCGCACCGGCTGGATCATCCTGATGTCCATCTGGGTGCCGTATCTGGCGTTCCATGTGTTCCTCTACATATGGGATCGGGTGAGTTGTATTATCTATTTCTATTATCTATTTATCTATATTTTCTGCCCATTTCGAAGTGCTCTCAACCAGGGCTTTTAAATAACTCTCAACCTTTATTAGTTGTCCGTTAATAAGTCTTATTTACGAACACTTTTCGCAAAGTATTCAGTACGCTCTTTTGAGTGATTTGGTAGCGCCAGGAAACTATCGAAATTTCGTAAAATAATATATTAGTATAAATTTATATTAATATTAGTTAATTCTAACAAGGCAAAATGATATATCTTCAGTATTTACTAAGAGAATTTAATGCGATTTTCAGGATAGATAAATGGTACATTGTTAGAAAGATTATATTTCCCATAAGTTCAATATGCTTCTACGTTGAATATTACGCTTGTTATTCAATTAACTAGGGAGTTAAAGGGGCGTGGCATGCCGCATTTGATATAAAATTGATCTTAGTACTGTAGTTATTATTATTACTCTATAAGCTGTTTTAGAAAGTTAAAAATCAACCGGATTTTTACCTCTAAGTTTTCTTTTTAGGTTGACATAAATAGAAGAATTTCCCGGTATTCTACGTTTAGTTAGTATTTAATAGGTTGTTGCACAGTTGAACCTAGAAAGAAATAATCGGTTGAGAGTTATTTGCAAGCTCTAAATTCTATATACTCTGAAGTATTTTTTTGGTTTTCTGAAACTATTCCATTAAAATCGTCCACAACTCACTTGCATTTCAGACGGAGGTCGACATAATATCAGACATTGACGAGTACCAGACTTGGCCTGGCTGGATCGTGCTTGTGCTGCGGTAAGTTTGGCATTATATATCATCTGGATTCCATATAAATATCTGCAATTTTTTCCGATTTCGTTTGTAGATCTTCTTTTATGATGTGGTTTTTGTACGAGCTGCGCAACACAATGAAGTACGAGCATTCCAGCAAAAAGCTAGATTTCCTGCTGCATCTGGGCGCCTCCAGTCTGGTGTGGTTCATTTACCTGCCCATCGTGGCCATTGTGGCGCTGCAGATCAGCCCCATGTGGCGCTACAAGCTGCTGCAGGGCATCACCAACTCGGCGGACTGCATGGCCTACTGCGTCATGACCGGACTCCTCTGGCCCAACCGGGCGGGGCAGTATCTGCTGCTGGCGGGCACCAAGTATGCGGGTGAGTGTGGCGCCTTCTATATCTCTGATTGATCGGGTGTGTATAATGCAGCGTGTGTAATTGCAGGCATGGATGAGCTGGACGAGTTCAATGAGGCGCCGCATATTGTGCGGGAGCGGGAACGGCGACGTAACTCGCCGCCGGAGGACATTTCGATTGGATCGAGCAATGGCGTGGGCGGTGCTGGAAGCGGGAATGGAAGTGGCAGCGGACGGGGCATGGTGCTGTCCACCAGCATACCGCATTCGCTGAACGGCGATCTGCTGGAGGCGGAGGATCTGGACATCGAGTTACTTACTGATCTGAACAAGAATAGTCATATTGTGGCATAGGGAGCGAGATTCGATTCGCAGAGTCGCCAAGTCGCAGAAACGGGTTAATTACTAAGCTTAGTAGTCAAATGTGCTAAATGATTTAGGAAACGTACGAATGTTAATCATACTACTCACATACCTATATTATATTATATACATATATACATATATTTACATACAATAGTTTTTAGCCGCCTACAACGAAGTGAGTGTGAGTGCAAAGTGCAGCAAATAATGTTGTGTGATTTACCTAATACTTATGCTTGAATTACAATTGTGTATTAGTATTATTACGATTATTACGATTATTACTGTAGCATTACCATAGTTTCGTTCATCACAAGTTACATAAGCCTAGAACTTAGTACATTACGCATAGATTGACAAAAAACGCTTGAAAATTATTTGATTGTGGTATCGTAAGATTAGACATACATTTTAAGAGATTTAAGACACATTTATACCATTTATTCACACGTCACTCATGCCGGACACTATTCATTTGTAGCTACAAATCAAGTTATTTTGATAAGAACAAAGACGACTAAAGCAAGCAAACATGAAATTAAAAGAATCGCATTTCAATGCCAACTAATTAAATAAATAAATCAATCATTTTCTATATACAGCATTATGTATATAAAGGTACTATAGCGTTTCTATTTTGTTTGGATCTTAAGTATTATTAATTGTAGCAAACGAAATACGCTGTAAGTATTTCAGTATCTTTATAGACACGGATTGAATATACTAGTAATGTCTTACAATTTGCGATTATTTTATAACTGAGGAATTTTTGTTAATATTTATATCAGCATCTAGAACCAAGGAAGCATAGTTATTTCTCTTCTAAAGCATTATTTTTATTTTCCATTATTTTTTACTATCTCGCCTGAATACTATAAAATTACTTTAAAAAAAAAAGGGCATCAAGGATCCTTTTAATTTTGCTGGAAATCTTTACTTTTACCCACTCAGATTTTAGTTTAACATTTTAATAACTATCTTCAATGCTTCCATAATATTATTACAACTTAAACTGTATTATGACAGAATTGCAAAAATAGCAAAATTGTATACCTATTAAATTCTACCTGGATCAATAATTACTTCTGACAAAGAGGTATTCTCTTAATCTCGCATTGCTGCCAATGCCTTAAAACTAATAGATACTATAGCTTTATAACCCAAGGGATTCTTCGAACAGCTCTACAGATATAAAATTCATATAATTATTAAAACAAGGAATTCTTTTCAATTTAAAGAACCTCAAATACTTTCCCATAAATTCGCTATACTGATAATAAACCCTCATGGCATTTCTTCAATTATTAAATTGTTAAGAAGAGAAACTTACCTTACTTACCTACGCCTTGAGGGGAGGTGGATTATTTCAAATACAACAATTCCCGATCCCATAACTGCGCATACCATGATGGATTATGGATTTGTTCTGCAACAAAACTGTACAACTAAAACACATTGTTTGCAATACATTACACAAATATCCTATTTTTAATATAACGCGTAGTTTTGCTTTTCTAAAAACTCATGCACACTTAAACATACAGGTAAGTACAGTATATATTTATCGCCAACTTCTATTTGGTTGGACACAATTGTGTTCACATCATCGGAATATCCAACAGACCACAAACAGCTCTGTTGGCAATTGTTTAATATTTAAAATAATATGCATCTTTTGTTGTACATCGTTTTGCTTTAAAATCAACTCGGTTGTAAATGTATATACAATTTAAAGGTATATTGCACATGATCTTGACAAACATCACTCTTCATTCAGTATCCTTAGGCATAAGTATGGTATATAATATTAATATATATAATTGAATATTTATTTCGCTTTTATTTGTTGAGCAGGCCGAAGCAGAAGCTCTTGACATTAAATCATACTTTGCTGCTGTTTAGTTAATTTTTATGCAATTAAATAGCTGATTTAAAGCACAGCTTCCTCGACTGTTGGCTACGCCTGTATTTGGATTTTTTACACACATCGACGGCATTTGTTTATATAGTAGAATATCATTTGCACACATTAAAACAAACTCTCTAAACGGCTAGATTTAACATAAATAGAACCAATGAATTGCAGGGTATACAAAGTAATTTTTTGGCTAAAAGCAGAGCGTACTATAGTCTATATAATAGGTGTTAAAACATGATCTGTGTTTACACCACACTTGACTTTAAAGGAAGACGTTTCTTGGAGGAGGAGAGATCAAATCATAATATAACTTATCGGTGTAAACACAGATGAGATGGCAAAGTAAGTTACAGTTGCAACGGATGGCATAATATTGGCTTCAGGGATTATCCCATTTAACAACTAGATATTATAACACATAATTATCTGTTTTATCTGTTATCTGTTTTCTGTTTTTGGCTAAGCTTGCGAGTATTTCTGTATGTGAATCGACGGGTTGATCGATTCTTGCTTTATAGGAGCATATAGGAATGATCGCGCTCCAGCTGCGACTTGGCGCGCATTTGAATATTCCCAATGAGATCCGAGGGCGGAGGAATGCCGTTGATCTGGTGCGTCGCCTCCTTGTAGAAGAACTCGGTGCGTCCGCACTTGTAGCCATAGAAGACCGAATCATGGGAGCTATCAAGCAAAGAATTAAATTAAATTGATTTTTCAGTTATACTCGGCTTTAACTCAACACTCACCGTAAGATCAGATCGGTAAGCTGACCCTGCGGTCTCTGCAGATCTCGATGCATGCTCTCCAGCGTGGTCAGCTCGACGGGATTCCATGGCCCATTGCGCTGCAGTGCGTTCCACTTGGCATCGATGCACATGAAGCTGTAGTTGCCCCCATCCCGCTTGTCTCCCTCCACGTTCACGTTCAGCGTCTGGTTCAACTGCGATTCCATGTGCGGGAATTTGGCCACGCAAATGTCGAACTGAAATCAAATATTTAATTAATATTTATAGACTTTTGCAGTTCAGTTAAAGCTTATAGTTGGCATTATAACGGTATACGATCTTATCAATATTTACGATAATATCTTTATCTGCAACTATATTATCTAAACACTATTTAATGCTCACCATCTTCTGCACGATGGCTTGCTGGCGACTGGATCCCTCCTCCATGAGCAGCAGCAGCGTCATGTTCTGCTGCCCGCACACGTAGAGCTCGGTGCGCTGCAGACCATGCCCCGATCCGGAGAGGTGAGGCGGCGGCGCATTGCCCAGGGCGGCCAGCGCATCGACTGCATCCTCGCACTTGAGCGAGCTGCGACGCGGGAAAACCTTGCTGCTGGTGAGCGGAGTCTGTATCTCAATGGGCGTGGCTTCGCTCAGCGCCAGCACCGACAGCTTGGCCATGAGCGGCGTCAGCGGCACGCCTCCTCCGGCTCCACTTGCAACACGCCGTTGGCTGTGGCCTGCATCCACATTGTGCGACTCTCCGGCGGGTTTGAGGGGCAGGCACATGGATCGCTTGTCCAGTGGAGTCTTTGCTGTGTTGTTCAGCTTGCGATCGGCGGCTTCGCTGGCTGCCTGCTCCTGTTGTCGCATGTGCTCGTCCAGCTTCTGGATCTCCAGGTTGAACTCCTGGAACTCGGCCACCAGCTCCGCCAGCTCGGCGTCCTGTGCCGCCTGCTCGCTGGCAACGCCCCACATCTTGCGATACTGCTCTAGAAACTGCTGGAACAAACTGCGCGAGATCTGCTGCCCGTTGGCATTGAAGACCGGATAGGTGGGATCCCCAATGGTGCGCGTGCTGCTGCTGCGGTCAGCTGCATCGTTCTCAATGAAGTCTGGGGAGGCATCGCTGCTGACGTCGCTGCCGTTGCGATTGACGTCCGTCTTGAAGCTCTGCGTGATGTGTCCCAGTTTCTTGGAAATAGCACGCAGCGCGTCCTGCAGATCAGCAGAGGATTTCCTTCGCGTGAGCTGCTTGTTCGGATTGCTGATGAAGTTCTGGAAGAACTTCTCCACGTCCAGCTTCAGCGAGTTGCGCCGCGAAGTTGTCGCCGTCGAGGCCGACTTCCCGTTCGAATTGTGTGCGTCCTGATCTTCAGGATTGGCGCATATCGACATGACATTGCCCACCGGCAGCACCTTGTTCTCCGTCATGGGCGTGTTGCAGACACTCGTGCGCCCAATGAACTCCGGATACGAGTCGGTTTCATCAAAGTTGATGGAGGCAATGCCCGACTCAGGCAGCTCCTTGCTGTGCAGACTCTTCAGCCGCAGCGGCAAGTGCGTGGGACGCATCGACTTCGGCCTGGCCGCCGGCAACTCAGCAGCGACTGGGGCGTGTCCGCCCTCCGACGTCACGGCCGGAGTCTGCTCCTCCTCGGGAATGTGCGTGAAGATCAGCGACTTGTCGCGCTTTAGCTTGCGCTTGGCATACTGAAACGGCAACCCGCCCTGCCCCAACTGCGATGCCGTCGTCGTCAACAGATTCTGCGAACGTTGCGCCTCCGCAGCCAACTTGGCGTACTGCTGCTGCTCCACGTACACCACGAGCATCTGGACACCGTGCGGTATGTGGAACTGCTGCGCGTTCAGCTGCTCTGCCGTGGTGCGCACATGGAGTGGATCCGTCAGCACCAGTTGCTTGGTAACTCCGTCGCCCAGCTGCGAGGCCACCACTCTGTAAGCAGAAGCAGATTATTGAATTGGTTGGTTTATGTTGAGATAGTAAGGTAGGTAAGATCAGATCCCTTCTCTTTAAGGAGACTTGGAGAAGCAGATGATGAACTAGGTCGGTTTATGTTAGGATAGTACGCTAGGTGAGATTAGATACCACCTCTTTAAGGAGGAGAACCAGATGATTAGAGCCCTCCTCTTTAAGGAGGCTTGCAGAAGCAGATGATGATCTAGGTTAGATTATGTTAGGATAGTACGTTAGGTGAGATTAGATCCCTCCTCTTTAAGGAGAAGAATCAGATGATGAGCTACATATCTAGTTTATATCTAGTTTAGAGCTGACCATGGGAATTCCAGTAATCTTTTTTATCCGGAATGAGAAAGGAAAGAGAGTGGTATTACCATCTTAGCTCATCTATTTTGCAATTGGTCTGGGCGTACTTCGAACTGGTACTTCGAAAGAGTTCTGATGGCTATCAGAGTAAATATCCACACCCTTGCCCTAACAATTTGTGTTAGCCTAAACTCTTTAAGAGCACCTACTTGTTGTGATAGAGTATGATGCCGCCGAGTATGCCCTTTGTCTGCTGGCAGCTCTGCAGCGTCTGTATGGCCTCTAGATAGATGTGGCTGGCCGTCTGAAAGTCACAAAAAAAGCGTAAGCTGTTATCCCTTTCCTAAGCAGACAAAGACTCACCTTGGGCATTCGCAGCTTGGGTACGTTGTGTATGGTGTTGCCGTTACGTTGCAGCATGGGCAGATATGTCTCGAATATATGGTAGAGCTTCTCGCTGAGGTTCCGACTGGGCTGCTGGGCGGGCTGGGTGTACTGATCGTGCAACGACTGCAGGTCCCGGTGGAAGAACTTCAGCAAGGAGCTCAACAGATTGGCACGATGCTGCAGCACTTGATCCGCGATGTTACGATCCGTGCCAACAGCCTGAGAAAAACAAAATAATGTGAGTATGATCTATGTTGTATGATCTATGATCTATGATCTATGATCTATGATCTATGATCTATGATCTATGATCTATGATCTATGATCTATGATCTATGATCTATGATCTATGATCTATGATCTATGATCTATGATCTATGATCTATGATCTATGATCTATGATCTATGATCTATGATCTATGATCTATGATCTATGATCTATGATCTATGATCTATGATCTATGATCTATGATCTATGATCTATGATCTATGATCTATGATCTATGATCTATGATCTATGATCTATGATCTATGATCTATGATCTTCAGTTTCCTTACTCACCAGTGTGAAGCGACCAAACTCCTTGAGCACGAATTTGCCATTTTGCAAGGACAGAATGCGTGGCTTGAAGAAACAGTCCTTGAGGAAGTACGAAGTGCCCATGAGCTGTCCGCAGAGCGCCACTTTCTGTGTGTCGGAGACCCAGCTGGGATGGAAATACAGGACGGCGGCTATCGGATCGTCGGCCTCGTCCTTCAGACACTCGGTGTCATAGACGAACACAATCATCGTCTCTCTGCAACCCAAGAACAAGCACAAATTAGCTTACAGTTTGAGAGTCAATAGAATTACTACAGTTTAGCAGCCACTGCACCTGTCTAGCATGCGACATGGTTTCAGCTGTTGATCTTGCCAGCGTTTATGCCGCGGCTTGCGCCACTCTTTAAACATTTGGGGCGTTCAGAGTAAATATGAGAGACAAACAAATCCAATTTCTGTATTCAATTCATGCTGCATCGTAGCGACTTATCGCCGCTCTCATAACAACGCGGATGATAAGCGAGTCTGTCAACGCGTCTATACCGCAGAAAGTCAACTGAATTGCCAGCAATGCCTGATAAATGTGATACGAGGTTGAGGTTGCTTGGAATTTAGCTCACGCTCGGCAGGTGGAAGCTTTGAAGGTGCGGTGTGCGGTGAGGGGCGAGTGGAAATCGCCGTTTACTCGTATTACGCCGTTCATTTACTACCGCTTCGCTTCAACTAATAACAGTTTACTATTGAATAGAGCGCTCACAATTTGAATGTCACGTAACGAACATAACAGGGGTTAAGTGATATCGATAACAGCCATGACTTTCATCAGCCATATCGATAGCAATGCTGTTCAAACATCGATGTTTGCCTTCCTCGATTTCTATAGATATTTCAGTGGCGTCGACGCCTCCTTTATAACTTAATCGAAACAACCGAAAAATAAGCTTAATATAGAACCTAAAGGGTTGCTATCCTGCTATACTCTATAACATTAAATTTATCTTGAAAGCCGATTTTAATCGGTTAATCAATAAAAAAGAATTTATTTAAGAAAATGTTGCAAGCTTTTTTCCATCGCTCGCCCTCTGGCAGCATTGTTGCTACGTTTTGTATGATAGTATTTAAAAAATAATTTTAAATTTAAAAAATTTTTAACAGTGTATTTCAGAGAGCCGCTCACTCACACATTGATTTAGGCCACTCTCTTTGTAATTTACATAATACACTAGATTTTTGGTGAAAATATCATAACGATATCTCCACTTATTTTATATTTAGATTATTTTTCTGCATTTTTGCGAAAATTTCATAATAATAATAATAATAGCAGTATTTTTTATTTTGTTTTAATTTTTTAACAACAACAACACCCCCTAGAAAGTATGCAACAAGACAATTTTTTTATTTATTTTATATTCAGACTTTTTTTTCTGGATTTTTGGTAATATTAAAATAATAATTAATTCTAATTAGAAGTATTTTTTTTATTATTTTTAATTTTTTTTATTATTTTAAAATTTTTTTTATTATTTTTCAACACCAGTTCAAAAGTATGCAGAGGCAGGCTAAAAATGAACTAAATGAACTAAAAGCGCAGAAATCACTTTAGTACAGCACCAGCCTAAAAGAGTGCCACAGAAATGTATGCGAAATTGCAGCGAAAGAGGCACTTAGAGAAGCCAGCTTCTGTCATGCTGCCTTTTCAACTTTTTTTACCCTTGGGCAAATGTTGCATTGCGTTAGAGGTTTCTATGGAAGCTATAGGATTATAGTCAGCCGATGTTGCCAATTTTTTTGTAATATATATAGTTAGATTATTTTTCTAGAAGTATTTATGGCCGCGGCAACAAAAAGAAAATGATCTATTTCAATAAACTGAAAAATAGGGAATAAATTGAATAAATAACAGAAAAAATTGGATAAGCATGTAATGAATCTTTTCCCTGCAGTTAAATCTCTTATTTATGTAATTTGTTTTATTAATACCGTGTTTCATTAATACATTTCATTTTAACCAGCTGCCGACATTAGAAGTTTTGGACTTGCAAATGCAAATAGGTCAGGAGGAGGCGCAGCCTTGTCCCGAGCCGTATAGGTGTACTTGGCCACATATCCATTGCGACCCGCCTGGTAGATTACCAGCAGAGTACCAGCCCCATTGTCAAAAACCTGGCTATACTGTCCCCTCACCTCCAATTCACCGGGCGCAATCTCCTGCACCGTCTCCTCACGCCAGGTACCGCCATCGGGATCTCGAATGCTACGAAATCGAGTTAGATCCATTCAAAATACAACGGAATACAGACGTACCTCAGGACATATTGATTGTCGCTCGGCTCCAACTGAACCCCATTGACATTATTGATGCGAGGGGCAAGTGTTGCAGGTTCCACAAATGCCAAATTCGCAAAGAGAATAACAATTATCTGGAGGCATGTAGATGTACTTAGCTTAGCATTCATGGCATAAATATCGCCAACTCACCGTCCTGAACATTATCTTTGAACTCGCAACGGCAACTGACTGGAGGAGCACCCGATTCCCATGTTTAAAATACCAAATGCTACTAAAACAAGTTTCACAGTCGCAGCATTCAGAGAGGCTGCAGTAGGGCGCACCCTACGGTACGGAACCCAATACTCAGCAGTTATGTCGGTAAGAGTTCATAATATATGAGGAGGTATCTAATGGCAAAATCCATCCGAAATCTATCATAATATTTATGCTCATTTATACAAACTATATACACCCGCTTGCATTTGTTTAAAGTACAGGGTATCATACTGACAGTCAAATCCTCCCACTACAGACAACAAAGCAAAGACTACCAAGGGTTATTTATATTGTCGAAGTGATCCGAAGTGGTGTTAGAAGTACGAATTAATTACTTTTAACAACGTCTCTGTGATGCGCTTAACCCTGGGCTATCTGTCGGAATAATTAATGGCAAAAACTATTATTAGACAATCTGTAGATGTTTGATCATAATTTTTACTATTATTAACTATTCGTATTATATTATTTTCCACTATAACTACTGAGAAACAGCGGCATAGTCTCAGTGTATTTGTTGGGTTTAAAAGAGGTAGACAAACAATGAGTAAAATACAAGCAAATAAAGCCAAGTCATTGAAAGGTTCAAATTATATATGAATTAATACTTATTTTAGTTTCGTTTACTAAAGCTAAGCTTCTAATGTAGCTTTTATTAACACTGAGTTACATTTCAGCATTGCTTTAAGAAGTATTTTAGCAATCCAAATTCCTTAAAAATGTAAGTCTAAAATCCCAATTGACTCCATTGACTCCTACATTCAATAAAGAAGATAACCGACTTGATGAATTAGCTGACCAACTATTTTAATAGATACATTTAAATATCTTTGACAGGTAAAACATTAGTATATTCAAGTTTATTTCACACATGGAACTTATCAACCTGATCCACTATGACTAAGAATATATTTTTGTTAGGTGGGGGAATTCCCGCAATTTTTCATTAACTTCAATGATTTATTTGTTAACATGAAATAACATAAATTAACTCATCAAGAAGCATTAAAATTTGAGAAGATTCTTGAGGTTATAACAATAAACTTAACCAGCTGCTGACTTGAGCGCATTGGGCGGCAGAAATTGAGGCTTCTGGGTTATTTCGATAATCACATAATTGTACTTTGCGACATATCCGTCCCGACCCGCTTCATAGGTGACGACCAGTTGTCCGTTGTTCTCGAATCTCTGGTCGTACTCCCCCTTCACGTGGAGCTCCCCGGGAGCAACCTCATCGACCTCCTCCACGCGATAGCCGTTACCATGATTGAGTCTATTTGAATAAGAATTTGGAATTGGACTTTTGGGGACTTTTGGGTTGAGATATAGACTTACATCAGCTTGTAACGGCCGTCGTGTGATTCTAGGTTCCAGTTTTCGGATGTAATCGCGGGCACAAGGGTACGGGAGGCAACGAATGCCAGGTTAAGGATTAGAAGGAGAACCAACTGGGGGAACAGGAGTAGAAAAATATTCATTCTCCGATGGCAGGCAAGAAACCGAGAAAAAACTCACTTTAGTAAACATTATGAAACTATGTCTATCGGTGAAGATTCCAACAGCAACTAATACTGTTTTAAGTAAAGGTTGGAAATAGACGATCAAACTAATTCTGCTAATAATATGTCTTGGAAATCTGGTTTCAACAGAAACTTGAATTGGCAATGAAAACAGCAGAGATATTTTATGACAAAATAAAACGCTGAAACCTGTTGTTCAATTTGGTTAGCAAATAAGGAACATGAATTAGGCGAAATATGTTTATCAGAATGTTTTCCAAAAATGTGTCTAATTATTGAGAAGTTCACCCACAAACCCATACACATAACACAACCATTGCATAAAGTTATTAAGCCGGTTTTTATGGTAAGCATAAATAATATTTATATATTTATATATATATATTTGATATATTTAATCATTATTTAGACACCCGTTAAATTGGCATCGCTGATCAGCAGTTTGTTGTTGGGTTTCCCTCCCAGCCAATGTTGTGTTTGTATTGTGTCTGTATGCGCGCGCGCGTGTGTGTGTGTGTGTGCAGCTCAAAACAATCACAATCAAATACCCTTACATGCACCCACACCCCATCCCCAACCCAATCAACTCACACACACACACGAGCCAATGCATACACATACACACACGCAGCATGTGAAGAAAATTGCACCGCAGTGCGTTTAACGTCAATGCACTGAATAATTGAATGCACTTACTTGGTGGCCATGGTAAATCCGCTGTAATTGCGTTTGCTCTTTGGCTAAATGACACTTTATTGATTAAAACGCTGCATTTTATGGTAAATAACTTAACACTTTACATTTTCGGTGTTTATCTGCGGGGGTGTTTGGACTAAAACTATCGATGTATCGCAGTGCGGCGCAGTGTGTACACACGTCTTTGGCGATAACACAAGTGGGCATGCCAACTTGCTGGTATATCGAAATCGCTATCGCAGCATGTGCCGTCGCTGGCGTATACCAAACACTCAAAGCAAAATGGCCGCCGCAGCGTAAAGAGCGCACTCGATACGAAGTTAATGTTTTTCGCTTAATTTGTTAATTATTTGAACGTTTTTTATGCATTTTGGTGAGTTGTGAGGCTGCTTAAAAGCGCATTCAGTGTGTGTGTGCTAAACAATTGCAAAACTGTGAATACGCAATGCGTAAAAAGTGCTCTTCAAGTGGCTGCTGTTGCATCTAACATAAAAAACTCAACCCCCTCTCCCCTTGCTCTTACCACGCGTTGCCCACACCCGTAATCCAGCAACAAACAGGTTTTTATTGTGTACAGACGTGTGTTTTTCTCTCTTTTAATTTATGCACACACACAACACATACACACACACACACACACTCGCTTACACACACAGCGAGACAACAAACCAAACATGAAGCATAAGCTTGAAAACAAGAAATACAACAAATACATAAATTCTGTGCGATTGTGTGTGTGTGTGTGGCGCGTCTGTGTGAGTTGTCGCTGTGTGCGTGTGACGCGTTGTAAACAGCAGCAAGAAGTCGAAGCGTTTTAGCCAAGTGCCAAGGAGGCTAAGCGAACGAAGCAAGAGTGAAAGAGTGAACACAAAAAATAAAGTAAAAAACAAACTAAACATGCTACAGGTGAATTGGTGGACTTGTTTGCTGTCCCCCTCCCCCTGCCTCTTTACCATGGCTAGAACTGTTTAAGGCAGCAGTGGCAAACAAGTTGGCAGCAGCAGCAGGCAACAAGTTGCGACTAGAAAATCTAATAAATTAGCAGCATAATCAATTGCGATTCGCTTCGTTCTACCAACTTAACTGCGCCTACTCCCAAACGGCTTAAACGCGTCCCAGAGAGAGAGAGCGATTAACGGTAAAGCCACCAGCTTTTATTCAAAACGCCAGCAACAACGCCCAAAGCAACAACAACAACAGCAACAACAATAATAAAAAGATCAGAGACAAAGTGTCAAAGTGGAACGCGCAGTGTGTCCCACTTAACCCCAATACCCGCGTCTCCCCCTCCCTCACCCCCTCTCCCTGCTCACTCTCTTCTCTCTTCCCCTCCCTGCTCCTCAGTTGAGTCGAAGCGCCTATCGATTGAGATGCACTTAAAATGTTTTCGTATTTTTTTTTTTCGTAAAAATATAAAATTGTTTATTTATTTTTTAATGATATACCATTACTATGTATGTAGTAACTTTTAATAATATATTTTATAACAATTTCATTACATATATACAAGTGTTTTCGTATGTCTAGGAATTAGCTCTTTAATATCGATGGTGATTAATTTTTTATATTTTTAACAAGTTATAGATATTTTGGATTCTTATAAAAACCAATTATATATATATATATATATATCTTTTCATATATGCTCATCTAAGAGATTATTTAAATTATTAATCTTAAGTTTGAACAGACTACTTAAATTCTACTTAAATTCTAAATTATTTAAATTTTCAAACAATTTTAAGTCGACAAGCCCGACTATCTAATACCCTATACCACAGATTGTTTAAATTCTCAACTGTTTTTATTTTTTCAACAAATTCAAAGAAATATTTTGGGTGCTGACTATATCTATATATTGCAACGATATCATAACACTAATTTTCGTAGTTGTGCGTAAATAAGTGTGTTTGTGTGTGTGGTGTGTGTTGTGTGTGTATGTTTTTGCTATTCGAACTCCCGATATGGGAACTCCCACGTTTATTTTGGACTTTAGTGAATGAAAAACCTGTCGTGCCTTATAGGCGATAGATCTACAAATTTTGTTGTTGCACCAATTATAATTATTTGGAATTCATTTTGGGGCTATACGTATTCCGAATGGTCATTAGCTTCTGAATCATCTACGCTTCCGCTTGAATCTGGGCATCGCTTGGCGATTAAACTGGTTTAACACACACACACACACACACGCATGGACACACACGCACACACTCACAGCAAGTCCGATATGTGTGTGATTCATGTAGGCGTAGGAGAGCAGATCGGAAGTAAAGCGGTAGGCGATAGGCGATAGCGTAGGATAAAGTGGGAAGGCAAGTGAAGACTGGAAAGTGCATTGAACCAAAGGAATGATAAGAACAAACAAGAACAAAAAACTACAACAAACACAGGCGACAATAAACAACAGAACAAAGCAAACCGAAAAGCAAAAATAAAACTATATAAATAAATATAGAAAAGCGATTAGAATCACAAGGCGATAAGTAATTGGTGCTTATAAGTTCACTTGATATAGATCTTTTTAAAATTTGAAGCATAAATATTTAAAAATAAATCTATAACCAGTAAGGATGGGGCAGAAGACTACAGTCGGACGTACATTTCCTATGCAAAAAATCTAAATATAATAGTATATAGGTTTAAAAAAGTTATCTTTATTGAAATTGTTAAAAGTGATCGAATTCTTTCTAATAATTTTTAAATAAGCATAACTGGAAGGCTGGTGTATTATTTAGTTTAGAACACGTTTTGAGAAAATTCTGAGTAAGGGCTCGTGATTCATATACTATCATTAAACGATATATATTATAAGTATTAGAATGCTGGAATGTCTAGACTTTGCCAGCTTATTCATGTCAATTAATGTATCAAAGATAAGATTCATAAATTAATACTCGAAATAAAAACTATTGTAGTACTGAAACTTGAAAATAATTGCCTTAACATCTTAAAATGCACAGTTTTTAGATAAACTATAAATAGCCAATAAGTTTGTAGTGAGGCAACAATTGAGTAGTATTTATTTACCTACTAGATTAAAGCTTTTCGGAAATAAATACTAAGTATGGCATTTAGCTGAAGAGTGCCCTCGACTCGAGAGGAATTATTATTCATAACTCGCGTTAAGTCTGAAAAGGCAAACAAAATGAGTTGTTTTATGCTCAAGTTTCCACCTACTCTCTTGCATCGGTTTCAACGTAGTATAATAAGCACTCCATGGCGTTGATTACAAAACACAATTTACAATTACAACGATGGAGACGTAGAGATATAGAGACATAGAGCCAGCCAGTCTACCGAGAACTGGGCACACTTTATAAGGCGAATTCGCAGGTGCCACACCACCTGTTGGCACTGCGTATCGACTTGATTATTGGCCAACTGAACGCCTACTGACCAAACAGGTTGCAGCCAGAGATCAGGTTTCTAACTCGTATAGCGCTGATATATGGCCATCTATAGTTTGTGTGGATGTATGGGTTCGTAGCTCATAGACACACGCAGAAATCAATTTCTTGTGAGGCACGTTCTGGCCCAGAAATACGCCCATGTTATTTATCTGTAAACCTGACTGCACTCTGGCGGTTATCTACACCAAATTTCTTATCGCCAGAGGCAAATGGTGTCTTTAAACACGCTTATCAGTCGAAAGATACCTGGCCAGCAGATATATCCAACAAGTTCCATCAAGCACCAAAAAGCAGCATATTCTAGTGTAAAACTCGCAGTTCGACTAAACGTAATTTGAGATCATTAATTAGAATGTCAGACAGCCAATATAATATTTTTTAAACTGGTCAGCGGGGAAAGCGGAACGCACTTCCTGACATTGAGCCAAATGGGGTCTTATGAAACCTGAGAGCTCAGCGCAAACTTAATATCGATAATACAACATATGCAAGCACAAATGCTTGTGGGTATTTGTGTGAAGCCCCTTGACAAGGGCAGCAGAACGAAAAAAACACGCTCGAAATGCCGACTGAGAGATACCCTGTAGAAACACAATAGTCATGCCTGTTTGGCCTATTTTAGGATATATTTAGCATATTTCTAGAGGCGTATTTGTGTTTTAGTTCATCCAATACCAAAATACAAAGCTCATTAGGAAAAGTTTAACACTGAATCAAATGAAACCTAATTACCAAAAAATATATATTTCAAAAAGAAGGTAAAATATAAAATTTATAGTTGTGGTATAGGGTATAGAATTTGTTAAATTTTACAGATATGAATTGGCTGATAAAATATAGACAGCATAGCCAAATAGAGGGCAATATTAATTAAGTTATGCTAAATAAAAACAATATATTTTAGCTAATATTTCATCAAAATACATATATAGTTTTTAGCTATTTTTTAACTTATTTTCCCTACAAATCTTTTCTACATGCGTGCTCAAAACCTGACAACACTGAAACACACAAACACAGTCTAACTGGGTCAAGCTACCACAGTTGCTGTCTACGCCAAGCTACACTGTGAAAAACTCATGCTGGTTGGCTACAAGTCTACCGGAAAAGCAATAGATATATGAACATATTGATTAAAGATTTTTCTAGAAATATTATCAAACAAAAATTTCATGGATAAATCTGCTCTTAGCCCTTTTGAGGGCATTGGCATACCCGAATTAGCTCATTTTAAATAATTGCTAGGGTATATTTAAATACAGTCTGTAATTGGTTAGTTTTTCTGTATTATATATCGTAAGCGGCGGCCGTCGTATATCATAAAAATTCTTAAGGCCAATTTGCTAGCCCCTATAATTTTTAACACTTGCTGTGAGCATTACAAAACCGAATTATGGAATGGGCCAAGAGTCGGAAACAGAGTAGGAGACGGAGACGGAGTCGCAGACAGGGGCACTTGACCCGTCTGGCGGGTGATGAAAACCTTCGAGGTGGAAAAATGATATGTGACCAACAAATTCATTGACCAAGACCAACGGACAACACGTTGTGACCTTCATTTGGCCAATAAAGCAATTTATTGAAGATCAGCCGAACTTGACGTCGCGTAGGTAAAAGTTGTTCGACTGTGACGCGACCGACGAGGCGTGAGAAACTGTAGCACGGTTTTCCTCTGTGAGAGTGTCATAAAAAAACCTGAACTATACAAATGAAAATTGGAAATAACGTGTGTGTGCGTGTGAGGTGTGAGTGTGTGTATATGTGTGTTTGCATGTATGTGTGAATACGTGCGTGGGACGATATTTGCAGGACAACACGTTCTATCGGCGTAGCTGATTAGACGGCAATTGAAAAGGCCACGGGGAAATTTGGCGGAAAAATCCGCACGTGATTCCCAACAAGGGCTGGGAAATTCTTTAACTATGATTCATACAAAAAGCCACTGAGCCACAGGACACGCCAAACGGTGCGTGTCACATGCAAGGAGTCGATTGTCGGAGTGAGAGGGTAGAGGGGGAGCGAGACGGAGACACCTAGCGCAGTGGCGTTCAAACTGTGGACGCCTCTCAAACCAATTACGTGGGAATGTGGGTGTGGGCCATGTTCTATTGAAACCGATAAAACCCGACTACTTCGTACATACAAATTATGGAATTAGTCACAAAAAAAGAATACAAGAATTACACACATTTGTTGTAATGTTTAATCAATTATTTTGCACTTTTATTATTATTTTATCAATTGTAAAGAGATGTTTAACGATATTCAATTTAAATATATTTAGTTTGTTTGTTATGGATTTTATTTTATAGTTTAGATAAGAATTTCTAACTACAATATTACTTGTTCTTGGTTTTTTAGTCGGATTTCAAATTCTAACTCAATGTTTTTGTTTAAATGCTTCTATTTTTGTTTAATTGTTTTAAATTTATATTATAATTTGTAACGTAATTCAATTAAATTGATTAATAATCCATGCAATCCATATTTTTCATAATTTATGTTATTTGTACGATTGCATTTACATATTTGGATTGTTTTATTTGGTAATTAAATTTATAATTTTTGTATATTTATCATATTTAATTTATTTATAATATTATAAAATTTATTTAGTAGTTTAATATTTAATTATGAATTTTTATTTATATTTATTAAAACACTTGGTAGTATTTAAGACACTTTATAGCATTTCTGTTTTGGAACATAATAAAAGCAGTGCTGCTCAAACTGTAGACAACTGTCAAACCGTGATGTGAGTGTGGGTGTTTCTCCAGCTATTGCTCTATTGTTGTAGTTATTGTCACTTCTGCTTTGTGCTCGCCGTCCGCTCACTTGGCACTTTTGTTGTGCTCGACGGCTTCAGTGTGCGACAAGTTGGCTTAGCGCGCGGTTCGGCTCGGCTGATGCGAATTCGGATTCGAAAGGTTCCCTAGAAAGTGTGAAAAGTGTGTGGAGAATTCGCATAAAAATCCATACAAAAAACGTATAAAAAACGTATAAAAAACGAATACAAACCAGTCTGATTGTTACACAAGTGAAATTCGGTAATAATAACACATAATCAGTGAAAACTTTTTGCTGGCGAACTGAATTCAAATGATAATCATAAAATAGCGGGGACTGTTGGGAGATACAAGAGTGAAATTATAGTAATTATGTGCCAATTACAATGTCATGCAGAATGTAATCGGTTGAGTGGGAGTTGCGCTGTTGTTGAATATAACTACAAATGAATAATACTTGTGTCAATATATAGAAATAATTTCTACAAGTGTATATATTTAGTCCTATTAAATAGGGTTATCCAATAGTATACCATAAAAATAAAATAAACAATTTTATATTTTATAGATATTTATAGACATGTTTTATAAACATGTTTGTCAAACAAAGACAGTAATGAAATTCCTGAAATAACTGTTAATTGTTTTTTCATTGCAGGTTTTGCGTTTTGATTTGAGCACATCAGCTAATAGCTTTTCTGCAGAATAAACCCGGGATCGTGGTGAGAATTATTACACTACAGCTACTATAATTATAAATTATAGCAGTGGAACAACAACAACAACAAGAAGAAGAAGAGGGCGAGATTAAAGCAATGCTGCTGACTGCAACGACAGCAGCAACTGGCACGATTATGGCAGCCATCAGAAGTTGCGATTAAAAGCAGTCGGGCCAGACTAGCCCCATTGGCACCATCCCCAACCCCCCCTCCATCTGTAGCCACCCTCATTGCTAGCCACTCGGTCTGTGAGTGCGCAGAGAGCAGCTGCAAGTGAGGCAAGTGAGGCAAGCGAGGCAAGCGCTGCTGAATCATCAGAAACTCATAGAAAACCGCGGGCTCAACAGTTTTTCAAGTGCGCCACGACAATTGAAAATACTTAATTCCACTGGTAATACGACAAGTACAACATCAACAACAACAGCAACAACAGCAACATCAAGAGACCTTCATTGGCCAACAACAACAGCAAAGAGCAAAAGTGGCATCAGCAACGATGCTAATTACTGACCGGAGAAGATATCTCCACAGCCGTCGGGGCACAACAAACACAGCAGCAACAGCAGCAACAACAACAACAGCAACAAGCATCATGTTGTTGCATCTATATCTGGGTCTCTGGCTGGCTATAGTCGATGCTTGGATGCCCGATGTGCGACCCGATTTGCAAACGAGTAAGTTTCCAGACGCCCACAATTCAAGTAGCTGTAATTATTGTACCCTGTACATATCTAGCGCAGGTTGTTGCACATTCAAATGCCCAAAAATTGATGGAAATAAATGTAATGGGGTATACGGGTTTACTGGTTTCCACA
This sequence comes from Hypselothyrea guttata, assembly GCA_035045125.1. Taxonomy (NCBI): domain Eukaryota; kingdom Metazoa; phylum Arthropoda; class Insecta; order Diptera; family Drosophilidae; genus Hypselothyrea; species Hypselothyrea guttata. Next base: position 219,444 of record JAWNNJ010000066.1, read on the forward strand.
GCAGTATGTTATACAAAAGACAAGACTATAGAATAGTATAGTATATGTTCTATGTTGTAATATAAATAGTAACTACCCTTTGTCACGGCTAATAGGGTATATACGTTTACAGTTTTCAGTATGCATGTAAAATAATTACAGCAGTAAGTTTTATTGAATGTTAACTACAAGCTGTTCTCTATTCTATTGTTAATGTTAACTACCCTTTGTCACAGCTAATGGGGTATACATGCTAACAAGTTTCTATATACATAATATGTTATTACGCTATACAGTAATCTTTTGGTTCTTACTAAGTTCTAATGTAAATGTTAACTACAAGCTGTTCTCTATTCTATTGTAAGTGCTAACTACCCATTGTTCCAGCTAATGGGGTATACAGGCATAAAATGCCATTGCATAAAATGCAATTTTGTTATTCTACTAAATATGTTGTATGTTCAAATATAAACTACCCCTTGTCACAGCTAACAGGGTATACTGGCTTACAGGTTTGCACATGCATTAAAAGTAATTAGCGAGGTATGTTGTAGTCGCGCATGCACTCGCTGTGACTTTTCTTGTTGATTTGTGCCAGTTGTTGTTTGCTTTGCTGTTTTTTCTTCCCTTCTATTTCTATTGTTTGTCTTTATCAGCGTTGGCAAGCTCTGCCCAAAGCTTGCAGCATCATCAGCGGCAACAACAACAACACAACAACAAGTATTTATCGCGCCCAATTTTTCGCAATGCTTGCAACAAATTAGCGTTTCCTCTGAAGCAAGCCGTAAAATGGGCCAAACAATAATTCAAATAATTACTCTGAATTGTTGTAAAACGTTCAACATTTTTAGCAATTGCAAGGCAGATTAGGTTTAGGGATTTCCTATTACGCAATGCTCAATGTCATGGTCAATGATAATATAAGAAAAAACACTCTCAACATAAAAGATAAACAATATTTATGGGTTTTATCAAAACAATTAAATAAATATGCCATGCTGACACCAAGCAACAAACAACAAACAACACAATCTCATTGAATTGTAGCGTATTTATGACTCTTCATTCGCCTTCTTTGTCATTTCCTTTTTACATTGTTTTTTATTATTATTTTTTATTAAAACAAGAGCGGATCTTTAAATTTAGGGCTATGATTTTACTGTACTTCATAGTGAATTTTACTTATCGGAGTATCACATAAATACAGTTAATATCAAATAATATAAATAATTTATTATAAATATTTTTTAGTTCGAAAATTTAAAACTAAAATAAAGAGCAGATATATCTTAATTTAATCGTTAATTAAAGCAGTTAAACTACTGTTTTATATTTGTTATTTCTTTATTTTAAACATACATATGTGTATTTTAAAATTAAATAATTGTATTCATTATTTTTGGTTTGTAAAAATTTAACTTTTGACTTTTTTGGCATCGAGGAATAAACAAAAAAAATTCTACAAATAAAATCCTCAATTCTATCAAAAATCTAATTTTAGCACAATAATGTTCATTTAATAATATTCATTAATTCTTGTACTCTTGCTTTCTTAAATATGATGGTTTTCAAAGCCGTTTTTTATAGATCTATTTACTGCGCATTTTGCGAAATTTGCGCTATTCTATTAAAGAAATCAATTTATATTGAAACTTGTATATATTTATAGCTTTTATAGCATTAACTTCTTTAAAGAAAGAAATCAATTTATATTGAAACTTGTATATATTTATAGGTTTTATACCAATAATTTAAATAGCTTTTATTCCGTCAGCAAATAAGGCTACAAATTACTGGCCAATGCAATACAATGAAACCCAGTGTGTGGATGCAAATTAAAGAACAATATTTTGATTCTCTTTTCAGAGCCAGACAAAGTGACGGCGAGTTTCTTTGGCAACACAACGGACTATTATAAGGTTTTGGATCACGACGATGAGAGTATTCTCGTGGGTGCCAAGTAAGTAGCGAATTCCTTATTCGACTTTGAGATAATAAAAAAAATAAAAAAAAGATCTAGCTCTACCTGTGCGGAATGCACAAAACATTCACGTACAGATTCATTGGCACGAGCTAAATTAAATATTTACAAGAGTGCTGAGAGAGGGCAGAAGTGAAGGGGGGAAATAACAAAGTATTTGATTCGAGGAATAATTAACGCGCCATTGAAATTACGAGCGTTGTTTTCTATGAGTTTCTGCTCTTATTTGTTGTTGTTGCACTTCAGTTAGCGTTAATTTTTTATGTGTTTTTTATACGCGAGGCAAATCTCGCATTTCTCATACGCTGCGTTCCTGGAAGTATTAGCCACAATGCTAAATGCAAAATAAGTTTCGAGAATCTCGACTTGTTTGCTTTGCTTTTCGCTCGCATAGCGAAATAAACTCAATTATTATTGTAAGAGTTGCAATAAATTAAATCGGTGAACTTTGCCTTTGCTCACTCATTTCCGATCATATAATGTACACATGATTTTGTGTACGTGAAATGTTCTCCGGATGTTTCGTTAGGTAAATAATTATAGATATAGAATCCTTACTGCAAACAAAGCCATTTGCTTTGTATTAAAAAAAAAACATGCAACAAATCTTGCTAAATTAGATAGATTTGTATTTGTGTTAACTTGTAAACATTTTGTAGTTGATTTAACCTTTTAAATTTAAAGTGACTTTCGAGAAAGCTTTGAACTTGAACTTGAACCAAATTTCGAAGCAACAGAGAATCGAAAGAAAGTTATAATAGTACAATATTTTCCAAGTCTCTGTTATGTAGCTTTTTTATATAATTCATTTAATTGCTGGTTTGTTCTTTTATTAAACGTTTTGTAATCCAAAAGAAAAATCTATTAAAACAAACCAATAACCGATATTCCATAACTAAGATCGACAACAAATCACTTTAACTACTAAATTCTAAGCCCAATTGTTTAAAGAATATGCAAAGTATTTGATCAAAGTAAAGTTTCTCCTGCTACCAACGATTACAAAACAATTTCGTTAAAAAAAACAAAGCAAATTAATAATATGAAATCCGCATTAATGGCTGGTTTCATTATAAACCCACAGTTGCTGTTTAACAAAGAGAAACCAGAAATGTATATACAAGTTTTAAACACACATTTGGCTGGCGTGTAATTAGAAGAGTGTACTAAGTGCAAATTAATGAAAGAAGCAGATGCGGCTTTAGATTAGTCGCTTGTTTTAAGAGCTGTCATAACTAAAATAAAACCACCAAAAATTTTGAGAGTATAAAACGCATTTGCATGCTAACTACGTGATACTTGAAGAACTTCATATTTGCGAGCCACAAAAAAAAACCTTGATAAATTAAATTGTTGGCGTTTTTTTGCTCCCTCCCCTGCCTCTCTACCTCCCTCCCTCCCTCTATGTCTGCTACTGTGTGGCAATTGGCTTCATTAGCAGGCTGCACACGCCATCGGCAATTAAGTGAATAATTCGATTGTCTGTCGTTTTTGCCGTTTCGCAGGGACGTCATCTACAACATCAGCATGCGGGGACTCAAGGAGAACAGTCGGCTGATGTGGTCCAGCTCCATTGCGGATCGGGAGCTGTGCCAGCTGAAGGGCAAGCACGAATGGGATTGCCACAACTATCTGCGCGTCTTTGCCCGCCTCAGCGATAACCAGATTCTGCTCTGCGGCACCAACTCGTATAAGCCACGCTGCCGTCATTATGCTCCAGTCGAGCAGGCTGGGGATCTCACATCGGATGCCACTGTGCCGGCGAACAACATGCGCTACGAGATCACACGGGATGTGGAGGCGCAAGGCCTCTGCCCCTACAGCCCCGCCCACAACAGCACATATGCCTTTGCCGATGGGCATCTGTACAGCGCCACGGTGGCCGATTTCTCCGGTGGGGATCCCCTGATCTATCGGGAGAACCTGCGCACCGAACAATACGATCTCAAACAGCTCAATCAGCCGGACTTTGTGGGCGCCATCGAGCGCAACGGCTACGTCTTCTTCTTCTTCCGGGAACTCTCCATGGAGTACATGAACTTTGGCAAGGCCGTCTACTCCAGGGTGGGACGCGTCTGCAAGAACGATCGCGGAGGACCCTACAATCATGGCAAGAGCTGGACGTCCTTCCTCAAGGCTCGCCTCAACTGCTCGGTGCCCGGCGAGTTCCCCTTCTACTTTGACGAGATACGTAAGTGGCAATAATAATCATTTTATTTGCGAAAGATTTGCGCTTTTATTGGTTCAATCCATTTATTAATTAACTAATTGGAATAATTGCCAGAAAGCGCTAAACAAAAGCAATACATCATTTGATGATTTTCTTTTAAGCTTTTGATCTGCCGAAATGAATCTTCATCGATCGAGTGTAATCGAATTTATCAATGAAATAGTTTGGAATAGAATAATAATAATATATTTTAATTTAATCTTTTGATATAATATAAAGTAGAATAACAAGCGTAATATTTATCATAGAATGCTGTTTTTTGAAACATATACTATCTTCTATTATATTTAACCATCCTAAATAAATACAAATAAAATAAATAAAAATAACCATCGGTTAATAAGAGATATTTTGGACTTCAATTGTTGTAGACTCATTATTACCTATTTAATTATTAAACTCAATCTAATTGGAATACTTCCCCAATCTTTTGCAGAGGCCATCAGTCCGGTTGTGGAGAGCGGCCCCAACGCCTTGGTGTACGCCGTGTTCACGACCTCAGCCAATGCCATTCCCGGATCGGCAGTGTGTGCCTATAGAGTGAGCGATATTTTGGCCGCCTTCGACGGGGACTTCAAGTCGCAGAAGGACTCGCAGTCGCACTGGCTGCCCGTGGAGCAGCAGCAGGTGCCGAAGCCTCGGCCAGGTCAGTGTGTGGACGACTCCCGCACGTTGACCAGCATCGCGGTTAACTTTGTGAAGAATCATCCGCTGATGGAGACGGCGGTGCCGGCAGTGCACAGCCGACCGTTGCTGACCAAGGTGAATCTGCACCACCGCCTGACGGCGATTGCGGTGGATGCGCAGGTGCGTGCGCTGAACGGCAATCGCTACGACGTCATCTACAGCGGCACGGACGACGGCAAGGTGACGAAGTTCATCAACACGCTGATCACGCACCAGAACAGCAGCGTCGATCGCCTGCGCACCGTGGTCATCTCGGAGATGCAGGTGCTGCCGCTGGGCACGCCAGTGCGTGAGCTGGTGATCTCCTCGAAGCAAAATACGCTTGTGGTGGTGAGCGATGGGCGGGTGGTGACTGTGCCACTGCATCATTGCTCCCTGATTGTCGACTGCCTGGGCTGCCTCAGTCTGCAGGATCCGAACTGCGCCTGGGATCTGCAGACGCACGAGTGCAAGAATCTGGCCGCCAGCCAGCACAAGTTCGGCACCAAGACGTATCTGCAGAGCCTGAACACCACCAAGAAGGCGGCGGCTTCGCTCTGTCCCAAGACTGCAGCGGATCCGGTGATTGTCACCATGGCGCCCACACAAATGGAGGAGGTGCAGAAGCTGCACTACGCTAGCGTTGGTGGCGCTTCCGAGCAGCAGGCGGCAAGCGGCAGCGGCGCCGACTTCACACTGAACGACTACATCGATGAGAACAAAATAGCGCAGACGTCGGTGGATCCCGAGCAGGTTATGATTAATCTGCATGGTAAGCGATTGAAGCGATGAGAGAGATTAAAAGTTATTAAATTTAATGTTCCTATTTCAAACAGATCCTCAGAAGTCGATCGCTGAGGTCAATGAGGTGCAGCAGGCCTCGTCCATGACTACGTTGACTGTGATTGTCATTATGTTGGCCTTCCTCGCCACATTCCTGGTGGGCGGCTATGTGGGCATCAAAATGAAGCAGAAGGTCAGCCAGAGTCGACTGGACGCCAGCCACCACAATCACTTTGGCAAGCCGATGTAAGATTTTCCGAGCAATTTAGTGTGCAATTTGATTTATATTAATCTTAATTTACAGACAATTCAAGCATCAGAACAGCGGCAAGGATATTAACCTGTTGATCAACTCGAATCCGTATACCACAACGCAGAAGACGCCGAATCTGGATCTGGAAAAGGATCGCAGTCACGAGTGCAAAAACTCCACTGAGCATCTGGAGAAGGAGCTGCCCTGCAAAACGTCCACGCTGACGAAAGTGAAACGCACCTACATCTGAGGGGAAGAGGGAGGAGTTGGCTCGATCTTAGCCGATTAGCTCTACCACAAAATTAGTCGAATTTCCGTTGTTTATGTTGCAGTTAGTTGTAGTGAAACACCCGCCTCCCCCCGGATCGGACGTGGCAGTTGAAGGGCGAAAAGCGAAAAGCGTTTGAAACGCCTTTCGGCACACTCGAAACTGTTGTCTTATCTTTAGTTTTAGTTGTCTATGTCTCGAGATTTAGTTAAATTTATCGCTAGGGCGCTGCCTCGTCTTCGACGACTTGGCACACCTCCTTATATATATATACGTTTAGATTATGTTGTAAGTGAGCATCTATAACCTTTACATATCGCTCGCAGGTCACGCAAGAATTGGCTATGTTTATATAGGTTTGGACAAAGGTTTTTGATCGTACCCCCCTGTGCCGATATTACAAAAATGTAACCCACCCATAAGCCCAACCCACGAATCGAAATTCAAACGATTATTATTATTATTCTGTACAAGTATTTTGTTAGACTGAATGTTTTATTCGAATGCGTTGTAATTTCGTTTGTCTCGATGTGATTGCAATTAATTATAAATTATGTGTACTTTGTGGCTAACAAGCGAACTTCAAGTAATACAAATTGTATCTAAAGCTCAATAAGGAATTGAATATAGAGTGTATTTTTGTAATTCTTCATATACATATATAGATATAGTGCCTAGGTTAAGTCAATGTTTAATGTTAAGCGATCGAAACATATAGATGAGGCTGATTCATAAGAACTGAGATCCCCTGACACGACAGCCCTTAAACCGAATCGAATTAAATCACGCACAAAATGAAATGCACGCGCCTTAAATGAATATCACTTTATATAAATATATATATTATTGCCTATATTTAGGCCTTAAGTCTAAGATTTATAATATAATATATAATAAATACTTGCATGTATTTTTTTTAACAGAATCAGCATTTTATTACGGTTACGTTTACCCTCTAAGCTGTTGTCCGTCCGTAAGATGCGATTTTTTATTGAGTATATCATATATTTTTATATGTACACGTATATATATCTTAATATCATTACCGATTAAGTACGATTTTAAACAAACAAAATTGAAATTACATATATATATATATATCAAAATCTTTGAAATCAAGAGAACTTTGTGCGAGCTTGCGTTTTCGAAAATTCTCATATTGTGATAGATTTATTGAAATTTTAATGATAAACTTTGAATGCCTTTTGGATTGCAATACAATATTAAATATATAAGTGAATGTGGAATGGAAATTACTTGCTGATCGCATGCATAACACTTAAGAATGGGTCTTCCGATTGGAAGAACAGTGGCAACCGAGCGAATTGTACATTTTCCGATATATTTATTCATGTGTGAATTGTATTTGATATACTGTTGTAAAGGCATTTAATAAGATATGCTACATTTAATAAAGTCGTCTTTTTTAATACAGCTTCAACTTGTTTTTATTCCTTTCGGTATTTCAACAATTTGTTTCTTTTCCGAATTTTCTGTTTCCATTTAGTTTTAGTGACTTTTTACACTTGTTTTCTTGCATATTGCGGTTCTTAAAGCAAGAGAGATAAGAGTTGGGCCAGCTAGAGTTGGACCAGCGACAGTTTCACTTCCCGATTAACGCAGGGAGTTGAGCCCCCTAGTAAAACATAAGAATACATTAGATGTGGTCTATCTATATAGTATTTTAATAGTTTATAATGACACTAGTATAATAAAAACATTTATTTTATTTGTATTACAAGCAATTTTAACACCGGTTTAGAATTTTGAATATTTTTAACAAGTATAAAAATCGCGCGAAATAATTGTTGCTTAAATTAAAGAGCCACCTATTGGCGTAAACTGAACTAACGTCGCTTTATTGTGAACTGCTTTATTGTGAACCATTCTGGCTCCTAATTCAAATCAATTAAATACTTGGATACATTGCACCACAATTTATTAAAAAAAAAACATACATTTTTATTCAAAACACGCTTGTATTTTTTTTTAGTAATTTTTTCACATTTACATTTAATTGAAAAACATCACTTTTGACGTGCAAACAAGTTGGTTCCAGTTCGTGACCACTAAATAGTTCCCAAGGGTTAACATGGCATTTTTAGCACGTTTCTAACACGCTTAAATCTGAATTGTAGCTGGTCCCACTGTTTGCTTGCCTCGTTCATTTCCTTTCCGTTCTAAACGCGTTCGGTTGTTTTAGCTGCAATGGCTTTGCATTTTAATCGCTTAATATTGCCGGCATCCAAAGTTTTAGTGCACAATTTGCATATAAATATTGGCTAACAGTTTATAAACTCTTAACCAGTATTATTATTGGAAATGGCAATTAGCTGAAACGTAAGTAATCATAGTTATGGTAATCAAGTTATTTTTCAGCTGATCTGATGATTGTTCTTTTGCTGAAGAGTCGATTGTTGGCGGCATTTGCAAAAGTGCCGCCATCGGTCAAATCTTGTGGAAAGAATAAGAACGGCCAACTGATAATCACACGAATTAGCGCAAGGGGAATCTATAAAATACAGATGATAAGATCGAGACTTTTTATCGTTGCAGATATCAAAGATGCACGTGGTCAGAACCGGCATAAGGCTTGGTGAATTGGGGTGAGTTTTGACTGAAATTGAAAGCAGTGTTGCCAAATCAGCCTTTCTCCCGCCAAATATGGCTGTTTTTGAAGAGTTGTTGCTAGAAAAAATGAGAAACTGCTTTTTCTTGAAAGGAAATTGGCCGCACTGCTTTAAAGTCGAATGAAAATGTTTCTGGTGATGATAAGTTCAATCTGAACAAAGTGCTGTTGATCCACAACTTACAAATATAACCAAAAGGATTCTGATATTAATTAAAAAATAATAATAATTAAAATAAAAAATAGCAATACTTATGCCTATTTTATTCTTTATTGCAGGGCCTCTTTAAAAGGAAAATGGAGCATGACGTAGAATTCTATCAGCTTGCAACCTGGTAGGTTATTCTAGACAAACGCATACCCTACATTTCTAAAGGATGAAAGCAATATCCGTCCGATTTCCATGAACTTACGATAAGGCTCTAAATTTTTAACTGATTTAAAACACTAAAGCCTTACTTTCAACCAAAACTTAAGCTAATAAATTTTGTTTTTCTTTTTAGACGATCAAACAATCTTTACAATGCTTGATGATCTACTCTTCCTCAAAAAGTAAGTTTATACATTTAATAGAATATTATTAGTTATAGCGTGATGAAAAGTAATTACCGTACGATATTTATGATTAAAATTCTATGGCTGCAATTATTTGCACTGATTTTAAAGCATATTCTAACCTAGGCTCTGCTGATTCTATGTATTTCTAATATATTTTTCCTTACTTGCAGCTCAATCTGATGAAATTGCAGTTTCCAAATTCATGCTCTATTTGTGTATGATGATCAAGCATTTTCCTTAGAAAGTAAGTTTATACATTTAATAGAATATTTTTAGTTATAGCGTGATGAAAAGTAATTACCGTACGATATCTATGATTAAAATTCTATGGCTGCAATTATTTGCACTGATTTCAAAGCCTATTCTAACCTTGTCTCTGATTTTTCTATGTATTTCTAATATATTTTTCTTTACTTGCAGCTCAATCTGATGAAATTGCAGTTTCCAGATGCATGCTCTATTTTAACGGTAAGTTTTTGATAATAATTTTTACTGGCACTTGCGTTTAGCTGATGAACACCTTTTATTTATTTTAACTTTCGTTCTACTGAGTAGAAAATGCGGAGAAATTTAACTGATGCTTAGTAAAAAATTTAATAATTTAAAATAATAAGATAAATATAACTAATGTATATTCTCTTTTATCTCTTACAGGCTGCAAAGTCAAGGCAATAGAATGCCAGGCTCCCAATTAATTAAATGTAAGTTTAACTTTAATTTAGTTAACATTTTGTTAGAATTCCAACTTGATGATAAACCTAATCTGAAAGCTATGCTGACCAACCAAACAAATTAACCAAAAGGATACTGATAAAATCATAAGATCAGCTTGCGATCTACATAGTTTACTTCCCGCCCTAATCTATGTTTGCTTTCTTTGCAGAATGCTCATCAGACGATTCTAAAATTTAACTGCAACTGAAAGAAACAGGTAAATTTTTATTTTATTTTAATTTATATAAACGATTTGAAAAGATTTGCAAATGATGTTACTTCAGTATAGTTCATTAGAAACAAACATGTTACCAATTTTCGAAGCTGATTTGATTTCCTAAATTGATATAAGTAAACTATAACCAAAGATATATGCTTAAATCTGTTTTTCTTTCTTTTGCAGCTCCGGAAATCAAAGGTGTGTTATGCAGTTCTTTGTTACTGGTATTGGTGTTATATACATCTGATGAATTATCCTTAATCAGGATCCCTCTACTGAGCAGAACCCATAACAAACCATGCGGTCAACTCTCCCTGTCTGAACATAATACCAACCGCACTTTGAATTGGCTTAAAAATCGGTCTTCAGTTACCAACATATATATGTTTTTTATTTCAGCAAGCAGCATTTAGTAAACCCATCAATTGAAGGAAATGAAAATGAAAACTCAAGGTAATTAATTATGGAAGCCTCTTTCGACTTTTGTTCGTCCGTTTTACTCTGATGAATTATCCTTAATCAGGATCCCTCTACTGAGTAGAACCCATAACAAACCATGCGGTCAACTATCCCTGTCTGAATTTAAATAAATATTTATCTGAATTTGCATTTAAATCAAGTCTAACTTAAATCCCATTTTTATATATTTTCAGGGCGCGACTAAACTGTTTGCTTAAGGGGAAACTAAGGTAAATTTACTTTTGATATTATCTGTAGTAGGTAGGGCTGGTTAAATATCGATGTTACGAATTTTGGAGCCAATATCGAGCTTAAAAATTGTGTATATTTAAAATGTTTTGCTATTATTTGTGATAATAAATGTCTTAACTAAATTACAAAATACTTGGTTATTTTGAATAATAAATTGACTAGATAATTTGTGTTTATATATTTACTAAATAATTGGTTCTATTAATTCACTGGATAAACCCACATTTTTTCTAAATTCTGTGTATATAATTTGAATGAATTTCTCGTTGTACAATACTAGAGTTAAATATTATCGTCGATATTTTGGTATTTTGAAATATATTATTTTACCAGCTCTACTTAATAGTTTTAACACCCATAAAATGATGAATCCGCCCCATACAAAGGGCCTAAATCATCTGAGTTCAAACCATGCTGGCTTTGTCTTCTTTCCCCAACTGATATACGAATATTAAAGAATTTAATTGCAAATGTCATAAAATATGCTTACTAAACAATCTTTTCTTCTATCTACTTTCAGGATCTCCCACTGGTGAGTAGATGGCAATATTCTGATAATAAATAAAAATAATAGACTGAATAAAGTTAATCTTGTATATTTAATCGTTGTTTATTTGAGCTCTCCACACGAGTAAATTGTTATTTTCTGGGCGGGAGTTCCGGTTTTACTGCCGCAGCGTTCCATTTTGCGCACAACTTCAGCTCCGCTGATGACGTGCCCGAAGACCACGTGCTTGTTGTCCAGCCAGTCGGTTCTGTGGGAGAATAGAGTAATCAGTAAGGACGGGGCAGATCAGTCTGGCGGAAGGCTACAGTCGGATGTAACCGACAGTTGCGGAACCTATTTGTGTTTTCATAATCACTGCCTCACACAGGGAATCGATGCATAATAACTTCTACCCTCAACACAGTTGAAGCAAATTGTCTTTTGCATATCTTTGCTGTTTCTTATCCGACCGTAATGGAGTTCACAGCATCGGTAGAGAATGACAAGTTTGTAGTAAAATTGTAGTTGCTGTGATTTTTGCGTTCAGCGGGGAATGGACATAAAAGAACCTACATACATTCCAAAATTTGTATTCCTACGGACGGACATTGGCTATATCTACTCGGCTTGTCGTCCCGAGTCAGAATATATACTTGGTTTACCTCCATTTTCTCTACCACACATTTTTCATTTGCCCTAGCTGAATAGACCCTTTTGTACTCTTTTGAAAGTGCAGGATCTTGAATGCCGGTTTTATGGGGGCAAACTCACTTTGTGGTGCATATGAAGAACTGAGATCCGTTGGTGTTGGGCCCCGAGTTGGCCATGGACAGCGTGCCGAAGCTGTTGTGCTTCAGGTTGAAGTTCTCGTCGTTGAACTTCTTGCCGTAGATGGATTTGCCGCCGGTGCCGTTGTTGTTGGTGAAATCTCCACCTTGGCACATCTGAAAGAAAGTTCTACGGTATTATCCTTCCAGATGGAAATCTGTTGCTTGACTTACAAACTCCGGAATGATGCGGTGAAAGCTGCAGCCCTTGTAGCCGTACCCCTGCTCGTGGGTGCACAGCTGCCGAAAGTTCTCCGCCGTCTTGGGCACCACATCCGCCCGCAGCAGCATGACGATGCGTCCCGCGTCGTTGCCTCCGATGCGTATGTCAAAGAACACCTGTGGATTGCGCTTCTCCGACTTCTCAATGACCGCCGGACCCGTGGAGGGCGTCTCCGCCTGCTCTTTGTCCGCCTCCGGCTGGCCCTCCGCCTCCAAGGTGGCTCCGGCGTGCTTCTGCAGCCAGTCGTCGTCCGCCCACACCGGCTTGAAGCTGTCCTCCTTGACGCGCACCGGCTTGGCCAGGTTGACGCGTATCGTGCGACCGCACAGCTCCGAGTCGTTCTGTATTTCCCATTTTTCAATGGGTACAGGGTATCAAAAAATGCAACAATGTTAAGTATTTGTGTTTGCTCTGCCCATAAGCAGCGTTTGGGCAGCTCTGTAAAGTGCATATCTTCAGTATTTACCATGTTGTCGATGGCAGAGGCCGCGTCCTCGTAATTCTCGTACTCGATGAAGGCGAATCCGCGATGCTTCTGCGACTCGTAGTCGGCCGGCATTTGGATGTCCGCGATGTCGCCGAACGGTATGAAGGCGTTGTTCAGCAGTCTCTCCGTCACCTCGTCGGCCAGGCCCCCCACGTAAACCGTGCGCTTATCATTGGACATAACTAAACGTTTGATAAAATTAAAATATTTTGTAAACAAAACGCGGCAGTTGCGAGCAGGGTTGTCAACATTCCTGTTGCCACTTAAATGTCTGCATATGAACTAGTTGCAGCAGACAGAATCAGATTTTTAACGTGCTGCCAACCTCGTTCAGTGATGAGTTTGTTAGCTGGCAACGCTGTTACTAAATCAAGCGGTTAAATTCAAATGTATTATATACAGTACATGCACTATTTTTATTTATTAACTGTTTTGTATTCAATTCTGATGGTTTAAATTTATTTCTATATTATTATATAATACATAATACAGCTTACGTTAGTCAGTTTAAATCCACAAGAGATTTATAATGCTGATTGGGCTTGGATTATTGGTAATTAGCGGTTTATTGCTACTTAAAACTAGGTAAGATAAGATTCGCTGCTGCTGCCACTGCTGCATATGCCCCTCTCTGCCGATGTGCCAAATAAGCTGTTGGTATTATTATTCACGCCCATCGAGATCGGCATTAGCAGCGTCAGCAACAATCGGCAATATCCCGGCACATAGGCGTAAGACGCCGCCAATATTATGGACACGCACAGGCCGAGAAGCAAATCTGCAAATATTTAGAGCAGCAATAAATAAACAATAAAAACTTTTCAACGCTTAGTCACGGCGTCTTCTGCCCCCCGATAGATAAGATTTGTATGACGAACATTTGTAATCAGCAATTGTTGTCTGTTCAATAGGCCAAATACTTGGTATGACGAAAACTTGTAATCAGCAATTGATTAAATAATTGTCTATTCAAATACTACTTACGACAAAACACTCTCTCCCAGGGCTCGCATATGGAAATCTGTGTGTTGAGCTCGTACAGCGTAAACAGCCATATCACGTAGCGCTTGAATTTCGCATATTGCTCCACGATTACCCCATACATGGTAAAAATTTCTCGGTCTATGCGGTCTGAGGTTGCGCTCTGAACTGAAGGAAACAATCACAAACACAAGGTAGACCACGCCACATCCTTATCAGCGATAGTTTGTAAATCGAGAGTTATACCTACTTGCCAGTTCCAGGTGTAGCGATAATACGGTATCTTTTTTTTAACGTTACATTCTTTTTTTATTGATTAGCCTTATCTATGAAGACAGCCGTTAACTGCCCATCAGGCTATCAGCTTATCAGCCTATCCGCTTATCAGTTAAGAGTTACGTCGTTCGATGCATTTGGCTGATTCATGCCAAGAGCGGCACTACGGAGAGCAGGAAAACCCACACGGACAGCACGTCGTTCGCATACGCACTGATGTGCACCGCCACGGCGAACTCGACTGCAGCATTGTTGTTGTAGTGGATGCAGGTGGTGCGAATGCGCTCCGAGACGGCAGCCAGGTTCGTGTACGCGAAGTTCACTGTGAACCCGTACAGCTGTGATAAGAGAAAGGGCGTCAATAATGAGTATACGTATTGGACTAGAAAGCGGCACTGATTAGTGGCTAGTGTTGGCAAGTTCGCTTTTTTTCCGCCAGCTGTGCAATTTAACAAATTCCAAGTTTATTTTAAGCTCATTGAATTTATTATCCTACATCATTATGCAATATCTAAAGCCCTTTATGAATACTTATAATATTCCTAATATAAGTTGAGATTTATTTTTATTACATTCCTCTTGAGGAAACTTCAGAACTCTTTAACAGCTGCCTTAACTTAAATTCTTATTATTAATCAGTTTCTGATAACATGATAGAACCATTAATAAATTAATTAATTAATAAAATATATAGATATTGCCAAATATTTCTGAACTTTAGCCGTATAAAACAAAGTTTTAACCATTCCCAAGGATCTCCGATTAGTTTTTTTCGCTTTGTAGAGCTGATTTCTATTTGGACTAATATATTTTTATTCAACTCTAACAATACTGGCAAAACTTATGGTATAATATAGACTTTGACTCACCCTGCAGTTGGGATACTCGCGTTCCAGTTCCTCGCCATAGGCAGGCTCATCGTAACGGTTGCCCGGGAAAGTGCTCAGCTTTTCCATGTCGCTCAATATCTTGAGCAGTCGAGACTGAAAGGCTCTAAAAAAAGGCGTTAGTGGGGCAAAGGCGGAACATTCAAAGGATAACCCACCGATTCCAGACGGTTTTGCGGATGGTGCGCCAGGCGCTGATCTTCTTCATAATCTTGCGCTCGATGTGCTTCTGCAGCTGCTGCAGATCGTAGCTCCGCTTGTACACATACTCCGACTGGTGTACTCCCCCTTGAGGCGCCACCTGGCGTCGGTTGAACAGCGGCAGCCAGCAGGCTCCATCGAGCACATTAAAATTGGTCATGCTGACCCGCTGTTCGGGCTGTATGTTGTAATAGATCTGCAAGAGAATTAAGTCGGTAGAAACAGAGTTGATATCTGTGTGCGAATGTAACGGGCAGAAGGAGGCGTGGCAGTCGTGAGTCGATTTAGTCTGTCTGTCCGTCCGTCTGGATGAACGCTGAGATCTTGAAAACTATAGAAGCTAGAGCATCCATTATTGGTATGCAGGTAGGTGTATACAATATGCAGATCAAGTTTATATCAAATGTTGGATGTCACGCCCCCTTTCCGCTCAAAATCAACAAAACCTACATACCTAGACTATTACTTAGCATAAAATGTCAATAATATTGAACACAGAAGGTTGCTATACTGGAAATATACTCTCTACTATCCTGAAAAGCATTGAAATCGGTTAATAAACACAGAAGATATGAAGGAAACAATATTGCAGGCTCGCCCTCTAGCAGCGCGGCCATTTTAAATAAGAAGAAACGTAGCTTCATAAGATATTTTTATAAAATTCTACTTCAAATATAGGGTACAGGGTATTATACAGTCGGTCCCTTATGTTTGTTTTAATGCAATTACTGTGTTTATTTTTTTCGCTTACGTTGTGGGTGTCCACCAAGCAGTAGACCCGGGAGAGCGGACAGAAGATGTCCTGTGGCTGGTAGGCTTTGCCAGTGGCAGGGGCCAGCAGCAGGAGCTCGCCGCTCTCCTGCTGTCGGTACAGGACAAAAGTGGACTCCCCATCGGGACAGGCCAGGCCCAGCACCAGCCAGCACTCCAGACCCAGCGACAGCAGATAGTTGCAGAGCAGCACGCCCAGATCCTTAACGGAGCACCAGGTGCTGTCCAGCAGCGTCTGGTTGTCCAGCCACACCCCCTGGAAGCACTCGCAGGCGTGCAGCCTGCTGCGCACCGGACTGAGCAGGGAGACAAAGCGGCAGAGCAGCTCCAGCTGCACCTCGCTGTGCAGGTGCGCGGGCAGCGGCAGCGGCTGCAGCAGACGCGTCAGGCACACCCGCTTGCCCTGGGAGGTGCAGACGAGCGGCTCCACGTAGCGCTGCGGCTGGGGCAGCAGCTGCTGCAGCTCCAGGCGCCGTTCCTGCAGGAATCCCTGCAGCTCGGGCAGCTCAGCGCAGGCCAGAGCGGCGGCTGGTATGGGCGGCTGGTCGTAGCCGGGATCGATGCTGAGGTAGAACCACAGATGCACCGACTCCTTGAACTCCGGATACTGCTCGGCGGATATGTTGGTCACGGAGTCGATCAGCGGTCGCTTGTAGCCCACCAGCACCTTGGGCATGCTCAGCTCGATGCAGCCCTCGAACTGAAAGATGGAAAGAGAAAATTAGACAGAAACTATCTTGGCCTTCAATTGAATAATGTTAAATCCCATAAAATATTTAACATTAATATTGAATATAATTATTGCATATCGGCCTATTGGATTATACTTACCTTGCGATTTTGGAGCAGCTTGCCGATGGGCACTCGGAACTCGCCCAGCCAGTTGCAGTGCAGCCGCTGGTAGAGATCGGCCGCCTCATCCGTGTACTGCTGCTCCACGATCTCGTCGAACAGGCTGATCTTGATGTCATCGCACAGATCGAAGGGATCCCCGACCAACTGCAGCTGCAGCTGCTCGTTCCAGGTGGGATTGGAGCCCTCCGCCGTGCGACTACGGCTAAGTCTCTGTCCGTAGCTGAGCGTGACAAAGGGACGCACATTGGAGTACATCAAAGCTGAAGGCACAAAGGAGAGATAGAATTGTTTGCATTGAAATTAATTTTAAATTTCAAAAGATTAGGGAAATCCTAGAAATACTCAATCAGACCAGAGTTAATGTTTAGATAATGGTTGTATTATTTCCTATCTAACTATCGGGAATATCGAAGATACATCACTTACTCTGACTGACGAAGAGACTGGCGCTCATATCGCTGCCCGTGCCGGTTCCTCCGCTGCTGCGCCGCCTGCTCTGCCGCTCCACGTTGAGGATGTGGCGACTGCGAACCGGCACGCCTGTGGCACGCACCACATGCAACGAGATGGTGTACTGCTGATCCCCGGCCGAGGGTTGCCATGCAACCGAGGGTTCCGGCAAGGGATTGGCAATGGTTTGCCCGAAGAGAAAGGCGCACAGGGCACGCCAAAGCGCCGTCCAGCCTGTCAGCTGACCGAGGGCGGATCCGGAGCCGAGCAGTTGGAGCAGCGGCATCGGCGTCTGCAGCGCCTTGGCCCGTTGCAGGCTCTGGCTGGTGATGGTCTCGTAGAGCAGTTGCACGTACTTTCTGCCCCGATGCTTGTGCACATCGATGGGGTTCCAATTGCTGCCCGGCTCCAGCAGCTGTCCGGCGTTCTCCTGCGGCTCCGGATAGTCGGAAATCTCGTGCTCCAGGGCGGGCACAAAGCGCAGCTGCTTGGTGTGCGGATTCCGCTGCTGATGCCGCGACTGCAGCAGTTGCAAGCGTTTGTTCTCCAGCAGCGTCTGCACGCTGCACAGCTGCAGCTGATGCTCAGCGAAGCTCAGAGGCAACTTGGACTTGCATCTCTTGCCGCTGGATGAGCGTGACATGGACTTTGCCACATGCTCCATCCGCCATGCCGGCAGTTTGCGTGGCAGCAACGAGGTCATCAGCGCATCTGGTAGTTTTTGTATGGTGTCCAGTTCATTGCCACCGGCGGCGGCATCCGCATCGCGGTAGTCCAGCTCCAGGTAGAGATCGCCCGCCAGCTTGGGACGCAATTGGGCCAGAGAGGAGGCCACCTGAAAGCCAAGTTTCCGCTGCATGGTGTCGCCCTTGGTCACCTCCAACGGAGCGCTTATCAGTGCCAAACGACGACTTTGTGACGTCAGGGTAGATTTCTCGTACAGCTAATGGATCAGATAACGCATAGATTATGATAAGAGTCTATTCTATAATAGGAATCTAAATACAATAAAATCCATTACTAAATTGAGTCATGATTTAATTTTAAGCTTATATTTTCAATAGTATATTTCTCAAGAATTAAAATCAAAAGACTGATTACTGAGAGTATTCGATAAGAACATCTATAACTTTGTCATTTGCTATAGCCAAGTATTATATATAAATTATTTCTAAGGGTACAGAGTATAGAAATTTATCAATTTTGAATTTCGATTCCAAGTAAATCATTCGGAATCGAGTTGATTAAAGCCCCCTTTAGCACCTTATAATTGTTATCGGATCGGTTTTTGATTCGAGTATAATTTAATCGAATTATATTTGTTTTTCAGAAAAGATAGGAATTATATTTGTCATAATTTGCCCATCTGATAATTTATAATAAGCATTAACAAAACATCAATGGTTACAAATCATTTGTCAATCATTTTGATAATTACAATAATTGTTAGTCATAGATCATATTTATTTATTGCACATAAAGCTTACTAATTTTAATAATTATATAAATTCCGATTTGTTGTTCTCAACTGCAAGTCCGATATTTGGTGAAACATTTAGTAGTTCTCTATTTTGCTTGTCCTCTGGGTCAGTTACGTTCACATGACCTCCATAAATGGACTCATCGAAGCAATCTTCCACGCTTTGTCCACCAAAATCTAGGTGGGTATGTGAACGCCAAGGCAGCCAACCCAACTCAAATTTAGCCCTTTCAGCGCACTCCATTGAGACGGATATATCTGAACTCCGCAATAAATCACAGTCTACATTGCAAATGTTTTTAGACGCTTGGCCATTATTGGGCCGACACCACTCCTTATCATTCATTTGGAATAGGCCATAGCTCTTGCTGCCATCCGACTTAGGATGACTTATCTTGTCGGTGTTAAACCCGCTCTCTATTCTGGCTATGAAAACCCAACGTGCGAGGTCCTGCCGATGTACTCCTAATAAGTCCAGTTCCCTTGCCAACTCGCAGCGCTCGAAGATTCGACCTTCCGTTAGGCCCAAAAGCAGCGTGAAATACGCTATAACCTTATGCTTCGCTTCCATATTTCAACTGATATGGCTTATATTGCAAGTAGTTGTAGTTTGCAATTTGTAAACAATTGTTTACAAATGTGATTAAGTGTATCAAAATGACAATAAGATAAGGAGCGCGAATTTATATAAGGCTCTTATATGTATTATCAATAATGTGTCATTTAATCCCAATTAGTCAGGTGGACAATAATAAATAAATAAATATATATAGATAGTTTAATTAATTGCTACCGATAATGCCAATAATAATATACCCTGTTTTTTAAGTGCATCCAACATTTGAAATAAACTTGAACTGCGTTTGGTTGACACCTAACTACAATGATCTTACTCTTATCATTTGCGAGATCTACAAGTTCATACGGACGGACAGACAGACGGATACGTCAAAATTGAATCAGCTCGTCGTTCTGATAGAGACGACCATTTTATGAGTACAGGGTATAAAAATATAAAGCGAGTGAGCTCGTTGATAAGCGCCGGCTCTCTGCAAAAATTAATAAAAATGCGATTTCGACCAAAAATAAACGCTCACTGTCAGTTGATTAAAACGCTATGACCGTTAAAGACGTGGTTGCTCCGCTGCTCCTGCTGCTGGCGCTGATCTTCCCAGGGGAAACTGAGGGTCAGCTGATGCTGGATCGTTGCAGCTTGGCGAGGGAGATGCATGCAATGGGCGTGCCCATGTCAGATCTGGCGCGCTGGGCATATATAGCAGATATGAAGAGTTCATATCGAACGGACGCCAAGAGTGGGCCCGATAAGGAGGGCACTATGTTTTATGGCCTGTTCCAAATGAGCGATAAATACTGGTGTCGGTATCCTAACGGAAAGGTGTCCAAAGATCATTGCAACGTGGAATGTAATAAGCTATTGTCGGACGATATCACAGATGCCGTAAATTGCGCACTGTTAGTCAAGGACATGGAAGGCTGGAGACCCTGGCTGTCTAGCAATGACGGAGTTCCCGATGAGAGCAGCATTGAAGACTGTTTTGAGGAGCAACCGAATGAGGCATGCACCAACGCTACAGACGGCGCAGGGGCAGTTGGTGGCATTCCGGATCATGTTTTGAGGACAATCGTAGGCAACAATATTGGACTGCCCTTAGCTGACGCTAAATCGGAGTTTCTCTAATTGGTATTTATATAAAATAATATTTATTACATGTCTACTTGACTAATTGGAATTAAGTGTATGACACATTACTGATAACGCATGAACCTAACGTGAATTCGCAAGCTCCCAAGTTTATACGAAATTCAATTGACGAATCTTTAATTGTTGTGAGTTGGCTTAAAAAAGTAGGGAGAAAGTGGAAAAAACTATCATATGTTCCACAAAATATTGGACTTACAGTAGATCACTACAAACAGCAATTTAAATAATTATCTAAATTATAAAACCAAACTTTACTCATAATAATAATAATTTATTTTTAATTTTTGTTGTACAAGTTCATAAATAATGTAGAAAATAAATAACGCCTCTTTTTAAAAAAATAAAGTTTTTAATTAAATCTTGTGCTCTAGAATTAAAGCAAATATCACTATGGAAATGAAATGAAATCATATGAAATAAATTCTGATTTAGGAAAAAAAGGGAGAAGGATTAAATACGAAAATCGTATCTTATTTTAATCTTAAACGTTAATGAAATCGATTTGAATAGAATATATTTGCAATAAAATCAAACGATCTTTGAAATGCGATTTTAAGAAAGCGTTTAAATAAAGAATTTCGTTGGATAAAGAATTATCTGGCTTATTGAACTTTTGACACCGGAATTTCACGAGTCATGTACGCAAACTTTTGATTTTTCTCTCAGTGTATAAGAAATGTTGCGAGACTAGGCTTAGTTTGAATGGATATCCTCAAATTTGGCATGAACAATCCCAGATATATGCTCCTATGTTTTTAGCAAGCGACTTTTCTATATATTTTTGAAAACTTACCGCGATGTTGAGCTTTTCCGGAAGTGAACGATCGAGCAGGACGCCAAAGGATTCGTTCATGTGCAGGTGCAGATCGGACTCCAGGCGATAGCTGCGCGTCTGGGCCACGTGCTGATTGTCCAGATAGATCTTCAGGTAATAGTTTCGCCCCTTGGACAACTGCTCGTTGTGCAGGTGAAGATGCAGGGTGGCCTCATCGGCTGCATGCTTCTGCACGTATATCTGCGGCTCCTCCGGATCCGTAAAGGCCTCTTCGTATTCAGCTTTGAGGTTTTTCATAATTGCGCCAAATCGAGGCTTGCGTGGAGGCTTCGATTTGTGCGGCTTCTCGCTCCAAAGTCGCCGACGCTGGTAGTAGAGCTCCAAGTGCTCCCGATACACCTCGGCCAGATCGGTTTCGAAGCGCCGCTTCCACTCCGAGCAGGAAGCGTTCAGATCAGTGGGATGCACCACGCGCAGATTGAGCTGGACACGGGTGCACTGGAACTGCTGTTGCTTGCGCAGCTCCTTCAACCCGGCCCATTGGAGCAGCAGACGCTTCAGAAGATGCCGCTGCGCCGTGGACTCCGCGTAGTAGCGTCTGCGCAGCTGCTGCACCAGTCTGAACTGGCGTTGAATGTGGCAGGCCAACTGCTGAGGCTGCAGCGCCTTGGCACCTCCTTGGAGCAGCCGAGAGGCGACGTGGCGTGCCATTTGCAGCTCCTCCCGCAGATTGTGGCAAATCTGCTGGCTGATGTGCTGAGCGTGGTACACGTCGAACAGATCCTCCAGCTGCTGGGCCAGACGATGCTCCTCGAGCAGCTGCGGATGGGCGCTGAACCGCAACTGCTTGAGGCACAAACGCATTCTGCGAGGCGTCGGCAGTCCAAGGAACAGCGCCATCGGCGTGGGCGCCAGGAACACGCTCTTGAAGATCTTCGTGCAGCTGCTATGGTAGAGCGTGTTATCCAGCGTAAAGCGTCCGCAGTCGGAGGCTTGGCAAATCTGCTCTATCAGCAAGGAATTCAATTTGCTGCCCTTCGCTTCCATCTGATAACGATTCAGCAGGCGGATCACGGACTTTGGCAATTCCAACTGCAGTGGCAAGTGCAGCCTATCGCTTGCCACCTCGTACAACAAGCTGTTATCGTTAAAATGGGGCTCCCGGCATAAGCTGGCGCTGATCACCGGCTCATCGGACAAATCGATTTGTATGAAAGTGGATGCTGCTCTGCCATCCACATGCGCAGCTGCAGCTGCCAACGGCTGCTGCTTATCATCCTCGGTGCAAGTTGTTTGCAGCAGTGCAGCGGCTCCATGAAAAAACTGCACACTACGAGCTTCCAAATCCTCTGCTGCCAAGGGCCTAACATGACCTTTGCAGTGGGACAACAAAGATTCCACCTCTCTCTCGGTCTTGCGGTAAG
This sequence comes from Hypselothyrea guttata, assembly GCA_035045125.1. Classification (NCBI taxonomy): domain Eukaryota; kingdom Metazoa; phylum Arthropoda; class Insecta; order Diptera; family Drosophilidae; genus Hypselothyrea; species Hypselothyrea guttata. The sequence goes on from JAWNNJ010000066.1 coordinate 242,283, forward strand.
CGCGCGTGGTTTGCGTTTTCAGCCGCCTTTTGCTGCGCTTTCCTTTCACGGCACTTTGCTCTTGCTCCATATTAAATTTTTATCTAAAATTCGCTTTTTTACCCAAATAAAACTTGCTAACAGCAAAGTAACCGTTTGTTTTGATTTTACATGGCGCGCTGTCGTCAGGGCAACAGTGCAAGCTTATGCTAAACTAACATGGCGCTGTTATTGCGCTGCTGGGTGAACAGAGTTGCCATCTTAAATTTTTGTTAGTTATTTCAAATTTATATTTAGTTCCAATGGCAATTGGCAACACTGTTTGGCGACCCAACCATAGCAAGTGAAAAACAGCCAGAAACAACCAAATTTTAAATTTCATTTATAAAATGTTACACAAAACAATCTTAAAATATATATAAGCCATACAGAATATATGAAAAAAAAAAATTAAATCAATAAGAATATTGTGATAGGCTGAAATAATTAAATAATAATAAAATAAATAATTGATAATTCTGACAACGCTAGTTTTAAAAACAAATATTAATTCGTCGCTGTATATTTTAATACCTTAACTGAATTAGTTAAGATTACTCGCTTTATTTATTCGTAATACTTGCGTTACAGTTACATAATTCAAGCTAATTCGCACTTTTCTTATCTAATATACGTATATTTTTAATGTTGATTACTTTTAACTGATTACTATTATATGGGTTATATAAAGTCTGGAGCTTTGCAGTAAACAGCAAGGCCAATGGTATTGCCCAAGTTGGGAAGAATTGTAAGTGGATTTCCTGCCGATGGTCCTTGGCTGTGGGAGGCATTCGTTTTTGTTGCACCAACGTGATCAAAGCAGTCGTAAATGCTTCTCGGATCGGGAATAGTTTCGCATATTGTTGTTAGCCAGGGGGACCAATCTCTCATCTCTTTGGCCAGCAGAGCGCATTCTACGGCTGCTTTAATGTTGTCCGATAACAGATCCTCACAGTTCACATTGCATATATTTTCAGATGTTGGGTTATCATCAGATTGACACCACACCCCATTGCTCATTTGAAATAGACCGTAATACACGACGTTACGTGCGTCGGGGGGACTTATCGATTCGGTGCGATAGGAGCTCTTGCTGTTTGCTATAAAGGCCCAGAGTGCCAGATCAGACCTAGGAACACCCAATGCATCCATTTCCCTTGCCAAAGCGCAGCGGTCAAGAACAATACACTCTGTGACAAGAAGGAAAGTCAGCAGCAGAAACACGCTCCATTTGATTGCTTTCGCGAACATTATAGAACTGGGAATGTCGATTCATAAGCCCAGCTTTTTGCTTGCTTTTAATACCGACTGGAAGAGCCTGCAGTCGTGCGCAACCTACTTTAGAAGACACGAACATATAAATGTTAATCCGACAATCTATATTTGGTCAGGGCAAAGTATTAGTTTTGATGTCGAATAAAGAATAACTACCTAGGTATTTATGCATCGGATATTTTACAACTCTCTTTTATTATATTTCGATTTAAGACTTATTAGAGAGATGTTTACTCATTTGCAAAAACTAATTATACCCTGTTTTTGCAGAGTATACTAAGAACGATGAATTCGTACATCATTATCAATTCGATTAAAATTTACTCAACTTGCGCTTGTGAATAATCTCATAAGTTCTTGGAAGCTTATCAAATTTATATTCGTTTTGCCTGAAAAATGCATATAAATAATCTCAATTTATTTTCAAGAATTACTTAATTACAAAATGTATTAATGAACAAAGTTATTAACCGTGTTTTTTCCTTTAGAATTTTCCGCCGATTCCACAGTGCATGCTTGATCTGCTCCCAAAACAGTCGTCAATACTGGGTAGTTGACCACTGCAGTGCACATTGTAAACCGACCATGCAGTCCATCCCTGTAGATTTTGAATTTTCTGGGCACACCTTACTGCCATATCGATGTGATCCGTACGGAGTGCGTCACAGTTCACGTTGCAGCCGTTACTGGAGTGTCGTCCATCACTTGGTTGGCACCAGTATCTATCGTTGATCTGGAAAATTCCATGATCCTGAGAACCATCTGTGTTGGGAGGTCCTACCACCCAGGTACGGTAGCTGCTCTCATGCTCTGCTATGCACACCCAGCGAGCCAACTCATTCCGGGGTACGTCCAACTTGTCCAGTTCTCGAGCCAAGCTGCAGCGATTGAAGGTCCTTTCTCCGCTCACTGCGACCCCCAGGAGGAGCAATGAAATCATTATAACTGCTCTCATCGTGATCGAATGGCAAACTGAAATGATGCATCGAGTTCAATCGTCATTTATAAGATTATTTTGAAGCGTTGAAAATATTACAGCTGTTTAGAAAAATATTTGCACTTCTTATCAGTAAGAGGGTACATTTGCGAGGGCCGTTCAAGAAGTTGCCAACCTAAGAAACCAACATAAACAAATTGCAATTTAGTGGATTCTATGTAACTTAAAATCTTTCCAGAGATTTCAATATATGTTTTTAATGGTTGTCACATACATTTCCAGCAAACATTAAGGGTTGCCTTCAGTAAATTCCAATGAGGCTTTAATACCTTTTAATAGCATTGTTTTAAAACCTGCACATGATGTATAAAGTTGAATACTTAAGGGATTACCCTCCAAAATTATTATCAGTGTTTAAGTATATGTACACCAAATTATTTGCACTTGAATGCATCCATTGTATATGAATTATAATACTGATAGCCACTTAGATCTATCAATAGCATTGTATTAATAGCTCCACATGACGTATAAATTGGGACACTTATAAAATCACCCATCTTAATCAATATCAGTGTTTATGTTTATGCACTTGAATGCATCCATTGTATGTGAATCATAATACTGATAACTTATCAGCTAAGAAACCGATTCACTCAATAACAGTGTTGCCAATTTTTTTTGTGTTTGACGGCAAGTACAGTTTAAGATAAGAAATGGTGAAAAAAATCCAGAAATTAGCTAAATAATTATAATTATTATTATGTTTTTTTATGCTATGGCTAGTTCCAAATTCTTCATTTACATAATAAAATTTATTTTTGAAAGGCAGATATTCTGCTTCCTGCAATTATATCAAATGCTCGCCAAAACAGCGGGAAAATGTTGGACCTGGCAGCACTGGTCAATAATGTTTGTTTATACTACTTATATGTATATAGTCTTTGTTTCGGCTGTTGTCCAGTTCACCCATTTCATCAGAACATATATCCGAAGTATAATGCGAATTGGCGAATAAGCAAAGTACACGTAATCCTTCGTATATATAGAAACATGCTATATAAACCGAATACCTTTGGCAACGGTCAAGTAGTCTATTATCTGGACATGGCGAGAGCGGTCGTTATTATAAGTTGCTTGCTGTTCTTGGCGGCGTTGGCGGAAGGCGAGGGCTTCGATCGCTGCAGTTTGGCAAAAGAAATGGACAGATTGGGTGTGCCCCGTAAGGAGTTGCCCTATTGGGTGTGCATAGCGGAACATGAGAGCAGATACGATACCTCGGCGATAGGAAAACCCAATACAGATGGTTCCCTGGATCACGGAATTTTCCAGATCAACGATAGATACTGGTGCCAGGAAGGCAACAGCGAGAGCAGCAACGGTTGCAAGACGAATTGTGCTAACCTCCGGACGAAAGATATTAGAGCGGCGGTGAAGTGCGCCCGGCAGGTGCAAAGGAAGCAGGGATGGACGGCATGGGCGGTTTACGATCGGGACTGCAAGGGTAAACTGCGCAGCATTGACGACTGTTTCAAGACTGAATTCTGATGCGATCATGGAATAACACATATAACATATATACTCATAGCTATATCTTCCGTTTCAATCCAAGTTGCTGTGCCAACTTTTCCCTAGCAATAAAAATAATGTTAGAGCACTTTGTTTTTCTTTTCTTTTTGCTGTTTACATACAAATACAATGAAAATTTACTTTTGATAGTTGATAGGCTTGCCTCGGACATATCTAAATAGAACTACGAAAAGGGAGGTTTCAAAATTTAGAGTTGTTCGCAGGCTTTACACTAGTTAAAGAGTATACGTATGTGTATACTCGGTTCAAGGAGCAATCTAAGATAGTAATTAATATATTTGTAATTATGTGTTCATGTAAATGTGTTTGTTTGTTGTTGATTTGAGACAGCAGCTTCACAAGATGTGATTACAAATTGGGAGTTATTGGAGGGAGGGGAGTCGTCTACTCCAGCAGGGTTATTTCTTCCTTGACTAAAAATTCAACCACTTCCTCATCGACTTCATCAGTTTCCAAGTTATCGGTGTCGATATCTGCAAGAGATCAGAGATATTGGTTAAAAATAGAGCTCAGAAAAGAGAGATTAAGCACTTCGTAGAGCTGGGATCGATCTTTGATTTTGTAGAATCGATCTGCTTGATCGATTCAAGACTAGAAATCGATTTAAACGATTAATCGAAAAAAATGCAACAAAAACAACTAAGGACGGAGCAGATCCGTCGGGTGCAAGATTACAGTCGGACGTAACCGACCCTCAATCAATTAAATCGAATCGTAATCGAATCGAAGCCCAGCTCTACTACTCCGTTGAAACTTACGCCCTCTGAGCATGATGCGACGACTCTTCTGATCCTTCCACTCGGCGATGCGCTTGTTGCGATACTCCATGAAGGTCTCGCGGAGCTGCGCCCGCTTCTCGAGCAGCTCCTTGGAGGCGCGGGTTAAGCGCAGGCGATCCTTCTGCTCAAAGACGGGATAGTACTTCTTCAGGTTCTTCTTAATCTCCTTCTGCTTCTCCTCGTTGAGCAGCGTTGGCGGACGGGGACGCCACAGGAACTGCACAAAGTTCTTGAGGATGGTGCGCTTGATGATGCGACCCTGGAAGGTGTACATGTTGAAGCCCGTGTCCTCCTTGACCTTCCACGAGGAGACGCCAGTGACGACATAGCGACCAGTCGGATCCCACTCCACCTCCGAGGCACGGAAATGATCTGGCGATGCGCTGATGATGTAATCGTTGGTCGTGTCCACAAACTCAAAGGTGCCCATAGTCAGGTTGGCCATGACAATGAACTGGCCACGCGGAGACCAAAACAGATGCGTGCAGGACTTCTTCTCTAGCCGCTTGACCAGACTCGGCTTGACCCCCTTGTTGACCTCGTAGAAGCTGACATTGGAGCTGTTGGGTTCCCCATGGATGATGGAGAACTTGTTGCCGATGGGCTCCCATGCGAAAGCGAGGATTAGCTCGCGTATTTCCACCGAATCGACGGGGATTTCCTTTTCGCGCATGTGAAAGATTTCAAAGTTGTAGAACATGCCCAGGAACTTGACATCCAGCTCCTTCTTGTCTTTCTTGAGCTTGGAGTAGCGATCGACCTTCACGCACAGATAATCGCCAGACTTTTGCCAATGCAGCTTACAGTCGGCCACATGGAACAGATTCTTGTTGCGAATCTCCCGCTTCTTGGGTATCTCCATCAGTGTGACACGTGCGGGAATCTGGTTTTGCTCCTCAACCCAGTAGGCGATCACATTATCCGTGGGTGACCAGGAGAAGCCCCGTATGCCGGGTATCTTGATCGACTTCAGATCGTGCAGGAAAAACGACGGCGTCTCGTAGATGTGAATCGAGTTCTCGCCCATCCTTGCCACAAACTTATCATCGTGCGACCAGCGGAACATGGACAGCACGGACATGGCATCCGCGACAAAGGTGCGCTTCTCCGCTCCGGTGCGTATGTCCCAAATGATGATCTTCTGGCCCGTGGCCGTCGGTCCGTACGTAACCAAATAGTTCTCGCAGGGTGAGAACTCAACGAACTGGGTGCCGGGATGCGGGAACTTCTGGATCTTCTGGAAGCTGCTGCCACCCCAAATGGCCACGCCCGGCTTGTGGAACGTAACCACGTAGGTGCCCAGTGGCGACCACTTGACAAACGTGTCCGTAAAACGTTCACGGGTCTCCAGCTCATTGGGCTCCGGCAGCATGTTCTGCCAGAAGCCAACCTGCACACAGTTGGGCGATGTCTCCGCCGCCACGCAATACTGATCGTAGGCATCGGGGTCGTTGATGAAGTTGTACAGATCGCTCTGCACCTTGAACGGCTGCACGGTGGGGGGATCCCACTTCTCGGGTATGTTTTCATACCTGAAAGGTAAATGAGAGTTCTGTTTAATAGACATTTCTACGAGCATAATGATCCCCATCATTCAAATGACGGACCACTGCATCCGAATGACGAACCGTCCCATCCAAATGAACCACTTCACCCAAATGACGAACCAATTCATCCAAATGACGAACTAGTTCATCCAAGGAAACCATTTCAGCCTATGCAAAACTAGCAACTTCACTTGAATGTTACGAATATCTTTTTGTGAGAAATCGGCTATAGTCTCAGTAAACTCTGATCGGCCGATCGTCGTACTTACTTCTGAAAGTCGGTGAAGAGGTTCACCGCAAACGTGTGGTTCTTGTCGAGCCGGTGGTTGTTGAGCTTCTTGACGGCTTCTTCGGCCTGGCTGGCGTCCTTGAACTCCATGAAGGCGTAGCCCTTCGTCTTGCCCTCCTCGTCCACGGGGTAAACCACGTTTACAATATCGCCGCAGTGCGAAAATAGCTTGGTAATAACCGATTTCAGCTTGTCGATGCGGCTGGGTTCCACCTTGGGCATGTTGTCCACGACGACGACGCTCTCGACGCCGTCAGCCTCCGAGGGGCGCTGCGCCAGCATATCGCCCAGCAGATCTGCACAATTATAAACATTTAACAAATTTAATTAATTTTTGTTGCATTTGTGCAGTTTGAGGTTATGTGGCAGGCGTGCTGCGCTGGCAACTTGCCTTCATCGCTGACGCTGTCCACGAAGTTGGGCGGATCCTCGAAGTTCGGCTCCTCGTTGTAGTCGCTGTCGTTCGCATCGCCCCCGGAGTGCTCCTCGCTTTTTTTCTTGGCCATTTCGAGCGTTTATTTGCTAAATACAGTCGGCGAACAGTTTCCCGCAGTCATCAAACACACACACGCATACAGAAAGGAAATGAACTTTGTGGTTCGCTCAAACGAACTGGTGGTTGCGTGCAACCGGTTCGATTAACAGCGGTGTTGCCAGTTACTGAACGCTCACATTGGCTAGATTTTGCGTGAAAATAGCTGCTAATAAATAAAATATAGGCTTTAAAACAAGCTATATATTAAAGTTCAAAATACTTTCGCAAGCAACGACACAGGTTCAAGTGCTCGTGTCGATATCTTAACCAGTTCGTAAGCACATTTTACTGATTCGTGACAAGAAGTAACTCGTTACTTGTAGCGAGTACTCCGTTTGAGTACAATGGTAGCCGAGTACATTGCGTTCGAGTACATTTGGAATTCATTCTTTTTTCGCCAAGAAGAAGACAAAAGAGTAAAATCTGCACAAAATAAAATCGAACACGAAAAAGTAGGATTCTAAATGAAATCATTAGTGAAAAGCATTAAAATATAGCAAAAATAAACAGAAAAACGCTCGCAGCCCAAAAATCATTGAACGCAATCACAATATCCACTTAGATCAGAGTTTCTTATGTCTTCAAAGAGACAAGTTGAAAAAATGCAAAAAGTTGAAAATTAAATATTTAATAATAAGCAATTAATAACATGAAAACGTGCAAAACGTCATAAAACGCGAAAAGCTGTTATCCAATAGAGAAAAATTCCGCTACACTTCGTCCCCCCCTCAACCCAACTGCCCCTAACGCACTCTCATCCGCACCTGCCACTTGCTTCACGGCCGTTTCGTCTGCGCCAAGTCGAAAATCGAACATATAGCCGATATATAGTGAAAAAAAAACAATATTCAAAACACACGCTGTTGTAAACAATTAGCGAGGGCGCTGATAAAACTCAAATAAAATATGTAGTTATTGGATGTGTGTGTGCGTGTATGTATGTGTTTGTAAAAAGCAGCTCTGGCTAAATATATATATACGCAGAAAGATAAATATATATAGCTGTGTGTGTATACATGGAGAAATCGCCCAAAGACGTTCTACATCACTTTCCTTGCCTGTGTGTGTGCTGTATGTGTGTGTGTTACCTTTTTTTGTATATGCGCAAGCGAAGTGCGTTGCGAACAGCGTTGCCAGATATAGCCAGATTTCTGTTACAAAATAACTGCAAGAAATAATTTTAAATAAACAAAAAAATTGTTAAATAAAAAGTTAAAAAATTAATTAAAATTAAAATATGATAAGCATAAATTGAGTTTTGAAACTGGCCTGGGTGGCAACGCTGCGCTGCGACACGCTCTCTGAGAGCCGAAAAGTGTTTAAAGAAAAAGAGCGAAAAGAGAGAGACAGCACTAGTGCCTGTAGCCTTGATGGAATATATGAATGAATGAATTTTCGTTCACAGTGAAAAGTGAATTTGCAAAGAGACAAGCGACAAGAGACAAGCCACAAGCAAGAAATTCAGATGAATGGAATTATGACGAGCGTAATGCGAATTAAATGAACTTTAATTAAATGCATGCTCAAGTTAAAAGCTTTTGCACATTTAACTGTGTTATTGTTGTTGTTGTTGCTGGAACACGGGCAGTGTTGCCAGATATATAAACTGCAAAATAAATTTAAATAAATGTGAAAATGCTACAAATATGCAACAAAAAAATCATAAAAATTAAAGATTGTAATGTATTAAAAATTATTTTTATTGTGGCTTAAATATATTCGTGTTGGGCATAAAAAGAAATGTGAAACTGGCCAAATTGGCAACGCTGTGCACAGGCTCAGCCTTGCGCGCTTTCGCTCTCTCTCTGGCGCTCTCTCTCTCTGACTCTCTCTCGTTTGAGATGCCTGTTACATCTTTGTTGCTTGGAAAAATTTCGGTATTATATGTATATTTGCCCCATGAAGTTTTTCCCCAGTGTTTGTCTACACGCCCACACAGGGTATGCGGGAAACTGTGAAAATGTGAAACTGTGTTTGTGTGCGAAAAAGTAAAAGTCGCTCTCGATTGAAAATGAACAAATGAAGAAATATCGAAATAACGAAATGAAAATGTATCGAATGATGGAGAATTAATCGGTTTCGGTTTTGCAGCTTTAACGCCCGTGCTACGCTGAACGTGCCACATTTCCCGAACAGTTGCAAATCACAAATCCCTGGCGTTGTCTTTCACACTGTGCCAAAGAGGAATGAGGCCGAGGGGCAAGTTATAACGGCAAGCAAGGGGCACCTCCGAGCAACCACAAAACAACAGCAACAACAACAACAACAACAAAAAGTCAGCTGCAACAGCCAACAACAACAACACGTCCAGAAGACAGCTGCAGCAGCCTCAAAGTTGCTACATCCACACACACACACACACACATACACATACACTCTCTCACACACACTCTCACTAACACAATTACAATTGAGCTTTCCGCTGGCGCTGTTGTTGCCTCTGCCACCGCCGTCGCCGTCGTCGCCGCCGCTGTTGTTGTTGTCATTCGCTCTGGAAAGTTTGTGCAGCAGCAGGCTCTGAATGTCTTTATGCTTTAATCATGGTGTATCTTGCCACCAAGAGGAACAACACCGACACTATACGCTGCTATATTAGAATCTTTCTGATCACGAATCATGACAGAAGGACATGAAAGGTGAGTGCAAACCAATGCTCGAATGTTGCCACAATATCGTTGCAACATCGATCTAAATATCCACAAGGCTTTTGCGCTTATCGATAATTGTATATAATGGTGGGTTATCGGTTTGATGGTTCACATTTCCCTTTTTTGGACAATTTTGAAATCAGCACCTCAAAAAACACCAACAAATATGGGTTATCTTTGAAAATATTGCTCTGTTTTTATTCAAAAATTCAAAGGCTTAAGAATTTAAAAAATCTGTTAAGTTTAAAAATGTTTGTATATCTTTTAAAAAGTTAAACATTTTAAATAATAAGTTATCTTTTAAAATATTTCTGTTTTTATTTAGCAACTTAAATAGTTAGAAATTAAAGGATTCGGCTATGTTGGAAAATAGTTATCTTTTTTTGTAAAATCATTTAAAAAGTTAAAGAATTTAAATACTCTCTTTTTTGAAATTCACATGTTTTAATGAGAATTAAATGTGTTTTTTGTTGATACTATTAAATCTAATATTTTATCCCGAATATCGCAAATATCGATAACGGTAGAAATCAATAAAATTCCAATATTGTTAGTCCCAAAAAGTTAGTCATGCCGCCCGTTAAGCGCAGATCGCGTTAACTGCCACATCGCAGATGATCGTATTAAGGTTTATCATAAATAAATCTATTAGAAAATATTTATTTTATTTTATATTATATTAGAAGTGAGAAGGGAGGTATCCAATATCTAAATTCTAAAACCAACTTGAATAGTATGCAGTGTGGGAAAACCTGAATACCAAAAACGGTGTCTCTAACTCTAATAGTTTGCGATCTATGTAATAATTCTGTTTTTTATTAAATATATAAATAATTTAAAATTAGTATTAAAATTTATTTAGTTTTGTTTTGCTTTTTGGGTTGTTATTTTACATTTAATGTTTATTTTAGGCTATTTTTTAGATATTTTATATTGAAAATCTTGCTAGGCTGCCATCTAGGCGTTAAGCGTTGCCAGGTCGAAGTTGCTGCGCGCTTTAATTGTCCAATTGCCCTGCCTCTGCCCCTGCCCCTGCCCCACGGTTCGAATCCCACAATTATTGTCAATTTAAAAAGCGAGTTTATATCGAACCCATTTGCTGAATGGCAGGCGACACTAATCGAGCAAGACATGAATGAAATGTGACTCATTCGTCTAGCAAAAATGTATGTATGAATATATGTCTGCCTATGTATGTGTGTGTGTGGCAGCAGCGCCATGTCGTCTCCACATTGTCTGTCAGCACTTTTAATGAATGAATTGGAATGCCAGCAAACTAGCTTCTTGCTTCTTTTCCTAATTGTTTTTCTTTTTTCTGTTTGCTCTGCGCTGCTGCTTTAAACTGTAGCGCCCCCATTGAAAATGATGTCACCCTCCCTTCTTCACTTCACTTGCAACATTTACAACAGTCGCTGCCACATACATATATTCATATATACACCCATATCGTAGATATATCTTTAAATGTCATACATACACACACTCAAGGTTCTTCAAGTTTCATTCATACATTCGTTCGATGAACAAACTATTTTAATGTGGATAATGCGAGCGACTCGACCTATTAATATTTAAATGCATATTTCAATTCTTGTCGCAAATTTCCATTCAGAAATATATATAAATCGAGTCCCCCGATTCATACGCCCATGTTCATTCATATATTCAGTTTGTCCTTGTTGCAGTTTCCTCCTATACAGGCAGAAGGACAGACTCTTGTGCTTTCGAAACATGCAACCTATTTGTATGCACGCACGTAAACGGCAGTCGGAAGAGCTGCAGTCGGGCTAGACAGACATCAAGAGCAGTTAATAGCTACTTCGGACGTTGCCCCCTAAATTTAATTAGTTTTTCTTTAATTCTCACTATACAAATTTAAACTATGGCAGATCATATGCTGCACATTTTCTAAATGGACTTAATTTTAGTTTCAATTCAATATTTGTCCCGGATTATCTTATTGCTTCTAATTTAAATATATCTTGAATTTTAATAATATGCTTTATTTAATTTGGATTTAAAATGTTCAACATCGAGCAGAAATTTATCTTTAATCAACAAAATGGATAGTGTAGACTTATTACGGGATATCCTGTTAAGCTTTTAGATAAATTTATTTAAAAACATAAAAATGTTCTTCCTCTAACTTCAAATCATAGAATTTGTAGGTCATAATGATGTACTATTGAAGATATAATTTATGTTGAGTTGTATACCTTAAATGTGTCAATTTATTTAGCTTAGTCTCTATCTCTATCTATCTGTTTTATACATTTTCACAATATATATTACCATTTTAAATATATAGTGATTATAAATATTTTAATATTTAAAAAAATTGATGCTTAATAAATTTTACAATGTGCTTCACTCCAATTTCCAATTCTCTGATATACTACCGAGGCGTCGATATTTTATTTAATATTTTTGTTATTTTAAAAACAATATTATTTAATTTCCTTATCCCGAAATAATTGCTTGAGAAGCAATATTTAAATTAAACTACTTTGTTTTGAGATGAAAAAATAACAAACTGGCAACACTGGTCGCTGTTGGTCTCTCGTATTATGCGACACGCATACATCTTCAGTCCTCTCACACACACACAAGTGGAGCTAGACTCTCTTTCGCTTGAGCACGCATGCGCCCTATCAAAACTGCCAATTTGGGTCTCTATTTCTGATTTGGAAGTTTTTATTTTCGCTTGAGGCAGGCTCAAGAGTGTATGAGTGTATGTGTGTGTGTGTGCGTGGAGTTGTTGCTCTGGTGTGTGTTACATGTTGCTAGCACAGTGGCAACTCCAGTGGAGCAGCTGAACCAGCGTTGCCCCCTTTCTGTGCCACTTCGGATGATGCCCCAAAACGGAGGCTGCATCAACGGTTCATTCAAAGCCGCATAGATATCCTTGGCCAGACATGCTGACGTGTGCTCCATGCCTCACCTTGAGTACGAACTATGTATATAGTATATATCGTGTATATATATATATATGATCCGAATGAATGCGCCTTGCCGCAAGTCCTTGACATAGCTATGACGTCGTTGCCGTTGTCGTCTACTCTGGGGCCCACTGTGCAGGTTCATTCTGTAAATTTCAGCGAATCTAGGACAAATGTGTGTATGCAGCACGACCCACAGTACCTGCCCCCTCCCCTCCTCTTGCCACTCTGCCACACTGCCCCATGCCAAAGACAAATAGAGTCAGGCGGCACACTCCGGAAAGCTTTTTTCATTCAGCAGCAGCTTCACGCTTAAAACTCCAATTCAGACTTCTGCGCAGGTCGTGGCATGCTTTGTCTGCTCAAACTTGCCACAAAAGCTTTTTTGCAATTTCAAGAATGAAAATCCAAATCGAAATGCCCACAGAGTCTTACTTTGCCCGCATTTGGCACCCCTTGATGCCCTCACAGATACACACACACACAGCGACAGTCTCATGTGTGTGTTTATATATATATATTTGTATATATTTATATATATTTATATATATTTATATGCGGAAACATAACATCAATGAGCAGGGCCTTGGGCATGTGTACACCCAGTGGACCAAAAGGCGCGCTTTTGACGATGGTAAAGCGAAATGTAATCGATATTGGATTAGCAATAGTTGTCATCAGGTAGACTTTCTTATAATTTAGAGATCCTTAAAAATTTTTGTAAAATTGTTTTAGTTTGTTTATAAAAAATTACAAAAAATTATTCACTGTAAATTTATCGTTATTTTATTATTACGAATTTCTTTTTACTGAATTTATATCTTCTAGGCCATAAGTTAACTAGGAAAATATGCTCTGTTTGAACTGAGCTCAATTTAAAATGGAGTGGCTCTTTGAGATTCTAAGAAAAAAACTTATAAATCTAGAAAAATGAATTAATGGCACGAATGGGCATCAGAATTTAAAATATAAACATATTTTGTTCGCAGGCAATTTGTATAGAAAGTCTTAGAAGTACTGCTTAAAGCTAAACCAACGCAATTTACATTTAATTCTAGCATTTTTATTTTCAAGAATCCTCAAACTTTCCCTAATTCTATTCCGGTCTCTTGGTTCACTGGGTATACCTACCTGCATAGGTGTAGTGTTTGGGTATTTTTAAAGCGAAGGACTGGGAATTATTTATAGTTTATGCTGGCTGGAGTCGTGGATAGCCAGCTCGAGAGTCGTTGAATGGCTTCGCTGGCCAAAAAAAAATTGAATTAGCCATATTAGCGACACTTTTAAGTTATCCCACCAAGGATATAGACGGCAGCTAATGCCGAAGGCGGTCGCAGTTCTGAACCATCAGCTATGGCCGCCGTTTCGTATCACAAGTTGCGCCTGAAGCGCCGATCGAGCAGGTCTGCCGAATGTTTCTAAGAATATAAGAAATATAATTAATGAATAATGCATATAATATAAGAAATATCTCAGAGTTAATGCCAGTTACTAATCCCATTGGTTTTCCTCCGTTTGTATCTTTGCAGCGACTTCTTAGTTACAGTACGCGCACAGGTAATGACCAGGGACGAGAGTACCGAGGGCTGGCTTCCGCTGGCCGGGGGTGGTCTGGCCAATGTCTCTATAAGGAAACGGGCTAGGCTATCCCCATTGGCATCGGGTCATGACTACATCATCTACGGGCAAAGGATCTCCGATCAAAGTGTAAGGCTGCAGTTGTTCTTACTAGAGCTGGGATTCGATTCGATTTGATTCTACATAATCAAAGATGGAACCCAGCTCTATATCTCTATATCTATATCTTGTAATGCATGGAAACTAACTTGCAGGTTATACTGAGCTGTGTCATCAATCGTGATCTGAAGTATTACAAAGTAATGCCCACATTTCATCATTGGAGCGCCGGCAAACAGCGCAACGGTCTAACATTTCAAACCGCAGCCGACGCGCGCGCCTTCGACAAGGGCGTCTTCCGCGCCTACAATGAACTCATAGATGGTATGCTGCCACCGCAAATACCCTTTAAAATTTACTTAGACGCATGACGCTTGCACATCTTTGCTCTTTCTCAAAATAATCCATTCCACACGCTTTGTACCTAAACTGTATTGTGTTCACTCTGTAATTGGCTTGAGTTCAACTATTTGCTTTTGTGTACCTCTCTTAAAACTCTATCCCGGACCACGCCCACTGTCCTACGTATTTGTATCCCTTAGATTTTGTGTTTCACAATTTGTGGTCTTCATTCAACTAATGCCAAACTAATGTTTTATGCTCTACATTTTTTTGCAACTTGCTTCAAATAACAAAACAAATCATAATTTTATTGGAATTGTGAAATTTATCGATTTATCAAAAACTATCGACACAAAATAATCGTAAAATCATATAATTTCTAACAAAATTGGTAAGTGCTTTCTGAGGATTAGTTCAACCTAGTTTCTTTTTAGTTTTTGGTTTTGAGTTTGGTATGCTTTGTGGGTGTGGCTTAGACAAAAGAATTAATTAAATCAAATTAAACTATATATTAAAATACAAATTAAATGGAGCTATTGAAACATGATTAGAATGAATAATGAGCACATTCAGCTCTTAAGTACTCTCGATTTGTATTATAAAACAAAAGGGGGGAAATAAATAGTCTATACAAGTCTATGATTTTCAACTTTCAACTGTAAATTTTACGCTATCTTCTTCTTTAAGCTGAACCTCCTCTGCTCTGCTCTTTGTAAGCTTTTCATAGTTTAATTTGTTGCAGTGTGCTTTGTACTTAATCAGTTGTAATTATCGCTAATCGCATCGAACCCTAATCGAAATTATGCTATTCTCTTACTAGGACTGGCTAAATCAAATCCCACTATAATCTGCCCACCATTGACCAAATATGATTCGGTTGGTGAAGATGATGTTTTCATGGTTAGTTTGTGCCTAAATCTTAAGTCTTTAGACCCTTGTATTAATTGGTAATTGTCTCGTTTAGACCCTGGACTTACCTGTGGAAAGCGAAAGTTTACAAAAAATACATTCAAGCCCCGAAGGCAGCGAAAAAAGTCACAGTAAGTAGAGTTGGGATAATATCGTTGCAATATCCATATTATCGATGAGTTCATGAAAATTTAGATATTGGAAATATTCCTTTGTTTTTGTTAAAACATGTAAATGATAAGAATTTGTATAATCTGATATTTAAAAATATTATTCTGTTTTTTTCTGTTTTTATTTAAAATATGTAATATGTTTGAAAATATTACTCTGTTCTTATTTAAACATTTTAATAGTTGAGAATTTAATTAAACTGTTTAAAAATATCACTTGGTTTTTATTTAAATGGTTTGAGAATTAAAATAATCTCTTGTTTGAAACCAAAATATATTTATGCATATATGTAATTATATTTTGTGATATTTGAATTACATGGTTTTTGTTGAAAATAAAATGTTTATAATTGATTACAATATTATCGAAAAGCATCGATAGAAGCATCGATAGAATGGATATTGATATTATTATATATAGATATTAATTAATATAGATATTAATGCAACTGTTTTGATTACAGAAAGCGTCAGCGATCGCCACAAGGACAGCTACAGCAACAATTCCGATTCCGAGAAATTACCAGCGGCGACCATACACTACATATCGACGGACAAAACGGCCACGGCACCGGGCAGCATGAGCAACGCGGAGGCGCCACAGGCGACGGCGACGGGAACGCCAACCACTGGCCAAATTGCCCCCAGCGAGAACTATTCGTACGTGACGCTGACGGCGGTGCATCACGACTACAACTATCCGGTGGTGGAGCAGCCGGTGGGGGCACAGGTGCTGAACGCGCGGCGCGAATCGATCAGCGCGCTGAAGAAGCGCAACGCACTGGAGGCGGCACAGGCGATGGCTGCGGCACAGACGTCGGCGGCAACGGCGGCCAGCAAGCCGCTGCACAAGCCCAACGTATCGGACATACTGAAGCAGGAGACGCGGCTGCGCTGCCGCTATTGCCACGAGCTGTACAGCGAGGAGTTCAACAGGCGGGGGGCGTGCGAATATGCGCCGGATCCGTTCCGCAGCGGCTACGAGTGCGTCTCGGGCATGGGCTGTGCCCGTTGCATGCTGTATCACTGCATGAGCGATGCGGAGGGCGAGACGGCGCAGCATCCGTGCGATTGCAGCATCAGCGAGGCGGGCTGCGGCAAGCGCTGGCTGGGCCTGGCGCTGCTCTCACTGTTCGTGCCCTGCCTGTGGTGCTATCCGCCGCTGCGCGCCTGCCACTGGCTGGGCATGCACTGTGGCATCTGCGGCAGCCGCCACAAGCCGCATGTCTGACATTTGGAGGCGCGATTGCAAGAACACTACGATGACGACCCCAGCACCAGGCCAACAGCACAGCGGCAGCTGCTGCAGCGGCTCAAGCAGCGCGACACGCCCCCCAAGCCCCCAATGCCGACCCAGTCGCAGCGACACTTCTACAACTGGGAGCTATCCCACAGCCTGGGGGCGCCACAGCAGCTGCATCTGTTGCAGCCGCGCAGCAGCAAGGCCGCCCAGAACGATTACGGGCGTCTGATGTTCTAGGAGGATATAAAGCTGATATATCTGATATCTTTATGTTAGTTTTAATTGCCAATTGCCAGTTTTGCTTTTGTTTGCATCTCTCGACTCCATTTGATTTGCCATTATTTATTGTATATAAAGCACTTACAAGTACATGAAACATTTACATTTACATTTACATTTACATTTACACTTACATAGCTCGTACATCATTTACATCGTTTACAATTGTAATTTACTTTAATGCCGTCATTTTGATTAATTATACGTTTGTAAAAACCGTGCTATTCGCTCTTTATTATCGTTTTTTTGATATGCTTATACACGTCTATTTAATTAAACATACGTACAATTTGTATATTTTATGATTTCATGATTTTATTCGGTTCGCATATTTCGAAAATTGGAGAACAGTATTAAAGCCAGGGCAAGGCACGAAATGTTATGGATTTCTCAATGCGTAATTCCAATTTGTTTATATCGTTTTTGCCCTCACTCTCGATCCCAGTCTCCAACTTCTAAGAAAGTAGCGCGGGCAAATACAAAGACAACTCAAAACTCAGCGCAAATAAAACGACAACAGAGTATAAATATATATATATAAATATATTATTAATGAAATACAATAAATACCAGAGGATTACAAATTGTTCTTGCAGCCCCCGGCATCAAAGCGAACGGCGCCAATGCCTAACAACTGCGTTTATCGATTGCCAAACAGTAAAATATTCGATATACCATCAATTTATTTTCGATACATTTTACAATCATTATTTATTATCGAAAAAGAATGTTTTTGTCTCTTCTTAGGGCTCATGAAGATTCAAAATATTTCTTTTGCTGAAAACCTGAAAACATTTGAGTTTAGCTTTTATGTTCAAGCCATAGAAAATAATTAAAAAAGTGAAAAAAAAAAAATGTAAATGTTGCAGTTGGATTAAACAAAACCGTTAGCATTGCACTAGGATATCGCTTAAAATAATCCGAAGAGCATGAACAATTTGTAATTCCCATAAATCAAACGGAACATTTTGAAGAAACTAACCGCAAGTTCCTTCATTTGGAGAAATTGAAACTTGGGGGACTTGAGAAAAAAAAAAACAAAATACTTGAGTGTTTAAAAAATAATAAAACGTAAAAGAAATATATATATGCAGCTATATATATAGTATATACATATATATTTGTGTATAATATGTATTGAAAAGAATGCAGATAAATGAGTACTAAGTAAAACGTTACTTAATCGTGTATTCGAAAGGAAATTAATAATAATAATAATTATATGATTATTATACATAATAAAAGGCATTATTTATTTCTTACTAAAAATGCATATTTATTCGAAAAATAAGCAAAGGTTGTGCAAAAACACATTAAAAGAAAAAGCAACAAAACATTATATTAAAGAGAATAGAAAACCAAAAGCGAAAGCGAAAAGAAAAGCGAGAAAACCTGTGTGAAACAAAGCGGGCAATTGTTAGTAAAATTCAAATGCAGACAGTATCTGAAAAACAAAAGAAAATGAGAAAATGGGAAAATAAACAAATGATCAAGATCAAGATGAAGAAGAAACCTACCACAAAACAAACAACAAATACTTTGAACAAAGAACAAAACACTCAACAAAAAGTACAAAATGTTAAATATACATATTTAATTTAAAACTATAATACTTTTTATTGTTTAGTTAAATTTTAACAACATAATAACAAATAATAACAACAACAACAAGAGCAACAACAACAACAACAAGATATATATCTACAATTTGTGTATAGTAAAATGTATGTATGTATTTCAGATTTTAACCGTACATACTATATACTAAATAAATGGACAAAAGGAAAACTAAGAAATGAAAAATAAACAAACGGCAACAGCAAATATAAAACTATTCATTTTATTCTAATCGCTGCATAATTTATCGAGATGTTCTATAGATTAATAGTTAATGACAGCAATTTGTTGAACACCAAAACCAAACAAAACCAAACAAGTAAAAACAAATCTTGCATTCAATTTCAATCAACTTTCTGTTATCAAACGCAGATAAATTAAATTAAATTCACATAAAATATATGCATAAGTAGCCGCATATAAGAGGCGGCATTAAAAACAAGTAAATAAAATAAATGATATATTTATTCATATAAATGTATTTGAAAATGTGAGCAAGAAAAATACAAAGAAATAAAACACAATTTAATAAACAACAACAGCGGCCAAAGCTTTTATTTCCCCACAGTCTGGCAGCGCTGTTAGCGCACCGAGCTTTTCCCTCATGTTGGGAGTTTCTCACCGACTTCACCACAAGCATCGGTGGTTCAGTGGTAGAATGCTCGCCTGCCACGCGGGCGGCCCGGGGTTCGATTCCCGGCCGATGCAAACCAATTTTTTTTTAATTTTATTTTTATTATAGGCATAATTTATATAATTATTTTAATTTTAAATTTTTTAGCTTTATTTGATTTATACACTGAAGTGCAAAACTGTAACACCATTGTGATACTCTAACTTCAACTGTCTGTATCTTCTCTTCTGTTGAATGGATTTCAAAGATCTTAGTGTTGTTTTGTTTGTCAGTTAGTCTACTATATATTCTAAAAATTTGATGCCATTTGACAAGCTCGAAGAAATATGCGAAAGCAAAATGTAAAAAATGTCAAATGTTACAGTTTTGCACCCTTGCTATTTTGAAAAAAAAATTTTGTTTATTTTAATCTACTGTAATGTATCTACAGTTTCTTTTAATTTTTTAGTTAATCTAAGCAATTTAACATAATGTGGGTGTACAATTGTCCTGATTTAGTGTACCATTCGTCCTTTGTCCTTTCCCACAACCCCATAATACCACTACGTAGGACCCCAAAATTCCCTAGCTGCTATTTTACTTGGACTCAAAATTTTTTCATTGCATTCCAATCGGGAGACAGTGTCTTTCACATAATAAATAGAAATTTGGGTTTTGACTTTATATTTTGGCCAGAAAGGACGTGCTTTGGGTCAGTTGCTCTCTAAAAAAGGGCATTTTTGAGCAAAAAGGCCCATTTTTCCGATAAAATTCTGGAAGAATCCATTTTAAAAAATTGTAAATATTGCTTCTTTTACTTTATACTATCAAATAAAACCAAAAGACCAACTCTTTTTTGTTATTTTAAGTCTCAAAAAAACATTTATCTGACACCCAGACTGCTGATTTGCTGTAACCATGTAAATTGCATGTAAATTGCATGGTAGCAGTCTGTGTGTCAGATAAATGTTTTTTTGAGACTTAAAATAACAAAAAAGAGTTGGTCTTTTGGTTTTATTTGATAGTATAAAGTAAAAGAAGCAATATTTACAATTTTTTAAAATGGATTCTTCCAGAATTTTATCGGAAAAATGGGCCTTTTTGCTCAAAAATGCCCTTTTTTAGAGAGCAACTGACCCAAAGCACGTCCTTTCTGGCCAAAATATAAAGTCAAAACCCAAATTTCTATTTATTATGTGAAAGACACTGTCTCCCGATTGGAATGCAATGAAAAAATTTTGAGTCCAAGTAAAATAGCAGCTAGGGAATTTTGGGGTCCTACGTAGTGGTATTATGGGGTTGTGGGAAAGGACAAAGGACGAATGGTACACTAAATCAGGACAATTGTACACCCACATTATGTTAAATTGCTTAGATTAACTAAAAAATTAAAAGAAACTGTAGATACATTACAGTAGATTAAAATAAACAAAATTTTTTTTTCAAAATAGCAAGGGTGCAAAACTGTAACATTTGACATTTTTTACATTTTGCTTTCGCATATTTCTTCGAGCTTGTCAAATGGCATCAAATTTTTAGAATATATAGTAGACTAACTGACAAACAAAACAACACTAAGATCTTTGAAATCCATTCAACAGAAGAGAAGATACAGACAGTTGAAGTTAGAGTATAACAATGGTGTTACAGTTTTGCACTTCAGTGTATATGGTAGTACTTCATGCTTATACTTTTTCAAAGTAAAAGTTTTAAAAAGCATGCTTTGGTTTTTGGGGCAACAAAAATAAAGGATTTTGGCATATAGAAATATTAATAAAACAACTGCTTAAAAGAAATTGTATATTTTGTCAAATTATACAGAAAATAAAAAACTATACTCATGGATATAATATTGAAGCAAGACGAGTCTCTAGATCCGGCAGATGATGAAACATCTCAGCGTGAGGTTACCTGCAGTGTACACTTTCTGAAGTAAGCTCCATTGAGATTCCAATACCAATGATACTAATGACCTAATCTCTGACAGCGCAAAGAGATCTTTCCGTAGATCTTCAGAGAGACGCCTTGTTTCAAAAACAGAAGATCTCAAACCTAGACGAAACTACAAGCGTGTATCGGATTCGTCCACAAACCTTTCGCTTTGGGAATGTGGTCACAATTTCGAAGAAGCCTCCGATTGGCAGCAGTTGGATCAGCCGGGAAAAGATGATATGAAGACCTTGTTGCGCTACATGATAGAAAATCATTTAAAGACAAATGTGCGCATTCAAATCGATAACATGTGCTTCGATTGCCATTTGATGGTGCTGCGATTATACTCCAAGTACTTCATGGGCTTGAATCATATTCCATTTGTGGTCACATTGCCTGCAGAGAAGGTTTCCCCAAAGGCCTTTCTGCTTATATACAAATGGATGCTCAGCGACACGCCCACTCTGGAGCGTAGGCACATCCTGGATGTCTTTATTGGGGCCACGTATTTAAGAATCGGTGCGCTTTTGTCGCATTGTTGGCGGTACTTTGAGGACCGTGCTTGTTATGACGAGTCCATCGCTTGTGGCATGTATGTGGCATGCGACAATGTTGCAGCCTTGGATATTGTGCGTAATTTGATGTTGACTCGCATACGGAAGTTTCTGCTAACCTTTGTGGCAACTAAGGATTTCCTAAATATGCCCGCACACCATCTTATCCATCTGCTTAGTTCGGATGAGATATGCGTCAACTCGGAGGTTGAGGTATGAGCTAAAACGATCTTTATTTATAAAATGGCAAAAGATCATTAATATTTCTCCCATAGATACTCTTTATTGCCGTTCGCTGGCTGGGACATGATTGGGAAAACCGAAAGCTAATTGCGCCTTTTGTAGTTGATTGCTGCCGGTTCCATTTGATGCCGCTCTTGTATTTGATAAACGTACGGAAGCAGGAGACCCATAAGGTGCTCAAGGATCTGCTCGATCTGCCCAATGTAAATCATCTTTTGAATACGGCCATTACAACGATCACAAGCCATATGTACAGAAAGCACTTTGAGGATATCCCAGCAGAAGCTCTTAACACTATTAGAGATGCGAAGCAGCGTCGGTGGATACGGGATAAAGCCTGTCCCTACTTTCATCTGCAGAATTGTCCATATACGAGCAGCATCAATTTCAAACAATTTGAGGATTATTTGACTTTCCTTCAGCAGCAACCTCCTGATCATTGGCAGCAAGTGAAGCTGTTCGACGTGAGCAACCCGGAGCCGTGTTGCCTGGGAAAAGAGGAAGATATACGACCCAAATAGACACTGCCGTTTTTTACTATTATTTAAATTTATATTTTTGCATATACATTTTATGTACAAAATACATAAAAACAAATTTGGAGTTAACTTGCACATTGCAGTAAATTGGTAAATTACAGAGTTTTGAGTAATATTAAAAATAAAAGATAAATACTATAAATTAAGTACAACGCTGCGTATATATATTTTGCAGTTGGCTTATGAAACACCGAAACACCGCCATTTATTAAAATAAAAAAAATAATGGAGGAATAAGTTTTAGCATTTGCTGCGTAGATTAAGGGAAACTTGGAACCCCCCAGAACTACGGTTGTTATTTAAAATTAGAGATACATTGATGTTTTATTTTGATTTACAAATGACTGCAAATAAAAATAATAAATAATTCGAATGTAACTTCCATATTTATCAAGTGTGGCAACTCTTCGAAGCTTCGCAATACCGTTCACCCGCGAGCGTCTACATAGTTGGCGGTCTGGCAACACCAGACCCAACAGCTGTTTACCAGATTGAAATTGTATTGTTTAGTTTTGTCGTAGAGATGGAAAAACTGGAAGCGCTTAAAATATCCTCAATGCGTCCACGCAGCAATATTCTGGACCGTCCGCTTTCCAAAGGCAAGTCCGAGGTGTCGCAGAGCATTGTGGCGTTGCTCTTCAGCGAGATTGTGCAGTATTCGCAGAGTCGGGTGTTCACAGTGCCCGAACTTCAGACCAGGTATTATCATAATACTAGGATTATTTGGATGAATTGATTGTTTGGAGATCGTATTGCAGGTTGCACGACTTGGGCAAGGATGTGGGCACGCGCATCATCGACCTGTACTTTGTGCGGGAGCGCAGCGCCAAGCGCGAGACGAAACTGACGCAGATGCTGCTCTTTGTGAAGAACACGGTTTGGAAGAATCTGTTCGGGAAGGAGGCGGAGAAGCTGGAGCACGCCAACGAGGACGAGCGCACCTACTACATCATCGAGAAGGAGCCGCTGGTCAACACCTTCATCAGCGTACCCAAGGACAAGAGCTCCCTCAACTGCGCCAACTTCACGGCGGGCATCGTGGAGGCGATTCTCACGCACTCCGGATTTGTAAGTTATAGACAAACCAAATTTGTTGCACAGATATCTAACCTTTCAAACACATCCAAAATCAATATTTTCCATTGTAAAACCAAGCGGACCGAATTAATTTGCACTCCTAAAAGTTGCTTATTTGGCTAATTCTATTTTCATTACAGCCCTGTAAGGTGACGGCTCACTGGCACAAAGGCACCACGTACATGGTCAAGTTCGAGGACTTTGTCATAGCGCGCGACAAGCAAATGGAGGAGAAATGAATAATAAATTATACTAATTATCAAGAGCGATAAATGTGAGTTCATTTCGCGTCATTTTGGATGACGTTCATTCGGGGCTTCCACGAGCGCAAATTGTATGACAGTTAAATACCTTCATATTATAAATGACGTTGGTATTTTTGTAGTGGACGAGGTAGGTTGTCATTTGGATGAAGGAGTTCGTTATTTGAATGAATCGGTTTAAGCGGTTCGTCATTTAGATGAAGTGGTTTGTTATTTAGATAAACTCGTTCGTCATTTAGATAATCTAGGTTGGATGGATGAAGTGGTTCGTTATTCAGATAAACTCGTTCGTTATTTGTATGAGCCGGTTCGTCATTTGGATGAAGTGGCTTGTTATTTGGTTGAGTTGGGTCTTCATGTGGATGAAGTGGTTCGTCATTTGAGTGAACTGGGTCGTCATTTGGATGAAGTGGTTCGTCATTTGGTTGAAGTGGTTTATGTGGAGGAAGTGGTTCGTCATTTGGTTAAAATGTGCCATTTGTGCTCGTGGAAAAAGTTTAGAGCGGAATCGCAACTGTTGTAAAGACACACGCATATGAATAGTTTTGTATAGATTTACGTTAACATTCGTTTAATTTCACTTCAAGGGCTTAGATAAACTTGAACTGGCGATCCTTGTAGGCCACCTGTCCGGTGCGGTATTTCTGCTCACGGCCGTCTCGCTCGCTCTTCAGGGCCCAGGCGTAGCCGACGATGGGCAGCACTACGGCGAAGAGGCCCATGCGGAAGGAGTGTCCGGTGGGGCGGAAGTGCTCGTAATTCGAGATGCGCATCGCCTGGAAGCGCGCCAGACCCGCATCGAACTACAAGACAAGATGTATATATATATATATATATATATATATATATATGTATGTGGATAGGGGGCCTAGGGGTTATGACATAACCAGTAATTTCACTTACCACGGTGCCGCCTTCGCCGGTGGCGTGGCGGAAGGGATTGGAGCTCTGCTTGAGGAACTCGCTGCGCAGCTTGAGGGTGTGCTCGTGCTTGCGGCGGAGGAACGCCTCCTCTTCCTTGGTTAAAACCATTTTAATTTGTTTAGCAGACGAAAACTTGGGAAGCAAACGCCAACAGCTGACTGCGAAGCAAGAAGCAGAGAATTATGACAGTCGCCACGAAACGCGTGCACAGCGATAGTATGGCAACTCTGTTACCGCATGCAAGTGTTGGCGGTATGTTCAAACTTCTCGATTGCTGAAAAATTTAATAAGTTTTTAAAACGAGATATATTATGGGAAATATAATTTGGGTTAGTTGCAGTACAAACTGTGTATACTTTAATGTTTCCTTTCAGTTAAATAAAACCATAAGAAACAATAATATTTTGTGATCTAATGCATTAAAATTTAGTCAATAGTTTAGCCAAATATATATATGGGCATTTCCACAGAAAGGTCCACCGGGGCCAAAAAATTAAAATTTCTTAAAAATGATATTTTTAACATTTTTAACATTAAGAAATATTAAAATTTAACAGATTTGAAAATATCTATTATAATCTATTATAGTTTTCAAAAAATTCGAATGCAAAGTCGCGAAAACGCATTTTTTGTCATTTTGACGTTTTTTAGGGCATTTTTTTTTTGAAAACAGCTTCTCAAACAGAAGCATCATGCTCAGTCATTTGTTTTCAAAATCACTCCTGTTATGTAAAAATAAATAATTCCAATTATTTTTGTCAATTTAAAAACATTATAACCATTTGTTCCTTAAATACTTTCCAACAACAACAATAACAAAAACATACATAAAAATGGTCACGTGCCAAAAGTCACGTTACAATTTTTTTAAATTGAATTAAAAAAAAAATGCAAGTCATCTTTGAAAAAAATCATAACCATTTTGAAGAGGCATCCATGCACAAGAGTTTAAAATTTGTTGCATTAAAATATTGCCACTGGATTCGCTAATATTGGCGATTGAATTGGTTGACCTCAAATGCCACTACCATTTTCTTCCGGTGACAAATGTCTTGAATTTTTCAATTTTCTTAAAAATGAAAAGTTACCCAAAATCAATCTTTCCACCAATGAAAGAGCTAATTAAATGCTATATGTTAAGCCTTTCAGAAAAAAAAAATATCGCTTCCTTTTAACCGTTTTTTTACTTTGAACGCGTACGAATGTCTTGTGCGCGACTGTGGAAATGCCCATATATATATTTGGTAGCTATTTGTAGCTTTTTTTTAAATCTAGCTTACGCGCGTGCTCAAGGCTGGCAACACTGCTGAGTCACCCTGTGCTGCCGGTTGTGCGCAGGCTCAAGAGCTCACTGTGAGAGCAGCTAAACGTGCAGCCTCTCGCTCTTTCTCTCTCTCTCGCTCTCGGCCTCTCCGTGGCTAACGGTACCCCAGGCGCATGTCCTGCAAAGCGTTATGCGCAGATCTCCTGTCAAAGTTCCCCCCGAGGGTTTTCCCCAGATTATAATTGTAGTTATTTCATTATTGTAATATTTGGACTTTTTTGCAACTGATATTTTTAGGGGATATTTATTGGGGTGGTCGAACTGGCTAGAAATCAATAATTTAAGATTTACATTTACTTTTAAACATAATTTATTTTTATTGTATTGATTTCACAGTTTTCTTTTAAATTACTTTGGCGACTACAATTACTGGACATTAAATAAAATAAAGAAATAAATAAGTAAATAGGTAAATAAATAAGTAAATAAATAAATAAATAAGTCGCTGGCAGATTTGGCAGTGCGCAGGTCGAAGTTCGCCCTCGTCGCCTCACACTCGCGCCTAACGGTACTCGTGAGCGCGCATGTTCTGCGTGGTTGGGCGGGAGTTGTTGTTGCTGTTGCTGTTGTTGTTCGTTGTGCGTTGCATGTTGAGTGTTGCGTGTTGTTGGTGGTGC
This sequence comes from Hypselothyrea guttata, assembly GCA_035045125.1. NCBI lineage: Eukaryota > Metazoa > Arthropoda > Insecta > Diptera > Drosophilidae > Hypselothyrea > Hypselothyrea guttata. The sequence goes on from JAWNNJ010000066.1 coordinate 269,163, forward strand.
ACTTGGCTTAGCTGTGTTCACTTTGGGGTTGGGTCTGCGTCCGGGTCGCCGTGGCACGCTTACGGTTATTAGGGCTTTTAGGGGTTGTTGTTGCCGCCGAGTTGCGCGTAGTTGCCTTCGCTCACTTGCCGAGAGTCGCGCGTAGCGTCAAGTTCTAATCAAAATTTCAGAGTCTGATTGTGCAGCACCTTCTGGTAGTTGCTGTTGTTGTAGCTCTTGCAGGACTGCGACCCTCAGATGGTTTAACTGCAAACGCAACGTGCTCGTTTATTGATTTTTGCCAAGACATTCGCTTGGGGTAAGTGCCAGCGCTTTTATCGCATGCGAGATTTGCATTCACACTCGCAACTTGCAACTGCCACAGTACCCGGCAGCGCATGATGAGCGTCAAGTCCAGTGCACGCATCAAGAAGCGACGCTCCGCGGAGGCCGCTGCGGCCTCAGCTTCGGCGTCGGCGTCGGCAGCAGCAGCGGCAGCGGCAGCTGCAGTTTCCGTTTCCGTTTCCGGTTCCGGTGCCGGTGCATTTGCCGCCATTGGCAGCCAGCGTCTGTCGCTGGGGCAGCAGAGCAGCGGAAATGGCAATTCAAACGCAGCTCCAACTCCAAGTGGGAATCCCAATTCCAATTCCAATCCCAATCCAAGCGCCAGCCAGAGCCTCAGCAAGAAGCACAATTTCGTGGGTCGCAATCCCAACTTCGATACGGACGAGACGAAGCTGCTGATTCAGCTGTGGGGGGATCCCAAGCTGCAGCGCACCCTGATAACGACGCACAAGAAGCACGCGGTCATCTGCCAGCTGGCGGCCAAGATGCAGGAGTACGGCTACCATCGCTCGCCGGAGGAGATAACGACGCGCATCAAGAACCTCAAGTGTTTCTACAATCGCCTCAAGAAGGACAAGGAGTGCGGCCTCGCCGGTGAATCGGAGCCCAGCTGGAAGCATTTTGCTGAGATGGACGCCATCATGACGCGTCCCATATTCAGCGTGCGTCCCAACGAGGTGCCGGCGCCCTCGCTCAAGTACCAGCTGGAGCAGGCGCTGGAGGAGCACGCGGAGCGTCGCAAGCGGCGCCAGGAGAACGGCGAGGAGCTGGCATCCGACAGCGACAACGACAACGACGAGGATGACATGCTGCTCTCCTCGCTGGTGCCGCAGCCAGCCAATGGCAAGGCGAACGCGGAGGCTGCCGAGGCGGATGTGCAGCTGGAGCTGGACGCCACCGAGGAGTCGTCCCCAAAGCGACGCAAGCTGTCCTCCGATCCAGCCATCGACATCGAGGAGGCGCTCATCAAGACAGAGCCAGCCAATCCGCCGGCGGAGCCACCAGCAGAGCCAGCTGCCATGGCAACCACCTCAATCCCCATTCCCATTCCCATCCCCATCCCCATCCCCATTCCAACTGAGCCGCTGGTGGAGGAGGACGACGACTGCATGCTGCTGCCCCAGCCCAAGGAGGAGCCCATCGACGTGGACGCCGTCGAGGAGGTCACTCCGTCGGTTCCAACCCGCGCCGGCATGACCACGCTGGCCGAGATGCTGCAGCTGCCCAAGGCCACCAATCTGCTGCCCTACAGCGGCGCCAACGTCATCATACCGGCCAACAGCATCAGCACCAGTGTGGCACAGCCACTGTGCACCACCGTGTCCACCTGCAGCAGCAACGCCGCTGCCAAACTGACGCCGGGCAAGATCTCGCTGGTGCCCACCAACTTCCTGATGCAGCCCAAGCAGGCCAACAGCGCCGCAGCCGCTGCCAAGGGGGTGGGCGTGGGAGTGGGCGTGGGTGCAGGTGCCCAGCTGCAGCTGCTGCAGAGCGCCATCAACCAGGGCGCGCGCCTCATGATCAGCGGCGCCACCGGCGCACCCGTGCAGGCGGCGGCTAATACGGGTCTGGTCACGGGTCCCGGCGGAGTCAAGTTCGTCCTGGTCAATGCGGAGCAGGCGGCAGCCGCCAAGGCTGTGGCAACAGCGGGCAAGCCCAACGCGCCACAAGCCTTGCCACAAGCTTTGCCACAAGCGCTGCCACAGCCACAGCAGCAGCAGGCGGTTCCCAAAATAATACCGCCAACTGAATACAATCATCTGCAGCAGCAGCAGCAGCAGCAACAGCAACAACAACAGCAGCAGCAGCAGCAGCAGAGTCAACAGCTGGAGAAGAAGGAGGAGAAGCGGCGGGCACAGGAGAAGGCACGCGAGGAGCTGCAGTCCAAACGCCACATGACCAGTAAGTGCCTTGTAATGACCTTTGTTTCTAGAACCTTATAAAAAAAGGAACTATTAAATTAGTGCTAATGGAAAATGTTTTGTAACATCCAGTAGGAGACTTGGCAGGCTATACCAATATATACATATATATATTCTTGACTGTCCGTCCGTATGAACCCCTAGAACTCGCAAACTATAAGAGCTAGAAATGTCAGGTTTGATATATAGATTATCCTATGCAGCAAGCAGTTCTAGTTTGTTTTCGATTTTTGATACCTTCCCTAATACCTCAGTTAACCGCTGAAAACCAAAAGTAGAGTTCATTTTAAAGCAACAAACTTGTAGCGTATGACATTCTATATTAGCGCTGTGAATTGTACTACCATCGGATAACAAAAAGAAAAGATATGCAGCAGACACTTTGGTTGACTTGGCAGAAGGCAGGTAGGTCGCTTAGGGCTATAATCGCTAGCGAAATTAATTACACTGGTCGACAAATTTTTATGAAGCTCCGGAGCTTTGAAATTTTATAACCGATTGAATCTTCCTACTAAGTATTACTAAGTATTAAAAATATTTGGGGAAAACTTTAATCTTTCATTTAAACCCTAAATATTGATAATCGGTTTGAGGGTTCAGATTTTATGGTAGTTTATATGCACCTACCATTGCAAAAAATCGAACAAAAACATATCGCCCGATATCTGGAGAACGTATGGTTACAGGGTACAGGCTCTTCTACTGTAGGCTACGTCCGACTGATCTGCTCCGTTCTTAGTGGTCTTATTTTATGTCGACTAAGACCATTACACATTAAAATATAAAGAATTAAATTAAATTAAAAGTAAGAATTAGTATGGGGATAAAAATGAATTCAAGAAAGATCCGTACTTGCTGCATAGATTGGGGATATCTTAGGAAAACCCAATCAGATCAGGTTCAAAGGTTTGGATAGTTAATATTACTGATTCAAAACTCTGCTTTCAGCCATGCGCAATATGTTGCGGCAGCTGCTCAACGCCCAGAACGAGGCCAACGAGATTCAGCACAATCGTCTGTCCCTGGAGCGGGAGCGCCTGGACTGGGAAAAGTCCATGGGGGATCGCCTGCTGACCATGTTGCCCACGCTGCTGCAGCCGATGGCAGCTGCTGCTGCGGCAGCCACAGCAACGGTCAGTGCCGCTGCCCAGTCCACGGTTGGGGCACATCAGGCGCCGCAGTTCATTGTGTCCGGGGCAACTGGCGTGTCGGGGGCACAGCGGCTGCAGCCCCCCAAGCTGCTCTTCACCACAGCGCTGCCCATGGCCAATGGCACGGTGACCATGCCCCACATACTCACCCCCAGCAGCACCTTGGCCACCTCGCTGCCCAAGGTCCTTGCGGCGCCCGCCTCCGCCGCCGGCCCAGCAGCATCGGCAACATGTGGCAACAACAATGCAGCTGCAGCGAAGACCGTGGAGATTTGTGGCGAGGGCAATGATGTCCAACTTGTCACGCCCAAATTGGAGAAAGAGGCGTAATTTGAATTAATTATGGCATTGTAAACAAAGTATTTTTCGGTGATTACTCGTATTTTTCAATAACAGATAATACTCAACTGACTTCTGAAATAAATAAGTTAATTGCTATCCTAATGCCTTTCATTCCATTTAATGCTTCTTATTCTGCTTACTCTGCATATACTATATAATCGACGAAACCTCCGAATTTTGATCATTATCCCAGGCTAAAAAGATTCATCCTTAATTCGGCAGGACATCTAACAGATGATTGATTAAGATTATGTAATTCTCCGAATTTCTATAGCAATAATTAAATCCAACCTTATTCCATTTCAATAATAGTCTTTATTTTACAAAATGATGTTTGCAATTAAGTTGTGCACCTTCCACGCTTGCCAAATTGTAGTTCAATCCAGCGGAGATCTGCATTGGGGTTATTTACCAGAGCACAGGTTTGCTTAGTGTTAACCTAATGAATATTGAGTCGTTCCATATCACGTATTTCCATAATATCGGTTTTTAAGCGTTGTTTCACGATCTCCCGCCAAATGGCCTCGCGATCCCTGTTGTCGACGACGCCCATGCGCTGTAGGGAGGAGTCCGTAATGCGGAGCAAAGCCCGTCCGGTAATATCGTGCTGGAAAATACAATTTGTGAGTAGGCCAAGTCAAGGTTTGTATGTAATGACAGCCGACATCGACTAAGGTTTTATTTAGTTTTGATAAATTTAAGGTTGTTCTTTGCCAGAGTAGAATCTCGGAAGAATAGCATAGGGACAAGTTGAACATGACCGAAGTGCTACAGGAATTCCATAAAGACGATCAGGAACCCCAAAGGTAAGTTTTAACAGGAGTTCAAATTATTATTCAAATTAACCAGTTCATCCAAATGACGAACTACTTCATCCAATACAAATATACCTTTATTTTGGATGATATAATCGTCGCCTGTCCAAAATGTCATAAAGTAGCCAATTTCTATGAGCAAAAATGTGCTTATCATTCAAATGACGAACCACTTCATCCTAATGACGAACCACTTCATCCTAACGTCACCCGAATGCTTACCTTAGCAAAGAGGTGCTCGTATTTGGTGTACTCCCCACAGTGGCGACGGTACCACTTCTGGACATCGCTCACGGTCCATTGGTAGACCGCCTTGGGTCGTGTTGTCTTAGCTCGCACCTTGCTCTGTGTCGAGTTGCCCGTCTCCTCTCCCATTTGCGACGCCTCTGGTTGTGGTTTCGAGTTTTGGTTTATCAGTGCAGCTTCTAATTGCTTGTTTACATATTCTGGAATAGTTGCCGTTTGTCAATTAAATGCAACTTTCAGAGAAACAAATTGTATACAAATTTGTTAGTTGTTGTGATTGCGCATTTATCGATACAGATAAACGTAGCTGGTATTAATCGCATCTTCGGGTATTTAAATGTTGTTTGGCATATCGATACGACGAGTGGCAGGGCTGCTTATCGATTGCCGTGCAAGCCGTGTCATTTCGACACCGTCACGTGTGTATCGGCCGCGGCTCATCTCTAATCGTGACTGGCGCTTAATAACAACGACGACTGAAATCTAGCTGTAAAAGTTGAAATTAAACACGTAAATACGCAGTTTGCAGAAAGTAAAGCGATTGCAAACGCTCCATTAAACTGCAGTTTGTAGAGTGCAATAGTTAGTTGGCAATTCCCGATACTAAACCGATACCAATTTTCGATCAACGCCGCAGCAGCAGCAAAATGGCCGGAGCGACACTTTTTGAGCGTGCCCAGGCGCTGTCCAGCGTGAATCGGGAGGAGGGGATTTCCCTGCTGAACAAGATAGTGCGGGAGCAGGAGGTGGCGGAGAACGACGAGGAGCTGATACGCATCAAGGAGCAGGGCATCATGCAGCTGGGCGAGCTGTACAAGCAGGAGGGCAAGGCCAAGGAGCTGGCCGATCTGATCAAGGTGACACGCCCATTCCTCAGCCTCATCAGCAAGGCGAAGGCCGCCAAGCTGGTGCGCTCGCTGGTGGACATGTTCCTGGACATGGATGCGGGCACCGGCATTGAGGTAAGTAGCGCAGCATCGATATCTGGGTTTGGCATTGAGATCTGTTTTGCAATCTGTTGCAGGTGCAACTGTGCAAGGACTGCATCGAGTGGGCCAAGCAGGAGAAGCGCACGTTCCTGCGCCAGTCGCTGGAGGCGCGTCTGATTGCGCTGTACTTCGACACCGCCCTGTACACGGAGGCACTTGCTCTGGGCTCGCAACTGCTGCGCGAGCTCAAGAAACTGGATGACAAGAATCTGCTGGTCGAGGTGCAGCTGCTGGAGAGCAAAACCTACCATGCGCTGAGCAATCTGCCCAAGGCACGCGCCGCCCTCACTTCAGCCCGCACAACGGCCAATGCCATCTACTGTCCGCCCAAGGTGCAGGGCGCCCTGGATCTGCAGTCGGGCATACTGCATGCGGCCGACGAGCGCGACTTCAAGACCGCCTTCTCCTACTTCTATGAGGCGTTCGAGGGCTTCGACAGCGTGGACAGCGCCAAGGCGCTCACTGCCCTCAAGTACATGTTGCTCTGCAAGATTATGCTGGGCCAGTCCGACGATGTCAATCAAATTGTCAGCGGCAAGCTGGTAGGAATAATGCACAGATAATAAGATATAGCTAAGTTACTTAGTTTAATCTTGATCTATTCTTTAGGCCATAACTTATTCTGGCCGCGATGTCGACGCCATGAAGGCCGTTGCAGAAGCCTCACACAAACGCTCGCTGGCCGACTTCCAGCAGGCGCTAAAGGACTACAAGAAGGAGCTAGCCGAGGACGTCATCGTGCAGGCACATCTGGGCACATTATACGATACGATGCTGGAGCAGAACCTCTGTCGCATTATCGAGCCATACTCTCGTGTCCAGGTCAGTATATCACATTCCCTTTCCACATTCATCGAGTGTTTAGCACTACGAAATTTCCTAGAAAAAGAATGAATATATGTTATAAAGTCAAGGCTATGACTAAAAAATTCCCTAGGGAAATTGTTTGAAAAGAGACAGAGATAAAGCATGTTATAAATATACTTTGTGGGGTCTGCCACGCTTCCTTTTGAATGTTTCCTTCTCTCAAAATTATTAACCCATTTTAACCCAGTTATAATAATGGATACAGGGTATAAACATAGAGTTTTTCCTATTAAAACTCTTTTAAACCTGATATCTAACTAATTAGATCCCGTTCCGAAAATGTATATATATTCTGCATCAGGACGACGAGCTGAGTTTATAGAGCCATGTCCATCCATGTGAGCACCTAGATCTTGCAAACTATCAGAAATATCAAGTTTAAAGCTATGTAAATACTTGTAATTTCGCATTTAAGTAGCTTTTTGGATTCGTATATATCTAACATAGTTAAGCTTGAGCAAAGTCAGAATAAATAACAGGCTGGTAATACTAATAATTAAAATTAATAATTTAAAAACAAAAGTAAATATGTATATATACACAATTTCAATTGCAGATAGTGAAATTTGTGAGAATGTATTCTAAATATAAACCATTTATGTTCACAGGTCTCACATGTGGCGGAGAGCATTCATCTGCCCATGCCGCAGGTGGAAAAGAAATTATCACAAATGATATTGGACAAGAAGTTTAGTGGAATTCTGGACCAGGGCGAAGGCGTGCTGATCGTATTCGAAGAGACACCCGTGGACAAGACATACGAGCGCGTTCTGGAGACGATTCAGAGCATGGGCAAAGTGGGGTGGATACCCTGTATCAAAAGGCCAAGAAGCTGTCGTAAGGCCACAGCGTGACGTGCATCAATAGAACACATGTACCCCGCACCCCTACCCCTTCATAGTATCTGCGAAATTGCAACACGATTCGTCATTTTTCGTTTTCTGCCTCTTTGTTACGGAAAAAACCCATGCCGAGCTCTAGAAATCATTATTTTGTTATAGACCACACAACAAACTCTAATCAACAGCTTCAAAATAAACACTAATTGGTGGTAATAGCAGCTACAATAATGTCTAATCCGTAACATTATATCTCTAAGCATAATTATTCAATGGTAAACTAAGCGTGCGCGATCTGGTGAGCGAAATTATTCAATTTACTGATTACAATAAATGCTACAAATGTAAATTTGCAAATGCCGCAAGACATTTTCATGTGCTTTCGGATTGTATCTTGAGACTATTCTCTTGGGTTTCTCTTCTCTTCACATGTAAAATTAATCAGTTTCTTTGTACAGTTTTATTATTATTATTATTATTAGCTAATATAAATATTAAAGCATAAGAAGTTAACCAAAGATGTGCGTCAGTCCAAAGCCACCGCCAAAGTCCGACTTGCCACTGAGCGGGCCGCTGGTCCACTTGGACGCATTGCCGGTCAGGTCAAGGCGAGTGTTGCGATCCTGGGAGGACCAAATGTTGGCACGTCCATCGAGGCCCAATTGCTTTCCGAAACCGGGAATGTTGGAGTGCGTCAAACTGGCGCCATGGCCATTGATGTGCGAGTAATCCAGGCCAGCTCCGTTGCGCTGGAACTCAAAGCCGTTGGCCAACTTGTTCTGCGAGGCAAAGACCTTGGCGTCCAGGTTGTGGGCGCCGTTGTTGAAGAGATTGGCATGCGCCGACTGCTGGAAACTGTCCTGCACTCCAGGAGTGTGCGTCTTGGTCAGATCAAACCCGTGTCCATGACTAATTGAGAGTGAGCATAGGTCAGTTATCAGTTGCAACTAAGGATGCGAGTTAACTTACTTGTTGTATGCCACGGATCCTCCTGTGGTGACAGGTCCCTTCATGGTGTTGCCTGCCGCAAAGACCTGGCCAATGACATTGTGATCCGGAGTGCCGATTCCCTTGGAGAGAGCCACCTTGGCATCGGCGCCACCTGCTGGATTCGACGACAATGATCCACCTAGAACCTGACGCCTCACTCGAATGGGACGTGGAGCTCTGGGTTGGCGGGGGATAATAGGGCAGTGTCTGGAAACGCTGTGGCATGGCCTCGACGCAGGCGCTGATGCCAACAATGGCCAGAATGAGGATGCTGCTGATTTGCATTTTGATTGATAAGCTGCTGTTTCTATAGCTGTTGTTTGGACAAGCTGTTGCTGATTACTGATGATTAGCTCCAGCAGCTGCTGCTGCTTTTATAGAGATTCAGCTGAGTGGCAAAGGGGAAGCACACGACGGCGCTTACGATTCGGATCGCTGATTGTGAATCACCGGAGCTGACATCTCTTCTTGTTGTCTACTATTAATTCCCCTGGCGTAAAATACCTTCTACAATAAACTAGTCTGCGATTGAAATCATGATAAGTGTTGCGAAAGGCTTTTGAATTTTATGTAAGGAGAGATCTACAATAACTGCATCGTAAGGATTTCAATTTATCTATTATTATATAGTATTTATGTGTATATTATTCATTTAATTTTTATTGAATCATCACTTTTTACTTAGTTATTTTAAAATATTTTGTTTATTTACACAATTTATTTATTTTCCATTCATAATTATCAAGCTGAATTAATATTTCACAAACCAAGTAACAAGTGCGTAATTCCAAAAATTAAAACAGTTTTAGAAGTATTATAGTAATTTTTTAAATACTTTATAAATAAATAATACAAAATGTGACTATTAATGGAAAAATATATTAAATATAATTTTTTGGTTAATAATGAATAGTTGGCCTAAAATTATTAAAACTTTATCCTAATTTAAATTACAGTGTCTGGTGTTGCATGCACCTTTTGGGTACTTTATCTGTCACATTTGCTTTTTAAAATTTATCTATTTTTTCTAAAAAATGAAATCCAGAAATATGCAAGGTACGCTTGTAATGTGAATGGAAAAGTAAAGAGGGTTAGACCCTTTTGCTAGTGCAAAAAAGAAACGTGTGTAACATCCAGAAGAAGGCAGACCCCACAAAGTAAATATTCTTGATCAGGATGACAAGCCAAGTCGATATAGCAATGTCTGTCCGTCTGTATAAACACCTAGCAACTGATCTTCACCGTTAATAAATTTATAAATAAATTGTTATTGTATCCCTCGAAATATTTTTTAATTAAAGCAGGATATTCACTGTCTTATAATAAAATAAAATTATAAAAAATGCTTTTAGTTTGGCATTGATTTTTTGAATGTTTATTAAAAAGATATATTTTGTTTTAACTTGTAATACAGATTATTACAGGCTTCATTTTCGGTACCAAAACTGAACAACAACCATATTTGATTTAGCTACCATCTAGGTTAAAGGACATTTTCTTATTTTCAACCTTACTGTTTTTATTGTGCAAAATTAAAGCTTATACGCTTTAAATAAATCTATAGAAATTTTGATATATGCCAATGATTTATTTCTTATAAAATATTAAATAAATAACAGATTTAAATTAAATTCGAGTTGTGTTTTTAACCAAAGATGTGCGTCAGTCCAAAGCCACCGCCAAAGTCCGACTTGCCACTGAGTGGGCCGCTGGTCCACTTGGATGCATTGCCGGTCAAGTCAAGGCGAGTATTACGATCCTGGGAGGACCAAATGTTGGCACGTCCATCGAGGCCCAACTGCTTTCCGAAACCGGGAATGTTGGAGTGCGTCAAACTGGCGCCATGGCCGTTGATGTGCGAGTAGTCCAGGCCAGCTCCGTTGCGCTGGAACTCAAAGCCGTTGGCCAACTTGTTCTGCGAGGCGAAGACCTTGGCGTCCAGGTTGTGGGCGCCGTTGTTGAAGAGATTGGCATGCGCCGACTGCTGGAAACTGTCCTGCACTCCGGGAGTGTGCGTCTTGGTCAGATCGAAGCCGTGTCCATGACTAAGAGTGAGCTTAGGTTAGTTATCAGTTGCAACTATAGATGCGAGTTAACTTACTTGTTGTAGGCCACGGATCCACCGGTGGTGACAGGTCCCTTCATGGTGTTGCCTGCCGCAAAGACCTGGCCAATGACATTGTGATCCGGAGTGCCGATTCCCTTGGACAGAGCCACCTTGGCATCGGCGCCACCTGCTGGATTCGACGACAATGATCCACCGAGAACCTGACGCCTCACTCGAATGGGACGTGGAGCTGGGGTTGGCGGGGGATAATAGGGCAGTGTCTGGAAACGCTGTGGCATGGCCTCGACGCAGGCGCTGATGCCAACAATGGCCAGAATGAGGATGCTGCTGATTTGCATTTTGATTGATAAGCTGCTTTTTCTATAGCTGTTGTTTGGACAAGCTGTTGCTGATTACTGATGATTAGCTCTCGCAGCGGCTGCTGTTTATATAGAGAAATGGCGCAAAAGGCAAAGGGGATGCACCATACGCTGATTGTGAATCACACGAGGCATGTCTTCTTATCAGCAGCGTGTGAATAAAATCCCCGAACGCTCTTTGTGGACAACAGACACTTGTTGCGTTCACTGAGCGGAGAAGTTTGCCACAAACACGGCTATCTTGGAATTCGTGGAGCTAAACTGTATACCTAGGAAATGTTAATAGCTAAGAGTATTTATATATTTAAATTCAATTATTGTTTAACATTAAAGATACTTTTAATGCTTTAGATTTCCTGTCATACTCAATTACAAGAAAATATTTATGGCATTTATTTAACATGGTTTATATAAATCTTTGTTTATGAGAAGAAACTTGATTTTAATATTAATAACAAATATTTACTCGGTTGTTTTCTTAGTTTACAAATTGAGTGCTTTTTATCTCGTTTGAGCGACATTTTTGGCAGTTTTAATTGAATTTACTGCGCAGGAGCAGTCAAAGAATACAAAGAGAAAGCTTAAAGAGCATACTAAGACTTTAAAGGAGAGAGAGAGAGCCAGGCTCGAAAAGCTCAATACTCCGCTTTGAAAGCTCACGCTCATTAGCTTAAATTTTTTGAATGTAGCATAATAAAAGCTAAAAACGTTGATCTTTCGAAACTTAAAACGAGTAAATTTATAAAAATTGCTTTGATAGGCTTGAACTATTAAAATTATTTTTAATTAATGATCAACTTAAATTTAATTTAAGCTTGGCAATTTAATCATAAAGCAGATGGACGAATCGGGAATAAACATGTACATATTATTTTAATGTGGTTTGTCGCTCTTACACTACATTTTGTACAGATTGACACAAAAGTTTATAAAAAGATTTAATAAAATCTTTAATCATCATCCATTAATCTATAAATTTATATTATTTGCATTATTTACAAGTTAATACAAAAACATATCAAAACATCTAAACAGGCGCCATCAGCTGTGTTTGCAATATTCTCTATAAAACATTGAACTAAGGGGGAATACATAGCCAAATGTACCTACGTAAATACATGCATACATATACGTACTATTAATCATCGAAAACTTGATCCCAGCTTAACAGAACAAAGCAATCAATATACCTTCATAGAAACAAACATTTTATATGGGGAAATTCAGGTTTTAATAGTAAAAATGTTTGTAATTCGCTACTAGGCGCTTATCAGTTGCTGCTCTCAGCTTCCATTCATAACAAGAATTTGAAATTGAAACAAATTGTTTTGTGATTCCCAAACTGTTTTATGGTCGAGTTCATTAAACAAACATTTTTCCAAGAAATTTGTATTTTTTTCAGAAAAATCACCTTTTGTTTAGCGGCTTCTGTTTTGTTTAAAACAAATTAATAAAAAACCAAAAGTTAACTTTAAAAGGGGAAATGTTTGATATATCACCATCACCTTAAGGGACTTTATTTTGAATTTTGCTTTTAAAATAATTATCATGCTGTATTTAAAGACCATGAAATTCGGCAATCAAGCGTAATATAATACAATACAATTAGGTTATTATCTAGATAGAATGTATTATACATCCTATACCATTTTATTTATTCCTCCTAAGAAAAGCTAGTGTTTTATGCTTAGACATGGTGAAACGTATCTTCGATTTATATCTTTCTCTTCACGTTCAAGATCATATTTTAAAGTACCGCCATAACATTCATAAAAGTAACCTTTTAAAATGGGATCTACGGTTCTTGAAATGAAACATTTCCCTGCAAAATAATATTCGTTTTTAATTAGATATATTAACACTCATTGTATATATTTACAATAAACATTGTAGAATTATAGTTTTTAGTAAGTGGACTCTCTTCTTGCTTTTCTCTTTGGACTTGTCCTGTTCTCTTTGCCGGTGCTGTTGCTCCCATCGTATGTCAGCGGCGTCAAATCTCATTAAATTGAATGGCATGAAGCGCGCTTGAGCGAGCTTTTCCGTTTTCCGCTTTTCCACGCTGTCTCGTCTTGGGCGCTTCGCTCTCTCTCTCTGCCTCTCTGTGAGCGCTTTGGGCCAGCAAGTTGTCAAATGCGAGTGTAGAGGCAAGACGACGCGACTTGTCTGTAGAGAAACTTTGCTTATTGATTACGCACGTAACGTAACAGATTCCGTGGAAAACATTACCGTAAAAACTTGCTCGTAAATGTGTTAGCCATACTGGTGTGTTGAAAATTAATAATAATAAATATAGTTGTGTGCCTATATCTAGTATATAAAGTATAGTTAAAGAAAATATATAGGTTATATCATGCTGAGAAGGCTAAGCCTAATCTTAGACGTTGGCCTTCAAAGCGTGCACAGTGTGCCAAGAACGCTTACAGTCCCATTGAACATATACATACGAAAATTCACGGATTTGTGAAGGGATTTGCCAAGTGGGCTAAAGGATATTTCATACGCATATGTTGTGTAATTTAAAGGATTTCCTTAGGCTCCATATGCAATAAGTGTGCACACATACATACAAACATATTGCACTTGTGTGCTTTATATTCCGACATATCTTCAAGTTTTCATAAACCTAGAAATTCTGCTGATTTTCTGCCCCAAAATCCAAGCAACAGAAATTTTATTGTGCCAACATACGCGAGTATACATACACACATACGCACACTCACACTCACACTCACACACACGCGCTTTGTCCACAAACCCACTTACCTACATACACACATGCATACAAATGTATCAGAACGTGGCAGCAGTGCGTATGTGTGTGTAATAAAATGGGAAGAAGCAGAAGAGTGAAAAATTCACTCACACGCTCAGCTGGATGCGACGCGTCACTTAAAGCTCAAAGCTAATGCAATACTCGATTCTCTCAAGCGAGCTTGACCTACCAACACTCAACACCGAACCCCCCGCTCTTCTCCACAACCCCCTATTCTTATCACACTCCCCTGGAAACCCACTCATGCCTACTGCTCTTCGAGTGGATTTTGATTGTGTCATTCGGCTAGACTGATGCTTACTGTAAAAATACTCGACAGCTAAAACTAACGATTATTTCATCATTGATAGTTGGTGGATAGTTTTTTTTAATGAATTTTCAGTGTTTACGAAGGAAATAGTATAATATAATACTCCATAATCTTCTCCATAATATAATGGTTTTTACACTCTGTTGTATTTCTCAAATAAGGAATTGAAAGTGTATAGTTCGCCATACGATATATAAAGATAAGGCCTACAAATCTGTTCGGAGTGTTTTTTAATTATTTGGAAATCATTACTTAAATATGCGAGCTATTCCTTATGTGCATTTATACAAATATATTATCGGAAGACATTTAAACATAAAACCATTAAAAAAACGGTATTCATTACTTCAGCTCCTCCACAGAATTGCTGCTGTGAAGAGAATAATATTAGGTATTTAATGAGGCGTTTATCCAAATAATTGCTGGGGAACTGCCCAATTTCGGTTGACTGACAGGACAACAGCTCTGAGCAATTGTGGCCACTGTACCCCATTTATGCTTATCACTCGCATCTCACAAAAAACTCATACCCTAAAGGCTGTCACGCTCAACGAGCATTCACAAAGAGCAGGGTATGTCTAATTGGTCTTTTGTCTTTCTAAACAGCAGTGAAAAAATATTAACATGATGCTGTAGTCCGCCACAAAGAGGAACAACGGATAAAAGCGCATTTGACATAAAAGCAAAAAGCGGAAGAGGAGCAGACGCAGAGGAAGTGTTTGCAACAGGCCGGAGTGAAGCAGGTGTGTAATACAATCGGGACAGGCGGACAGCCAAAGGCACAGAGGTCATCCTCCCAGCTCTAGATGAATCCCTACAATACTGCGGGCGGTGGAGGTGCGAATCCGTTTGGGGCGCCCGTTTCGGGTGCGGGGTACGGGCAGCCTCAGCAGCCAGGCATGGGCTATGGCTATGAGCAGCAGACAGCGGCTGGCTATGATCAGGGGGGAGGGGCTGGCATGGACTACGGACAGCAGCAGCAAAGCGCCGGTTACGGACCACCAGGAGCCAGGCCACGAGTCGACGTTGAGGCGAGCGGCGAAGTGGATCCCAATTTGTAAGTGACTAACAATGCGTTTTAACCGAATAGGTCTAAAGTCAGATAAATGCATTTCTCAGATATCCGGAGGCGAAGGATTCAACGCACAAAGTACGCGGTCACTCTGAGGTGCTGCAAATGTTTTTCGGCGCTACGGAGACGGAGCTGATACCCGTGAAGAGTTTTTACTTCTTCTTCTACGCTGCATTTGGCTCCCTCTTCCCGCTAATGGGCGTCTACTTCAAGCAGATGGGCATGAATGCTGGCCAATGCGGCATACTCGTTGGCATGCGACCCTTTGTGGAGTTCCTCTCGGCCCCCTTTTGGGGCTCCTATGCGGATCGCTGTCGCCAGGGCAAGAAGCTGCTGCTCGCTTCCCTCGCCTGCTGGGTGCTCTTCACCATACCCCTAAGCTTCATCCGACCGGAGCCCGTCAAGTGCATCGAACGTTTGCCTAACGACACCTACGTGCTCACCCTAACTCGCAGCAAGCGGGACCTCTCGGATATGTACAAGCCTGATCCAATGCCGACCCCATTGCCACTGCAGGATTACGATTCCGAGCTGGTCACCGATTTCAATGACATGCTGAATGATCAGCAGGAGCCGGAGCAGGAGCACTCCAGACGTAAGCGAGCGGCGTTCTTCGGTGCTGGCATCTCTCCGATTTCCATTGGGTTCGTTCAAAACTACGATCACAAGGAACACGACGAATACGTGACGCCCATGTACAGCTCCATGGTGTATCGTGTACCCGTAAGTATGCCGAGTGTTAAGACTATTCAGATCAAACTGAAAGTGATAAGCTATTTGTGGTTTTAATTCTCTTTTAGTTAGTTTTCTAAATTAAGGATGTTTCAAATTCTGGTTTTTGTTTGCTATTAATTATTAAAGTGGGACTATCCTTTATTGATTTCAATACCAAGAGACAGGTACATTGATTTCTATTGCTTTTTGTTTCCAGGACATTCAAAAGGCTTTCTTTTTGCTGTTGCTGGTTATTCTGATTGGAGAGTTCTTCAGTGCTCCGGCTATAACACTGGCAGATTCGGCGGTGATAACACTGCTTGGAGAGGACGCGGATAAGTATGGTCATCAGCGCATGTTTGGCTCTCTGGGCTGGGGCATTTCGATGTTTTTGGTGGGCATTGCCCTGGATCACTCCACCTCGTTCTCAAACCATCCATGTGGAGCTGGCAACAAGGAGAAGAACTACAACATTTGCTTCTCCATATTCTCGGTGCTGATGTGCTGTGCTATAATGTCCGCTGCTAAGATCACGTTCAAATACGATCCCGTGGATGAAAGTCAGCAGCAGTCGGATCAGTTCGTAGATCCCAACAAGAAGGCAGAGGAGGAGTCCATGAATCAGCTGGCCGCCCAGCTCAACTTACCATCGTTGGCAGTGGGCAGTGGCAGTGCCGCTTCGGGTGCTGGCGCAGGAGGAGTTAGCAGTTTTCTGGGTGCTAGTCATCAGCCACAGCCGCACATAGGCGCCGAGTCAAAGGTGTTCGCCCAGACGTCCAAGGAGATGCCCGAATGGATGACGGTGCTGACACACTTCAAGGACTTGAAGACGGCTTCGTTCTTGGTTGTCGCCTGGTTTATGGGCTTTGGCATTGGCCTGATCTTCACCTTCCTCTTCTGGCACTTGCAGGATTATGGCGGCACGCCCACTCTTTTCGGTGTTGCCTCCGTGATCAATCATGTGTCCGAGATCTTCGCATACTTCTTCAGCTTCCGCCTCATCACCCAGATTGGTCATGTCAAAGTGCTCTGCCTGGGACTCATTGGCAATGTGGTGCGTTTCCTCTACATCTCCTACCTGACCAACCCGTGGATGGTGTTGCCCTTTGAACTGATGCAAGGCATCACACACGCCGCCGTCTGGGCTGCCTCCTGCTCCTATATTGCTCACAATACGCCCAAACACTTGCGCGCCTCTGCACAGGGTGTCCTCCAGGGCATCCACCACGGTCTCGGTCGTGGCTGTGGCGCCATCATTGGCGGCATGTTTGTTACCCGATACGGCACCACTGCTACCTTCCGTTGGTACGGCATCACTTGCCTCTTCGTTCTGGGCCTCTTCATCTTCATAAACTTCTATCGCAAGGAGCAGGGCTTCATATCGGACATTCCCGTCACCGAAGATCCGCATCAGGTATGTGCAAAACAAATATAGTATATATTAATAGTGCATAAAAATTATCCATCTGTAGTACATACCTTTTTGTTGAGGGATACATATAGATGAGGTTTTAGCAATTCAAAGCTTTATATTATCTATTAAATCTTTTCGTTTTTCTTATAGGTGGCCGAGGAAACTTCACATTTGGCTCCCCATGGTGTGCCAAGCAATCCGATTCCACGTGCTCTGTCCAATTCACGTTTGAACGAGATGAATCCGAATGGCGGACCCTACGGCACCTATCAGACAACCGGCGGCAATCTGGATATACCCGGAGGTGGTGCCCATAATCCGTTTGCACAGTAAATCTTTGAACTTGCAGAGATGACTACAGAATCCTCGCATACAATAGCCCCAGAAGATATACAAAGAAACATAGACACTATTTCATATAGTCATGGGAAGAAGCAGAGTTTGATTAGTATGGAAGCGTAGTAGGTGCGACATACGACATAACCGAAAACATATCTTGGACATAGGCCTGCAATATTAATTGCCTGATACATTGCTTTAATCTAGTTTTTTGTTGCGTATGCACACAAATACATATATTTATTTATGTAAGGGAAAAGTGAGGAGAAAAGCATATATACATTATATACACACACACAGATAAAGCAGCATACCTACAAATATATGCTTACACACAACATATATTTACGTAGCTTTTGTTTTAGATAAATTGTTAAAACAGATAGTTTCAGTTTGTGTTTAAAAGCAATTTAAACGAATTTCCACATAGATACTTAGCATAATACGAGTACATGATGATATAATATACGGGACACATCCAATCACGACATACCTATAAGCATTTTATATATAATTTGCATCGCAATCATATCACACAAAAGAGGCTCTATATGAAGCAGGAACATACCATAGATCACACTAGAGGATCATCGTCATAAAGGAACCAATTCAGCAACCCCAAAGCACACAGACATAATGTACCTATAAAAACCGAAATATAACTTAAAGGTAGATCTAATAACATAAAGAAATGTCATTAAGTTTGTTTCGTTTCCCTAAAGAGTTGAATAACTTGTTTAATTTAGTTTGTTCTAGAAAATTATACACAACTACATAAATTATACAAAAGATTAATATGAAAATGTAGCTACATAAAATTCCAATCATGAGCTAACTAAATAATGAACTCCAGAGAGATGAAAACCCCATTGACAAATGCTGTAACGAATGATATTATGAAAATCCGCCTCATTGCAATCAACTGTTAAATAAAAGGATATATACATGTATATTATTATATATATTAGTTTTTACACACTATATATAGTATAGTATATACATGTTTCAAGATGTGTATTACTTATGGACACTATACATATTGTATTCTATAATATAAATGGCTATTTTGAAATACATGCATATAGTGTGTGTTTCGCTCAGATGATATAACGACGCACCAAACAGGAAGTATAATACTATATAGTTCGGATCTGGTGCCGGAGTGTACCTAAAGAGATATTTTGGTTTGTCTAACTTGATATTATTATGTAAACTATTTGCAGCTAAAGCTCTTACTATGGAATAAAATATACAAAATGATATTTGAAGAAATTACGCAAAACTTTGAAATATTGTTATTGATATAACTGTATTAGATATTGTTGACAAATATTTTATGGGTTTGAATTTCAAGAACTCTTCTGATTAATACTACTAATTACAATATTATAGTCCTTATGTACAGCACTTTATGAATCTTTGGGTAATTATTAAATTTAGTACTAGTACATGGCACTAAAGTTATGTTCAGATTTAACCAAAGGCTCTATATTACCAATTAAATTACACACACTTATGTACAAGTATTATACACACAAATCTCACATACCATACGAGTATATACCTACTTATAATTAACAAACAAATTAAACGCATAACTAAACATCAGATCAACCACAGCAACAACAAACCAATAAGAGACAAAAGTAATGTAATATGTATGTTTAATAAAGTTCAAACCGAGGAAGTAAATTAAAAACTCAAACATGTTATTTATTAGCGTTAGCTCAGTCTAAATGAAACATGATCTGCCTACTGTACAGGAGTACTTAAATATTAAATATGGTCTTTCTAGTTCTTATAGTTATCGAGATCCAGTTGACAAACAATTCCTGCAGCATTCAATGCGCTGGGAATTGTTATCCTAGTAGGTTCAAAAACACAGAAACTCACCTGAATCTAGCACAATAAAGAGCTTTCCATCATTAGAGTTCCAGATTAGAGGCCAACCATTACAGATTCTTACCGGCAGCGAGCCATAGAAGCTGGTAACACCATATTAGTTATTTAGGTTCTCCTATGCAGTAAGTAGATCGTAGGATTCAGATTCATAGACCAGGCCAATTCTGGAAGAGCCATTGTAAGCAATACAGCAGATTGCAGAGAAAAGGTCGACCTCCAGGAAGCTGTTAAAATACAAGTAATTAAATAAGATAACAAAATTTACTTATAAACTCACTTACCACTCCAGTAGCTCACCAGAGCTGCACGCATCAGCATTTACAGCAGAGATGTCCATTCCATAGCTCTCGCTGCTCTTTAGCATGTGGGGAGAGCCTCTCCGTTTGGGCACGACGCCATCTTTAATCCAACTGAGCTGGTGACTCATCACTGTCTCCGTTATAGATAGAACCGCCTCACACACACTCACTACACTGCTGCACCACACTTCCGCACCACACAACTGCTGCTGCACTACTGAAAAGCAGAACTGCACGCAGCAGCTTTTATAGTGCTAGCAGTCTGCGCTCTCACTTCCTTGATCAAGCTCTAAGATAAGAGAGCGGCTCAGAAAGCACGCATACATATGCATCGACCGCTGCTGATGAATGCGCTCTCTTTCTCGCGTAGCACATGCATACGCACTAAGCAGAGCTTAGGCGCTCTCCTCCTAGCGCGCTCTTTCAGGCTCTCTGAGCAAAAGCTCAGGCGGTTGATCACACACACACACACACACACACACACACACACACACAATGCGTTCGCTTGCTTAGAGAGCCAGCAGGAGCGAGCAAATAGCAGAGCTGTTAAGCGCTGCATATGACTACAGAGCGAGCGCAATTTGGCGCCTTTTTTTGGCGGGAACTGATTAAGAGCCACTAACAGTGCAGCCTGCAAGCACTATAAATACAGCTGCTGCAGTGCTGTTAATTACAGTGTTGTGACAGCAGTCATGTGGTGCAGACGTGTGGTGCAGTCGTGTTGTGAGTGCTCCAGTGGAAATTGGGCTACAATTGCATAAACATATTTATAAAACATAACTAATGGATAATGGATTTATATTTGCCTTATTGTAAACAAAGTTAACCTATTAAATTAAAGTAATACATATTTCTATACAACTATTTGCCGTCTGCTTCTGTTTTGGGCTTTTTGGCAGCCGGCGCCGATTCATCGGAGGCAGATGGAAGTTTTTCGGAAAATATGGCCTGTGGCTGGGTCTGCTTGTAGGCGGGGGCTATCCAATACGGGTTTTCTGCGGCGTCTTTGGCGTATTTGAGAATCGCCTCGCGCGGATCCTGATCGTCGTCGACGCGCTTGCTGAGGCCCAGGTTGCGTATGACGTAGGAGGAGAGGGTGCCGCCCGAGCTGGCCACGCGTCCGCCCTGACCGCTGGTGATGGGCAGATCGGGTCGCTTGGACTTGACCGGATCCATGCGCGCCTTTTCCATCTTCTTGCGGGAGGAGCGCGTCTTCTCCTGCCTGAAGAGCGGCAGCGCGTGGGGCGTTATGATCTGTGACACGCCCACCATCTCCATCTGCTGGCGCTTGCGATGCGTCTTCACCACGCACAGCTTGGCGCCCCGAATGCTGCGCTGCTCGTCGTAGTAGCACTTGATGATGCCGTTGCCACAGCTGACGAACAGCTGGTTCAGCTTGGGATGCCACAGCGTCTTGATCACGTGCGACGGCGCCACCGGAATCCGCTGCACCTCCTCGAACCCTTGGGTGCTGTAAAAGTACAAATTGGCCTCCGTTTGGTCCTTGGCCAGGGATTCACCCGTAACCAGCAGCCGATCGTCCGGACTGAAGCAGCAGTCGGTGGTGTCGTAGCGGGAGTAGAGATTGGACCAGGTGTGCAGGGGCTGCTTGAAGCTGCGCAGATCCCACAGCTTCATGGTCTCATCGTTGCAGCGCGTGGCCAGCTGCTGGCCCAGGTAGGAGAACACGATGCAGGTGATTTCGGATCCTTTCTGGTGCGCACCGCGCACACAGTGCGTGGTGTTGACGAACATCTTTCTGGTGTCCCAGGTCTGTATGGAGCCATCGACGCAGCCGGCGGCTATCAGCGTCGCATCCCGATTGTAATTGCAGGCGGAGGCGCTGGTTCGCAGTCCGCCCAGAGCCCGAGTCTTGATCACCTGCAGCTGCTCCTTGGCACGCAATCCCTGCCAGATGCGCAGCGTGCCGTCGAGGGCGGCGGTCAGGAACTGCTCCCTGTTGAAGGGATGCCAGCAGCCGGATGTCAGCTGCGCCACGTGCCCCTTGGTGCGCGTCATGTCGCTGATGTACTGGTCCCCCTTGCTGCACTCCAGCTTCTCGAAGCCGTCGCGGTCCAGCACCTTGGCCTGGGCATTGCCCGATATAACCAGAATCATGTCGCCCGTAACCGAGTACTGCAGCGATCGTATGGGATGATTCTCGCACGGCTGCAGCTGCCGGAAGCTGCGCATGGCAGAGTCCATGCCGGCAAAGTCCCAGAAGCACATCTCGTAATCTATGGAGCCTGACACAATGCGTGCGCCCGAGGGATCCCCGGCCAGCGCCAGAACAGCTCGGGATCCGTGCTGCATTTGCACCTCATGCGTGTAGGGAATGCGGCTGGCCAGGCTCTCTTCATCCTCCTCCTCATCCGAGTCATCGTCGTCGTCAGACGCCTGTTTATTATCCAGGGATTTAGCTGCCGGCTCAGCAGCGGCAGTTGCAGTTGGAGTAGGTAATGGACCGATTATATCCTCGTTATCCTCCGCTGCCGGCTGCTCCTGTACAGGCGGCGCAATCGTGCGCGCCTTGGCAATCTGCTCATTGATGTCGAACACCTTGGCCGCCTTGCGACCAAAGCCGCTGATGCCCATGATCTCCTTGAGATGCTGACTCTCCAGATCCTCGGCGACGTCCTCGATCTGTTTTATCATTTGCTGTTTGTCTATTTTCTTGAAGCCATCTGTGCTTGTCTGGCTTACAGATGGTTCGGTTGGGGTGGAGCCCACGTTAAGCTTGATCTTGCCAAAGCTTATTTTTCCGCGTTGCATGTTATTTATTTATTTTTTTGTTTCTATCTTTTGTCTATTTTGTGTTAACGTTTTGTTTGGTATATCGTTCGGCTTGTTCGCGTGCTATCGATGTATCGTTATCGTGAAATTAAACATTCAGAATAATCGCGCCATCACGACGTGAATCACGGCATGACTGTGACTTGCAAAAATATAAGTAACACTTACTGCTTGGATTTACTCGTCTTTCGCAAATATAAGCCATTGATTTAATGTTATTTTGATAGTTATTTGCTACTTACAGATGAAATTAATTGCGCATGAGTTGTAGTGCTTGTTATTTTGTTTATTAAAATAGTTAGGCCCAGCTGTGAATTGCCGCATTCGTGACTTCACGCTGAGCAGTCTCCCACCTCTAGCGTCTAACCTAAAATTGGGCGCGCAGTGTCGGATTGTCGGCGTTTTTTTGCACGAAATTCATTTGCAAACTGTTGACAGTTGTGCAAAGTGGTGTAATTAGTTAATTTATAGCTCGCTGGCACAGCATTCGGTGCGTGGCACAGCGACAATGGCCGACACCTTGGAGTACAACGACATAAACGCGGAGGTGCGGGGCGTCTGGGTGAGTACAAATCGCAATTGGCGAAATGCAACCCCAAAAGGAGGCGTGCCAGATCCCACAAAGTACATATATATGCATATTCTTGACAAGCTGTGTCTATATAGCGATGTCCGTCCGTCCGTCTGTCTGTCCGTTTGCATGAGCTGCTATATCAGTGGTGCCCACACGCTCTTTATGGGCAGAGCGTTTTGCACTGAAAAAAATTGTTGAATTGAATTGTTTCAATTGTTCGTGTAATTTGCTTTGCGTACGAAGCAGAGCGCTCACACATACTAGCAGGCTCATTCCATAAGAAAGAGCAACTGCAGATGCAATAAAACAGCGAGAGCTATGGAGTGAAGAGTCTCTGATCTAAAGACTCCCTAGTTAGTATGCAGGTTCTCTTATTCAGTAAGCAGATCGTTTGATTTTGGATATATGTGTACAGGTCTCCTACTGTCGGTCACTTCCGACTGATCTGCACCGTCCTTTCTGGGTATTTCTTAATTCAATCCCTCTATTTCGTATATTTTAAGTACATTCTAGATGGTTTTAAATATTTTTTGTTTTTAATCAAACTATATTTCGATTTGTTGCAGTCCTCGGGACGCCTGAAGCTGACCGAACAGCAAATCATCTTCAAGAACACCAAAACCGGGAAGGTCGAGCAGATCGGCGTCGACGATATCGATTTGATAAACGCGCAGAAGTTCGTCAACACCTGGGGACTGAGGATTTTCACAAAGAGCGGGGCGCTGCATCGGTTCAGCGGGTTCCGGGACAGCGAGCACGAGAAGCTGGGCAAGTTCATCAAGGATGCCTACGCGCAGGAGATGGTGGAGAAGGAGATGTGCGTCAAGGGCTGGAACTGGGGTACCGCCCGCTTCATGGGCTCCGTGATGAGCTTCGACAAGGACACCAAGACCATATTCGAGGTGCCTCTGTCCCATGTCTCGCAGTGCGTCACCGGCAAGAACGAGGTGACGCTGGAGTTTCATCAGAACGACGACGCCCCCGTGGGCCTAATTGAGATGCGCTTTCACATACCGGGCGTGGAGTCCGCGGACGAGGATCCCGTCGACAAGTTCCATCAGAATGTGATGAACAAGGCCTCGGTGATATCCGCTTCCGGCGAATCCATCGCCATATTCCGTGAGATTCACATTCTGACGCCTCGCGGTCGCTACGACATCAAGATCTTCTCCACATTCTTTCAACTGCACGGCAAGACGTTCGACTACAAGATACCGATGGACTCGGTGCTGCGTCTGTTCATGCTGCCCCACAAGGACAGTCGCCAGATGTTCTTTGTGCTCTCCCTGGATCCGCCCATCAAGCAGGGCCAGACCCGCTACCATTACCTGGTGCTCTTGTTCGCCCCCGACGAGGAGACCTCCATCGAGCTGCCCTTCACCGAGGCGGAGCTGCGAGACAAGTACGACGGCAAACTGGAGAAGGAGCTGTCCGGCCCAGTCTACGAAGTCATGGGCAAGGTCATGAAGACGCTGATCGGACGCAAAATCACCGGACCCGGAAACTTCATTGGCCATTCCGGGACGGCTGCCGTTGGCTGCTCCTTCAAGGCGGCCGCCGGCTATTTGTATCCGTTGGAACGCGGCTTTATCTACATTCACAAGCCGCCGCTGCACATACGCTTTGAGGAGATCAGCTCTGTGAACTTCGCCCGCAGCGGAGGCTCCACGCGCTCCTTTGACTTTGAGGTGACGCTGAAGAACGGCACTGTGCACATCTTCTCGTCCATCGAGAAGGAGGAGTACGCCAAGCTGTTCGACTTCATCACGCAGAAGAAGCTGCACGTGAGCAACATGGGCAAGGACAAGAGCGGCTACAAGGATGTCGATTTCGGAGACTCGGACAACGAGAACGAACCGGATGCCTATCTGGCGCGTCTGAAGGCCGAGGCACGTGAGAAGGAGGAGGAGGACGACGACGATGCCGATGATTCGGATGAGTCCACCGACGAGGACTTCAAGCCCAACGATAACGAATCCGATGTGGCCGAGGAGTACGACAGCAATGTGAACACCGATTCGGAGGACGACAGCGATGCCAGCGGCGGTGGCGGCGGAGGAGGCGGCGATGGCGCCTCCAAGAAGAAGCACAAGGAGAAGAAGCGCGAAAAGAAGGAGAAAAAGGAGAAGAAACACAAGGAAAAGGAGCGCACGGTAATATAAATATTAACCATTAAATATTGTTATTCCAACTAATTATTGTCTGCGATTCACAGAAAAAGTCGACGAAGAAGAAGGACAGCAACAAGCCGAAGCGCGGCACCACCGCCTTTATGCTGTGGCTCAACGAGACCCGCGAGCAGATCAAGCGCGAGAATCCGGGCATTAAGGTCACCGAAATTGCCAAGAAGGGCGGCGAAATGTGGAAGGAGCTGAAGGACAAGTCCAAGTGGGAGGAAGCCGCTGCCAAGGACAAGCAGCGCTACCAGGAAGAGATGCGCAACTATAAGCCAGGCGCCGGCGGCGTCGACGGCGACGGCAGCGACGAGGAGCCCAGTCAGAACAGCAAATCGCCAAAGAAGCGCAAGCTGGAGCCGTCGCCGAAAAAAAATACCTCTGGCAGTGGGTTCAAGAGCAAGGAGTACATATCCGAGGATGACTCCACCAGCTCGGATGAGGCCAAGAAGTCCGCCGCTGAATCAGCCAAAAAGAGCAAATCCTCAGCTGCTGCTGCGTCCAAGGAGAAGAAAAAGCAGAGCGAAAGCGAAGCAGAGGCCACCAATGAGGAATCTAGCGATGACGACGACGACGAGGGGGAGGAAGAGGATAGCGATTAATTGTAAACATTTCCATAAACTCACACACACAACTAGCTTTAAGATAGCGATAACAATTAATCGCTTAATAAATTCATTAAAAAGCGATTGTTATTAGATTGGTTCATGATATTCAAATCTCAATATAATTGCCGAGCAGAATAATTGCAGAACAATTTATTCAGCAATTGGACATATTTTGAAAAATCAAAGTTAGTCAGCCACTAAGGCGCGTTTCGATTTGTACAACGCGCGCTCGATTCGGTTAAGATAATCCTGTATATTATAATTTATAAAAAAATGCCTCTGCTCTGGTCTATAGTGCAGTTGGTCATGCTTGGCCTAATTGTGCAGGCAAGTGCATTCGATTCCGTAATCCAGATACGCTCCATTAATCCAAAGCTCTCAACAGATCAGCGCATTGGCCAAGTTTACGAACGTGAAGTGTGCCAACCAGGACACGAATTACACAATATTCACCATCTGTCG
The DNA here is from genome assembly GCA_035045125.1 of Hypselothyrea guttata. Taxonomy (NCBI): domain Eukaryota; kingdom Metazoa; phylum Arthropoda; class Insecta; order Diptera; family Drosophilidae; genus Hypselothyrea; species Hypselothyrea guttata. Next base: position 295,512 of record JAWNNJ010000066.1, read on the forward strand.
CTTATACGCGGTCGAACGTGATGTGGCTGAAATGAGTGTGCACATCAAGATCCTACAACTACCCAAAGTACCCATTTCGGTGAGTCATTCGCCCTCATCCATGAATCTCCGTCAGCTGCATTCCAAGTGCCGCCAATCAAGCGTATAGCTGAACAGTTACTCTCTGTTTCGGTAGAATTGAAAACAGTTCCGCACTATGATTGCGGAATATACAAAATATTTAATTGAGCAATGCTTTTAATACATGGGCTTAAAAATGTAATATCATTGGGCATTTAAAATAACTTCCCAATTGATTTTAGCAGAGCTTACAAATAACTTTCTCATTTTACTCGGTATGATAACTGAAAAAAAGTTGGACAGATCAGTCGGACGGGCCCCCCATATTCTAAATATAATTTTATAATACTGTAATAGCATACGTAGCAGCAATGCTTCTTCTTTTAACTTTTTATGCTGCGCTGCCAACGGGCGAGCAATGCAACGCCTGCAATATTGTATTGTTTATATCTTCTGTGTTTATTAACCGATTTAAATGCGCTTTTCAGGATAGTTAAATATAATAGAAGAGAGTATATATTCCAAATAACCATATTCCAAGTTAAATATTACGCTTGTAATTCAATTGTTGATATTGGGACAGACAGACTCAGTTCGTCTCCCTGATCAAGAATACATATATATATAAATTAAAAGATGGATTAGTGTAGTGGTGTATATTTATTACATTGAAACCTTTACTAATAGTATTTGAGTTGTGATCCGTGATTCTAATAGTATTAAAATATTTAACGATGAATTTGTTGAAGTGAAAGTGTAAAATGATGCACAGTCAGATAATCCTAAATGAAGCGACGCTGTTCCTTGCGTGAGGGGAATCCACGTGGCATCTCAGTGGTTATATGCTGATTCAACAGCGGATCCTCCAAACCCAAGTGTTGGTCATCGTTTTGTTTAATAGCATTAAAGTCCATTTCATATCCATAAGGCTTGCGACTGGTGCGTTTCATCGTGGGTCCGGTCTTCAAGGCTTTCATTGCTAGTTCAGGGAGGGATTTCTTCATAGAGGGATTAATACTAATAGGATGCGTTGCAAACAATCGAGTTGTTGAGTTATGGCGATTATGGTCAAGCGGTTCCTGTTCGAGTGCGGGCTCCAAATAGAAATCGGGATTCGATGTTTCTGGAGTGAGTGTGTCCTCATCCGTCACATTGTCGTTGGGTTCGGTCGCATCGTTCGCATCTTGTTCGATTTCATTGCTCTGCCCTCTGAACTTTTTCTTGACGATTCTTGACAGTATGGGTATTACGAAGCCCGCACTACTTATGCAGAAGTGGGATGCAATGCGCAGTACATACTCCAGCAGGTGACGCTTCCCTTCGGCCAGGAAGTGATCAATCCGCGGCATACTGTGCTCCAGAACAGGCTGCAGAAAACTATCAAAGACCCACACACTAACTCTGGGTGCCGCGACAACCTGGCATAGTATAATCAGCAGTTTGGCCTCTGCATACATGGGCAGCCATGCCAAGAATGTGTCTCCGATGTGCTCGAGGCATACCACCAATGCGTAGACTATCCAATATTTGCTCCACAACTCCAGCTCCAATTCGCCCAGGGCCTTATAGGTGCTGCGGGCTGGCAGCAAAGTGCCAAAGACGAGTATCAAAATGCGTGTAATCAAATTGAGTATATACATTTTTCTAGGATTTCGAAAATTAAATTTCAGCTTTCCCTTGTGCTTCAGAAAATAATAATGAGCAGAACTTTTTTGAGATTCCACATTTACAAATAATGCTTGGCTGAACTAAAAACAACTGCTAACAATGCCTAACTATGGGCAACAAAGCCTACTTGGGTTGGAAACATTCTAGAGTTTAGATGGGATGACAACTAAAGGAAATCAACCGATGACTTTGAAACATATGACAATAAAATACTGTGCGCTTTGCTATAATTTTCTAAATATTTTATTTTATAAAAATTTTTGAATTATGTATATTTATATTATTATTTTAATAAATTTTCTTATTTTGTTTAAAAAAATCTTCAGATTATCGTCCTACTTTACTATAACTTTTTTATCGCTTTAAAACTTGTGTGATCAACTAATTATTATTTATTTAAAGTATCAAAATTTTGTTTTTAAAGATTTATAGTAAAATTTAAATTTAATTGCATACTTTTGGGAGACATTTAGCAATAAGATTGGCACACAGAGAGTTGTAGTGAATGGTCTGCAGTGAAAGGATTTATATCTTAAACTTATATTTCTACCCTGTAATTAATTTTGTAAGGTCTGTTTCTGTTTTACAGATGCGAATGCAACTTCTGAAGCGTGCCAGTGGCTATAAGCCCTTTCTGTATGACGTTAAACACTCCGATCTATGCGAGTATCTGGAGAGGCGCAATCATCCGTTTGTTAACATTATCTTCAACACTTTCTCAAATTACACAAACGTTAACAAGTGTCCCCTACCGGTAAATGTGTTCAAATCAAGATATAAACCATTAAGATACCTATTTTTATTTACAGCAAGAACTGAATGTGGAACACTTTCGTTTTCCGATCAGGGCTCTGGAGAAGATTCCTCTGCCCGGAGGCGACTATGCGATCTATGCCACATTCAACATGGAGCATTTCGAGCGAGTTCAATTAAAGGTATACTTTACAATCTCGGAGTTTCGTAAATGAGCTGAGAGAAGAGTTATATGTGATTTTATTGGAATGATTAATGCTTGTTTTGTAAGGCGGTGAAGTTAATGCCTTGCACTTAATTGAAGATGTGTAATTGAGGCAAAGCAATAAAATAAATTGAAATTTTCGAATATAATTAAAATATTCAAATACCGAGAAAAGTGGAACAAATGACAGTTTAACATGCCCTGCACTGTGAAAGCGCACAAAGGGGTCTTAATCAAAACTTTAAACTGAAACTGCATCTTTAAAATATAAATTTCGGAAGCAACCTGAGCCAAATAAAACAGATTTGATAGCTGTGTTTTAATATAAATAAATTAATAATAAATAAATAAATACTGCATATTCTGGCAATGTCGATTGCGCACGACTTTGCCGCTCTGACTAATTAATTATTGCCGTAACACGTGTGATTTAAACTTTTATATTATGGGTCAACAAATCAGGTTTATATGTAACGTATACATTTGTAAATACCATAAATTCCCACTATGACACAGAGGAGTGCGGGGGCAGAAGTTGGAGTTCTGATAAAAAGGTAAAGGTAAAGGTTATAAGATAATTGTAAAATCTTTCACATGGCTTAGCCTCCAAGCGGAGGGCGACCCTGCAAATGTTCGCTCATGACATTTGGGCGGCATTAAAAATCCATCAAGCATCTAAGAAACCAAAGATACAGAAATCCCATTGAAATCAAAGACCTTTCAACGCATTATCCGATGCCCAGCCATTGAAATTGAAACGAAAATTAATTGTAATTGTGCCTAATAACTGAAATGTTGACGGAAATAAAAAGTCAGTCGACGGGCCGTCAGGCGATTATAAATAGTTGGACAGCTGGAGAGTCGGATAATACGAGTATATCTATAGGAATAGGTGTAGTCGAACGCGTGTCAAATGTAAAAGGCGAAATATGAATTCAATTACCAACTTTGCATGCATAATGAATTTGTGGGTCAATTGCAAAAACTTGAACTCCCAGCCAAAACGAAACGAAACGAAGCTAAATAAAAATGTGGATTTAGCGGGATCCCACAAAATGTTATGTTGTTAACTTATGTTGAGTTCGAATGAGTTGGCTGATAGCGATGTTCGAGTGTATTCATACCTTGTCAGTTATACCGATTGCCTAGGAAGTAATAATCCCAACAGCAATAACAATGCAAACGCGTTAACAATTAATTTCACATGCAAATTAATGAGAGGCAATTACCAGGTAGATGCTTACATACAAAATGCTCATTTATAATAAGTTTGTTTTGTATTCAAATATTGCAAATAAGTAATTTTCGCACTTTGTTTTTAAGACGTCGATGAGCGCTTTATCGCTGATTAACCACATTGAAATGAAGCAGAACAGAACATCAACAACAACGCGATGCACCCACCGATCTCAGTTGATCAACCGCATGAGAAATCTCTGCCAGAGGCAAAGGAACTTTTGCATCAAGTTATTGACTTTATGCAGGCATGCAATCCACAATTTCCGAATATTTTTAAGTTACAGCAAATGCATAATTAATTTATTTGTATATTACTTTGTGTAATAAGTCACTTTTGATTTGATTTAATTAAATGATAACCTTATTATTTTCCTTTGTTATTAGGAAGATTCTTAGTCGATCATAGGCCTTTTTACTTTTTTCTTAAATCTTCATCAATATTAATAGCATGTTAATTGCTTGGGGTATTTGAATTGAATTAATTTAATTATCGCGTCTTGGCATAAGACTAAATTTATATGCATACATAAGTATATATTAACAATATAGATTTAATGAGAAAAAGAAATTTTCCTAAAATAATATGCAGTATTCCAATCAAAAGTAATAGAATAAAATAATATTATACTCTGGTTTTGTTTAACATATTAATTCCAACATTCCTGTGTGTTAGGTACATTCTAATGCTGTACGGATTCTACACTTAAAAAAATTCATTAATAAAAAAAAAACATTCCTGTGAGCGTATTCATTCGCGTTGCAATCGCGTCTTGTGCGCTCGTGGCAAGTTCGTTGCCTCAGTCTTTTGTTATGGCGCACAATTAATCAGTCTTTCAGCTTTGCTTCAGCTTTCTTCTTCAATTTTTTGGATTAAACATTTTTGTAGAGAATATTTTGCTTGTATTCTCTTCTAAATAAACTTAAAAATAAATTGATTGTGTTAGAAACTCCTATAGCAATTAATGTAGCAACAAGTGCCCCATGCGAGTGTAATATTAAAAGTGTGTTAATGCGAATCAACCAATTTGGTACGTTTAATGGGCCAGACCGAGTAATATCGAACTGTGCCTGGTTTCCTTGCGCAAGGCAGGAGCCAGTCGGAGAGACATGTGTGATAACCTATGAATATTTATGGAGTTTTTGTGAGAAAAGAGAGACAAAGTCAGGCAGTCACCACACAAGTATTGATCGAGAGTGGTTGGAGTTTAAGTTAATGGGTCAGATTGGGTATAATATCGTTGTTGTTGTTGTTGTTGTAACCACAGATGTTTGCCAGCGGTCTCATTGGGTCTTTTGGGGCATTTGGGGTTTGTGATTTGGAGTCTGACATAATAATGGCAATAATGCCTTTAATATAATCGACCATGCCGCATATATATATATTTTGCTAAGTGCCGCAATTTTCAGCTTGTTATCGATTTGTGCAGACTTTAATTTTCCATATTGATTTTGTTGAATTTTTGAATTTTTAAATTTTGAATTAAAATTTATGCACATTTCTTCAGCTAAGCTTTATTTTCATATTCATATTAATATCTGTGTTGTATCCATGTTACAATTTCTGCTTAACTTTAAAACCTGATTAGTCGCTCTTTATATACAAACCGTTCATTACATCATTGAAAATGACCCAAGTTTGTTGCCGTTGACAGTTTCGTAAATTTCGTTGGCGGATTTTTATTTTATTTTATTTTTTGTTTGTTTCTTGTGCTCGTTTCCAATTCCAATTTTAGTCTCAAACCGAATCAGCTAGCGTGAAATGTTGTAAATTATGCAAATGTTTATTGATTTTCTTTGTTTTTTTTTTAAATATTTTTTTTTATAGAAATTCGAAAGAGCCATAAATATCAAAGTGTCCGTCGGTAGGTCGGGCTGTCTGAGCTGAACCGTTGCTTACATTGGCTATTTAAGCTTAACTGCATTTTGACGCCTCGTAAAGTGACAACTTGGCCATTAAAGATCTCCAGATGGTCCATGATGATGATATATGTTGGCTACGAGTAGCTGCTCTCCGGATATTAAATTTTGTTTCGGGCTCTTGTAGCTATTAACTGATTCTCGGGCTTCGCTTGATGCAGGCCACCGACATTGACCTTTGCATTGACAGGGATTAATGGCAGCCAGACCATAAGCCACATAAATTACCAAATCTCATATGACTCTTAACGGGAAGAGATGTCATAGACATTGCTCAACCAGATAAAAGGGAAAAACAGCTGCTCCCAAGCCAAATTGGGTAAAATTCCCAAAAAAGGCATGAATGGAGTGAGCATTCAATAACAGCTTTGTTTCTAAAAAAAGTTTAAATATTCTAAAAAAATTAAATTTAATTAATCATAAAGATGATAAAATATTAACAGTATTTGGTAAGAGAGATATTTAATTGAAAAATAAATATTTGATGAGTAAATTTAGCTTGGTTTTTAGGCTTAACTCAATATAATTTGAGAAGAATCAATATAATCTAAAAAAACCTAACAATACTATTAAATTAAAACAATATATTAAATTAAAACTATAAATGTATTCATTTAATTGAATAACATCAATGAAAAATTTACCTTAAAAAGTAGTCTATCAAATTATTTCCAAACTACCTCATAATATTTATTTATTTGATGATATTAAATAATTAAATTCCAGGTAGGATAGTTTGAACCAGAGCAGCTGAGATCTTCAGTCTTAACCCGATAATACATATATTATTAATGTCACTTCTGAAAAGCGAGTGATTTAGCATTTTGGACCTCATCGAGTGGGTCAACTGTCGTTTGGGGGGCCACTAAACTTGCTGGGTAGGTTCAATAATTCTTAAAGCACAGGGGGAAGGGGAGGAGAGGAGAGCACACGAAGCGATAATATTGTATTAAATGAAAAGCATTAATGAAGTGTAATGCCAATGCGCTGGCATTTTGCTGGTCTTTGAAGACAGGCTGTGAGAAAGCCGAGTCAATAAACAGCACAGATTTAAGACAATGTAAACAAATGCAATGCAATTAACACGAAATCTACATAAAAGTAATGAGTTCAACTTAGAGATGCGAACCTCAAAACGTTAGCGGTTTTATGCGGTATATTCGTTGTATGCGACGACCCATGAAAAGAAACCTGTTACCCGACGTTCAGCAGGGGATTCAAGGAAAATATCACAGCTCATTAATAGATTCCTATCGCAACTGCGGCTAAATGTCGCCTGAAATGCTATGCGCTTCAGGCAACATGTGTAATGACACCGATCCGATAGAGATTTCAGTTCGGGCACACGTCTTACATAAGAATGAAAATGGCAATCGAGGCTGCCCCACGGATACTACGGCCTGTAGATACGTCAGCGTTGACTCAGAGTTTCGCATCAATATTTATACCCTACAGGTAGCATTGATTGGTTCATTGCCATTTCACCCAGTTGACCAGATGACCACACGTCAAACGACTGCCGGTCTTACGTGAAGGGTTCAGTGTGCCGATCCGCCTCCACCTTCTACGCCTTCCGTCACACTTGGTACGGGTTGAGGTTCCGATACGGTTTCGGCTGCTAAGTCAGTTTCTTATTCCCCAACCGACGCCGATTCAGATATTGTGATATGTGTGACAATTACCTTTTAATTGGATCGATTTAATTGTTCGCATAAATTGATGTGTATTGTTGCCTGCGTATTATCGCTTGGGGGAGTAAAATCACAATTATAATGGCACCTCAAATTACAATTATTGAATCGAAGGATGCCAATGAACCGCCTGCTGAATTGGCGAATAATGAATCTTTTTAATTATGCCATTAATTGAGCTGTAACTTATCATGTATGCCCAATAAGGCATATGCCTGGGAAGACTAATTATAATAACACTAGTGCTGATTTGGCGAATCACGAGTAACTTTGAACTTCCTGTTGAGAATGTTAAGTGATGTGCAATGCCTGATTAATTCTAATTTTTCATAAGCTCAGCGATTAAACAATGTCTGTTTGTGAGTAATGTTTGTCATGCGAAGATTGCCAGTTAAAGATTAATCAATACAAATCTTTACAACATTAATCAAATGCCACTCAACAGCAAAAATGCACTCCAAAAGTCATTCAACGCAGCATGAGAGCGACGACAGAGAGAGAGAGAGAAAAAGAGAGAGAGAGAGACTGCGACATTGACTCAAAGCTGCGCTCAAAGTTTCACTCAAAAGCTAACTAGCATGAAAAATGCAAGTGTTTTTTCCGTTGCTTTTGCTTTTGCTTTTTGCGTTTTTGCTTTTTGCTTTTGTTTCTGTTTTCGCTTTCGTTGGAAGCTTTCAAGGCGAACTTTTGCGCTAGCTTTGGCCGTAAGTTTGTTGGCTAGCTTTTGAGCAACAACAAGAACAACGCTTGGCCCAAAGCTCGACTCTGGCTTTGGCTATGGCTATGGCTATGGCTTTGGCTCTTGTTTGATTGTCTCTCGCTTGCGCCGTCAGCTTTTTGGCCTGTGGTTGTTGTTGTTGTTGCCCGATCGCATCGTGCGCTATATATTTTTTCGACTGCGCAGCGCTGCCTGAGCGAACATTAACTTCAGTGTGCGCCGACCAGTTTTCGTAGACGGCCACAAAGCACGGCACGCAGACGCGATAGCTTACCATATATAAATTACTGCCAACTAACGAAACTTGCAATCGTAATACCACAAATGAAACAAAACCTATTGGCAGCTTATGTAAGCCTGCCCCAAAATTCTATGCAGTGCAGTGCCCCAAAGTGCAACAGAAAGCCAAGAAATTAATAAAAAAAAAAATAATAATAAAAAAGGCAGAAGCTTGAGCTGCCACTGAATTAAGCTCAATTCGCAATATCTCAACTCGACGTTTTCGTAATCGACGCAAAGCAAAACAAAAGCGCAAAAAGTGAATCTGCCTTTCAGTACGAGTAATCCCCATTTCATGTAACTCCCCACCCCCTTCGCTCGCTCGCTCACCCCACAGTCGGACAGTCGGACGGACGGACGGACAGTCTGCCATTTTTTCCGTTGCTGCTGCTGCTGCTGCGACGTCGCGCAGTCGCGCTGTTTTTATTGTTTATGTTTTTTCGTGTTCTGAGCCCACAGAAGGTTAAGAAATAATAAAAGCAATACAATCACAATCGCAATTACAATCACAATCACCAACATCAACACCAACAGCAACACCAACACCAACAGCAACACCAACAATGAAATGGAATGAGTGAAAATGAAATTTCGTTAACAACAAAAGCAACATCTCTCGAAAAGTCGTCTGCCAAGCAAATTTCACGCCGTATTTAATCTTAGCGTACTGCCCGCCTGCAGTTTAATCGCTGTTCGTCTTTCTTTCCGTTCGCGTTGTGGGTTCTGTGTGTTCTGTGTTCTGAGTTCTGTGTTCTGAGTTCTCAGCTGAGTTTTGAGCTCTGCGTTAGTCACAAATCAGCGCGCGTTTGCCTATCGTTGTCGTTGTCGTCATCGTTATCGTTATCGTCACTGCTATCGACGCCACTGCCACTGCCAGAGCCAGAACCAGAGCAAGAGCAGAGATCGCAGAGATCGCAGAGCTTGGGCGCCTTGTTGTTTACGCCACAAAATAACGGTTTACTCCTACTCATATGGTGTTCTGTTCAAAGTAATATCAGATATCCCTAGATACATGCAAAGCAAGTGAGAGTGTTGTAATAAATATCTGCGAATTGCAATCAACAGATTTTCGCGTTCAACTCTGCTGGCCTTAACGGGCCAAATCGCACTGCAGACCATTACGGATCTAGGTAGGTTCCATAAGCGTATATCGATAACTACAATTATTAGTTTTGGAACAAATTCCCCATATCAAAGTGTCTTCTTTGGGCAAGTGCCACACATGTAGTTTGAACGTGGGAGAAAGATTTAATTTCTTTCTTACAAAACAATCTTGTAAAGATGATCTCTAAGTTTTCAGTGTCCCGTTAGTAAGCCTGTAAGGATGCTGATTCTTTTCTTACCAACTTCATGTGAATATCTATAGATCATTTAAATAGATCCCACTTTATAACTTTATTTATAACAAACTCAATGTATAATTTTACATTCTAGTAACTTTGAAAATCATTCGTTTCATATCACATGACTTCTCATCGGATAAAATAAACATTTCTGCTTTCTCACTGGTGCCTGGCGGTTCTTTGAGACAGTTTGTCTGGCTCGGTGAGATTATTTAATACATGTGTAGGTAGATCGCGGCATGAATTTAGTTTAGCCTTACTAATTTGCAGACAAGTTTTTTGATTGTTTAATTAAAACCTTCACACGTTTTAGAAAATCTTTTTCTTTCAAATTGTTACTTCATTTTGTGTCATTTCGAGCTGCTAATTACAAAAAAGCAAAAACAAAAAAAAAAAAAAATGGAAAAAAAACAAGAAAAAAGAAACTGAATGCTAGGGTATTAATAGGTATAATGCTGCGAAACAATCTCGAGAGCTTTTCCAGGGCTATTGAAAAAGTGGGCTTGTTTCTGCTTAGTTTCGTCAGTCTGTTATACGGATTTAGCTTTAAATTGTATTTCATTTTATTTCATTTCATTTTATTCAATTTGTTTTTGCCTATATGTACTACTTAGCTATAAATGCATATAAAGTGATTTAACATTGTTGTTGCTGTTGTTGTTGCTGTTGTTGTTGTTGTTGTTGTTGTTGCTGTTGCTGTTGTTGTTGCTGTTGTTTTTGGCCATACACATTATTATCGCATTGTTGTTGCTTGGCGTCGCTTTCAGGCTTCGATTGTGGCGATTTTGTAATATTGCTACAGTTATTATTACCCGATACGCTTTACTCTGGCTCTGCTCGCTGTTATTGTTGCAATTATTGCAGCTCGTATTGCAACAAAACCCAGAGAAAGACAATGGCAGGAAAACCGAGAGAGCAGACAGAGAGAGAGAGAGAGAGCCCGAAGTGGGAGAGCTTGTGGAGCTTTGAGCTGCATTTTGAGCCAGCTTTCAGTTTCATTCGGCTGTATGCATAATAATCGGAGCTGCTCCAATCGAGTGTAGAGTGTAGGGTATCGAGTGTAGACTTTTACAGCAGATTTGCAACTTTCTAAGCGCTCGAATTCTATCAACAATATGGCAATTTCGTATGGCATTTTGTAAATAATAGAGTTGGTTTTCGCTCTAAGCCCAATTCTCATATTATTCAAAAGCAAAAACCTTGCGGCATCGTTCATCAGCGCCAGTGTCCACTTTTTTAATTCATCTCTTATTTTTAGTTTTATTTATTTATGTTTTCGTGCGCTTCGCCTTTTCATTGACACCGAAGAAGAAACTCGAGTAACCTGTTTGTTTGACTCGTCGGTCAGTCTGTCCGTCTGTCTCTCTGTCCGTCTGTCCCTCTGTCTTTCTGTCTGCAGTCGCCTAGCTGTTGAGCGGTGTGTGTATTTTATTTAATTGCATTTTTTAAGCTTTTAATAGATTGTTTTTTAGCGCTATTTATTGTTGGCAATGTGCGTATCGTTTTTGTGTTTTTTTTTTTTTCAGTTTTATTAGCAGTTGGAAAATCGAATTTAAGCAATAATTTCATGCAAATTATTCAAGTAATTTTCAATAATTATGAGCTAGGCGTAGTTGGGCAAAGGTTGTTTCGCTTTGTGAAATCAAACTTCAAATTGCCAGTTCGAAGTTGCCAGGTTTCCAAATAAGTTTACAGAATGTTGCAATTAGCTAAAAACACGCCACTTAAATATGCTAATTAAATGTAAAAGATTGTTTCAAATATTTACACACTTAAACTGAACCATTTTATGTCCTCATTCGGTACTTCCTGAAATTAACAACCGTTAAACACTCTGCAAATACAGCAAAGACCAAACGTCAAGCCATCTGAATGCAAATGCAATAAATGCAATAGTTTTCAACATTACATTATTCAGATACATAATGCACAATACCAAACAATATTTAAACGTAAAAAATTAATGTTGTTATTGCTGCTTTTTGCTCAGTATTCGCGCTGCGCTTTTGACGTCTTCTTCAATTTCAAATTCAATTTCACTTTCATTTTGCGGTCTGCAGTTTTTCCGACAGGCGACGCCGACCGCAGCGTTGCACGCAATTTACAAGTTATGTGCCTGACGCTGTATGTGTGAGTATATCTGTGTGTGTGTATATGTATGTGTTGTAACAACAGCTGGAAAATCATAACAAGAGCAACAACAGTTGCAGCTGCAGCAGCAACAACACAAAATATTTCAATTCCGAAATTGTTATTTTACTGCATTTTATTGTGGCTGTCCGTTCTTTGGGCATAATAAATATTTTTATCTGCCATTTGCCTTTTTGACGCATTTACGGTACTTCTTTTTTTGTAGTGTACACCGCAGCATTGTTAAGTTTAATTATATACGGGTAAAAATAATTATACATTGCTGTATGTTTATTCCAGGGATCGCAAAAAATAATTATAAGTTTAAAAAAAATATTACAAAAATTCCCTTCATATTTTCTTTGCTCGTAAAACTTCTTTGGCATATTAAATGTAATATTTGTTAAATTAAAATTAAATTTAAAATTTAAAAGTTACATTCTGTTACCACATGTCTACTCATAACTAGAGCACACACGGCGTATGAGCAATATTATTTGTTTATTGCTAATATGTTCTGCCGCGCTCTACCATGTTAATAGTTTTATTACACTATATTACAACGGCCATTAAATAAACAACTGTCAAAATGGTTAAATTTAATGGAAAAACGTTTGTTTTATTCGCATTCATGGCACATTACGCATACGCAGCGTGGGGCGTTCGTTGCTCACGCGACGTTCAAATATTTGCATATTTCTCTGGTGATTCTATGTCTGAAATTATGCCATAGGCTAGCCAACAAATATTCGTATTCAAAATTGTTAAATTTTGAAAAGTTTCCATGTTTCGTGCGTTGTTATAGGTAATTAGCAAGAACTGGTTTAGAAATTGCCTCATTAAGAGAATTCGTCGTGTTGTCCATCTCAATCAAAGTGCTTGTGTGCAATCTTTGCTCTTTGCTCTTGAGTCTTGAGTCTGTCGGTTATTGTATTATTTGGTTTTGATAATTTCCCAGCTGGAAACATTTGCACAGCTGTTTTCAGCTTCGCTGGCTGTCAGCAGGTCTTCAACACACATTCAAGGTGCAAGTTTCCAGCTCCATTGTTTCGAGTGGGAACAATGGAAAATGTTCGCTCGCCCTTATCCACACACAGACGGCACACACAGACAAATTGCAGCTGATTTTCAAATGTTAAGCAAATGCAAAGAGTTCAGGTCGCAGACACTTATGCAATCCTCTCCCTTCATCATGCACGAGGCCTGCAACTTGCCACTTGCCACTTGCCGCTTGCAACCTGCAGCCAGCTTTAAAATCAAATTTATTATCTTTTGTTGCTTTGATGCGGCCTGCGTTGATTTTTTGCAAAACGTTCGCAGTTGAACTCTGTTATGTCACTTTGTTATGGCACAAATGTAGATTATATTGTGATTTGTGTGGGAGTTGGAGGATTTATTTTGGCCAAGATAAACGCGACAGGCAACATTTGAATATTTTGGCTGTGAAAAACGTTTCCTAATCGACCTCAAATAATCAGGTAAAGGCCTTAATTTCAGAATTAAATTTAATTAATACTAGAGAAACATATACTTCAACAATTTATGTTTGGGAAAATGTGCTTTTTATTTGACAAGAAATTTATATGGCAAGAAATTAGGAAATATGAACTTGAACAAATATAAATTTATGTAGCAAGAAATTAAGAAATATGATCTTGAATGAATATATTAGAAAGGGCGAGTCTGGGCTCGACAATAATAAGCTTAGAAAAAGATTTATTAAAAAATTGAATAGTCCGAAATTTTAAATGTTGTCAAACATTCTTTTGAGTGACCTTTGAATTGATATATGTCAAATTGTCTAGCTCTTACACCCTAATATTAAACCCTTTTTTTTCCTGCTTAACAAGCTTAATTTTTGGCGCAATTAATTTTTAAACTCAAAGTATGTAATATACTAAGTCTAAATTTTAAAACCATCGATAATTATATAAGCCATTTAACGCATTTTTACCATCCATATCTAAAAGTCATTAAAGTCTTTATGGTTTCCTTGGTTTAACAAAGGTTATGATTACAATATTCAATTGCGATGGCCATTATATAACTTTCTATGCCGCGATATGTTGAACTAAAAACTTCACTCGTAACTCATTACTTAACCGAGCCCCAGTCGAAGCTGCAGAAAAGTTCATTCGTCATGCGCCGCGTTGGCCCGGGCACTGAAGCTTGCCGCGGTCATCTGGGAGGTACCGCAATCTGAGAAATGCTTCAGGCATTTCGCACAGCTCAGCGTTTATCAAAATAAGTTCATTATCAGCCGCACACAAGCAGCACGGCAGCAGCAACTAAGTAGCCAGGTGGCGATGATATCAGCACTTCTGCTGACAGACAGCTGTTGCAAGAAGACCGTGTAGAAGAGCAAAGTGAGAGCGGTGAACAGGGGGGAGGGGCGAACTGAAGGCAGCAATGGTCAACTGTCAATGTCAATTAAACTAAAACGCTGACGCCCCTGTTGCTGTTGCTCTTGTTGTTGCTGTTGTGTCAGCGAATTGCCGAAGAAAGCAAAAGACACACACAACACGAGAAGCAAGAGACAATGGCAAGACACCAAAATACTGCTAAAAGCTAAAAGCAAAGCCATCAAAAACTCCCAAAGCAGACAATGAAACAAAATGCAGTGCCAAAACTAGCAACAATAACAACAGCAACAATAACAGCAACAGCAAGAGCAACAGAAAGACACAACAGACGCTCACTCTGTTAAATCTGTATGTATATCTGAATATACATATGTATATATATAAATTCGTGTATAGCAAGTGTCGGTGTTGCCATAATTATGCGGAAGCTGACAATGCAGCTTGCTTTTAGTTAATTCCCTCCTCCAACTCCTCGGTTCCCGCAACTCCTTTGCGCTCCTTAGCCGCTTGGCATTTCATTCAATGCTTTTTGGCATAATTCCACACTTTCAATCTGTCCATAGACATTGCCACTGTTCGCTTTCTTGGCGCTTCTGTGTTAGCTCTTTGGTGACGGCTTTTAAATTGGGCACCCCAAACGCTTAATTGCCCGGCCACAACTCAGCACAAACACACATATTCCGAGCCAAGTTAACAGTTGCCGTTTGATGGGCATTACATAATTTAACAGCTGGCCATGCACGCGATGCCACAACTAAAAAAATAAATATAAAAATTTCAAGAAAACACAATGAGCGTCTTTAACGAATAACATATACGCTAACAAATTATTTGTTTTTATATCCAACTATGGTTCGTTGCAATCCGGTCGTAAACCGGCTATGAGTTAACAGCTTTGCATTCGGATTTCCCGAATTTGTATAATCCTCAGCTACAGCTTTGTTTGTTCTTTGATTTATAGTTCAACAAATAATATACAATATATTTGCAATAACAATAAAATATAAATTTTATAGTTAATAGTGTAATATTTAGATGAATAAATAATTTTTATTTATTTTTAACAGTGAATCGTTATAATCTGTAATGCAAACCGGTTGTGAGTTAACATCTTTTCATTCGGATTTCCCGCATTTGTAGAAGCTCAGCTAAAGCTTTGTTTGTTCTGTAAAATTAAAATTTAGTTAAAGTAAAATTAAATAATTGAATAGCGAATAATGTAAGAATTATTTAGATAAATAAATGAAAACCAAGCATTAAATAATTATTTATTTGAGTTTGAATCGTGTGTGTGCAATAAACCTGAATGTTATATTTAAAGCTGTTCGCACCTCGAAGCGAACGAGCTTCATTCATCAGATATGCACAGATAACATTTTATTATCTAAATATTCTTTAATTTTAATAATTTCTAATGCAAGTTGTTTTTTTTTTTATAATACATATTTAGATAAATCGTAAACTACTTTAAAATTTTATAACATTTTGCTCCTCTCTGTGGTGGTTTTCTAAACTAACTCGTGATGTCTTAATCAAATATTTTTACAATTGTAATTATCAATATCTAAAGCTACTAAAGCCTACAGATTTTTTGTTGAACTGCATTTTGTAAAGCTTCTTTTAACTTGTCTAAAACTGTTCACGCCTATCGATTACTTTCCGCAGTCTATTCCACTCTTTAAATTGTGTGCTCAGATAGACAGAGTATTCAAGATTATGCATAAATTATAATTTTGAAAACAAACAACCAGAAAAACAAAAAATATTCGTCAAAGAAGCTTAAAAAGAGTCGAATTCATATGATTTATTAGTGATAGCAATACGCCGCAATAAAACAGGATTTTCAGATTTTTAACCACGACATTCCACAGCCGTTAAACATTTTATAAATTGCCTTCAAACTGATTAGTGTAAAAGAATTGACTTTGGTGTAGAATTCAATAAGAGTTAACTTGACCAATAGACAAGGGACAGTTTTGGATAACAGTTAAATTTAAATAACGATGCTGGCAAGAGTAAGTTACAGTGTATGTAAAAAAGATCTTTCTTCCAGTAAAAATGCTGAAAAATGTAATCCAGAATAGATTGCCTTCCAAGTAAATCGAATGTTTTTGCTCAGTGAGTGGCGACTGTACCTAACCTAGCCCAAAAACCCTGATAATGCCGGTCGAAACCGGCTATACGCATGCATATACTAGTAAGTTGATGCAACGTTCAAGCACTGTTATAATCATAACCTTGAGCTCAAGATTAATTTGGTCATCATCGGCATCAGTATCGTCATCAGCATGGAAATCATCTCCATTATCATAATCATCTGCAAACAAGAAATAACCCTAATCGACCTTAATTATGCAAACGCCAAACATCAAATTGACAAAACGGCCAAGACGAGCCAGAAAAAAATATGTATATTATCAAAAGCAATCAACAAGTTTCATTCCGTTGTATTTGTTTTTAAACAAAAAATTAAAAATTTCGATTTTCGGTTTCTGGTTTTGGGTTTAGCTCAACGCATAACTGTAGTTACAGAAAATTTATGTAAAATGCGTGTGTGACAACAAACAAAAGATGCGGATAGGTCACTTTTGGTAGCGTTTTTTGACTGCATATATTATTATTATATGGAAATTTACTTAAAAAGTTTTGGGTAAAATTGAAACAATGCTACCACGCCTGATATAATTATTGAATGTATGATTTAAAAAGTAACGTTTTTATGGGAATAATTTAGTTGGCTAAAAATTGTAATTATCCCAACTATAAATATTTGTAAATTATATATTTTAAATATAATCGTTCGACTGATCGGCTATGTACTTCACTGGTTAGAAACTCCTATTGACATTGTAAGTTTCCGTTATTTCCTCCTGTTTTCAGTTATCTCTTGTGCTTCGCTGTAGATATGGAGTCAGACGTTAGTTTCCATTCAGTATTCCTCATATTCTTATAACCTGATGAATTAATTCCGTTTTAATGATCTGCTTCTTTGTTGTTTTCTTCTATACTTTTGCCTCGTCAGGTGAAAGTCTTGCCCAAGGTTATGCACGAATTAAACTGAGTGCTAAAGTGACCGTTTAGCTCAGAAGTTGGCTTTGAACTTACATACTTACAAAGCTATTTATACATATATATATACATTTATACACCTACGAAAGTGAATATGTATATTGATGTGTGTGTTTTGGGGGCCAATTAGCCACTTGCCCTTTGGGACAAAGCTTACTGAACTTGACAGAGACTTAGACTTAATGAAGATGATGATGATGATAATGCTAATGACAATAATAAATATGCAAAATTCGTGGAAAAACTTTTAAAAGAGTTTGAAGTAGCTAAAAAGTTCTTTAAATTTAATGAAAGTATTTTTTTTATTTTATTTTATTTTATTTTATTTCGAATAGTTGTGCTTTTATTTATATGACTGCTTGGTGTTGGTTTCAATTTATATTTCGATTCTTTTCCGATTTTTTATTAGACATTTCAATAATTACATCAGCACGTTGCTATTAACCCCAGGCTGACCCGCTCTTCATCTCCGACTGGCTAGACAGGTCCACACCTAAGTTTTTTTTTATTTTTAAGTACATTTTACTTCAAAATGAACGGAGCAAAACTATTTATTAGATTCAATAATCTACAATCAAATGTTTAAGCAATTTCTCTATACATTTACTAAGTAAATGGTTTTCCTGACCTAATGGAAGTAAGCTTAGGGCCTTGCAAGGCCACAAAGTAAATCTGTACCAGACAAATAAAATAAACTATGCTAAAAATGCAAAATGACACACCCAAAACAACTCGAAATACAGTACAATTTTGTTATAATTTAGGCTGAGCTATTTTTGCCATTATTATTTAGGTATTATTGGAATATTTATGGCAAATCCAATGAGCTAACGAGACGCGAGCTGAGGTTGAACAAAATTTGTATTTCAAATGATATTAATTTTCAAATATCGAGCTTAGATATTCTATTTGTCTTCTTTATATCATTTTGATTTATAAAATCTAGCATTAATCTCTGACAATCTAATTCAAAATGTTCTTAAAAAGAATGTAGATTTTTTTATTGATTGATTAACTTGTATTAATTTTCAATAAATGAAAAATGAGCTAACAATATTTTGTGTTTTAAATGCGCAGTGTCAAACTGATATTTATCATTTGTATTTGTATAATTTTTCAATAAACATTTTAAAATTAAATTTATTTTTATTAAAAACTGTCTATATTAATTTTGACTGTGCTATATTAATTTTAACAATAATAGAAACATAAAACATTTTAAACAAATTCTATTAAATTTTATTTACACAGATACAAAGAAGTGATGTAAATATAGAAAAATCATAAAAATATGAACATAAAAACCAAGTAAATCTGCTCCATTAAGTTGCAACATCATCTCATTCTCAGTTGCAACAGCTTTCTTTGGTAAATGCTTTTTGTTGATTTGCTTTTTTTTGCGATTTTGTAGATGGCACGTCTTGCAACATTTGCATGCAAATTGCCCTAAAAATTGATATCCCAGCAGAAGTGGCCTCTGCGCCATGCCCCTCGTCACGTGCAACAATCAGAAAGACAAATGTCATGCAATTTGTTGTAAGATCCGATGTTGCAAGATGCAGCAGCTGTCTGTTTGTTGTCGCTGCTGTTGTTGTTGTTGTTGCCGCTGGACACATTTTGTTTGTTTTCAGTTTGGTTTTGTCAAAGGTCTGAGCAGGCCCATGTGGATGCTGCCGCCTCTTGCCACGCATCGCTGCATCATTATTGACAATTAGTCACATTCGATGGCATTTACGCCCGAACGGATGTGCAGCAACACGCCACCAAAACAACAGCAACAACAGCAACAACAGCAACAACAATAACTGCAGCAGCAGTAACATCAGCAGCAGAAGTGCTGCACTGTTGTTGTTGTTTCAGCTGCTGTGGCTTCTTGGCCTTACGCAACAATTAATTACGGCCAGCGGGCCAGAAAAGTAGGTTTTGTACAATAAATACTAATTATTAATTGTACAAGCTACAGCTGCAACAACAGCAGCAACAGCAACAACAACAATTTCAAAGTTGCAACAGTTTCTTGACTGCTAGAGGATGCCACTAAAAAGCTTCGTCTTCTACTGCCAAAATGCCCATTTAGGCGTGACCAAAGTGAAGACTGGCAAGGGGGGCAAGGGGGGCAAGAAGGGGCAAGGAATGGAGTCAACATGTTGAATATGAAAAGCAGGCTGAGCTTCAGGCATTTTTTAAGTTTTTTTTTTCAATTAATTTACATTTTAAAATTAATATAGCTTCATATCATTAACAATTTGTTAATGTTTGCAAAAGGAATATTAGGCTGCAGGAATTCAATGTTAAAAAGAATTGAATGGGATATTCTAAATTCGGTTGGTTTTGACGGTTGTTTTTATTAAATTTTATTAAATGTTATTATTATTTAGTTTCTTTACATATTTTTAATTTAATTATATGTTGAATATGAATGCATAATATTATTATATAAAATTGACTTTATATTGACAAATTTATTTTATTTTTCTCTTTTTATTTTCAGTTTAAGTTTATTAAGATCACATTCTATATAGAAAGCAAACAATGTTCTCAATACTGGGCCTAATCACAGCGCTTCTATTAGCCATCACAATATGCCAGGCACTGCCAGATGTAAGTATATACATACATATATTGTAATGATACTATTAACCCGAAGCCCTTAACAAATATCTGATTGTGGCCACGTTTTTTTGGGTTTATGCTCAGAAATACCTCATCAATCAATTCAATGCAATAAAACCATTTCTGAGGGGCATTTGATTAGACAAAGGCAGTTAACTGTTAGACTTGACACTTGAATGCTTGCAGACAGCCACAACAAAAACAACCTAGACAACACTAACAACAACAACAACAACATTAACAATTACAACAACTAACAACAACAATAAATAGATCGTGTACTACGACACGAAATGACCGCCAGAAGTCAATTTTCATTGTCATTTTGTGGCTCGCATTCGCATTGTGCGTAATTAGCATTTAAAAACATTTTTTGTATATTAATTAAATTACAAAACTATTTGAAGCGAGAGCGAAGCAGTTTCTCTCTCTCTCTCTCTTTATATATATATCTATATATATCTATCTATCGCTTTGTCTCTGTAGCTCTCGTTCCTCTGTCTCCCCCACCTACACCTGCAAGACAAATGGCATTGTTAACATTCAAACAAACCTACTTATACTACAATTGGCAGTCTATGCCTGTGTCTGTGTCTGTATCTGTGTTTATTCAACTCTTGTGGAAGCAACAAACGCACTCTCAGCTTTTGTCTCGGCTAAGAAAGAGCTGAGCCAACGAATTATGGCCAAGGTCAGACGTAAAAAGTTCTTGTAATTATTTCAAGAAATTTTCAATTCATTGCCAAACAATTCGAATAGCCGTTGTTGTTGCTTAAGTGCTATTTTTATGCTCCGCACTTACCAATATATATAATATATAATATATATATATAATTGCTCATTGCTATACAAATATCGGCCTGTTGATAGCTGAAGAATTGGAAGCAAAAAAAAAAACCCTATTAAACATCTGTATCATGAATATTTATTATTATGATTATTAGCTAGTATCGAAGCATAAAAAGCTACATTGTCTGGCTGAATTTTAATGCTTAATTTATTATAAAAATAATTAATTTATCTAAAATTACTCAAAGTACTAAACCTGTAATTTGTCTAGTTAGTAAAAACACATAAAAATAGTTTATGCTTAAATAATACTCTTAAATGCTGCTTCAATTTATGAGCTTATAGTTTATAAGCAGAGTTACAGTAGGTTGTGTAATAAATAAATAAAATATGCTCATAGTAAATTTGTTTTTGTGTTCCTTGACACGTTCTTGGCGTTGTTTATTTGCATTATAATGTAGTTTGGCTATTGCCAGAGATGTTGCTTGCAACATACCAACTCGAACTTCAACTCCGGCAACAACTGAGGCACCGTATCGGATTGCGACTTTAGCTGCAATTAAAGTTGACTTTTTTCTTTTTTTTTTAGAAGCACAACAACTACAGCATCATAAAAAATGACAGCAAAAAAAAAACAAACTATGACGAGGCCCTTCAAATTGCAGCCAAGCATAAAAAACTGTGCAAGTCAACAAGGCAAGGCAGCAGCAACAACACGAAACTTGCAACAATTCAAGAATCGATACGTTGTTGGCTAGACATGAGTCAGCCAATGGCAGTTGTAGTTGTTGTTGTTATTGCTGTTGTTGATCTATATTTATAGTTTATATGCTGTCGAAAAAAATGCAAACAAAATATGAAACTGCCTTCCTCTTCCTCTTTCTGCTGCCCATTCCTTGCAACTTATGCGGGAATATCAGTTGCGGCTTGTTCGCAGTTTTGATTGTGAAATCAAGAACTTTGCCGTTTGAAATTTGTGTGGCACGATTGGTTTTTAGAGCCCAAACTTTAAAAAAATACAATGGGGTCTATTAAGTTGGTGCAAATATATATTATATATCTGATGTCCAGCAGATACACTCAGCTCGTCTTCCTGATAAACGTCTAGATTTTGTAAACTATAAAACTACAGATATCATTTTTAGGTTCCATTTTTTTTCATTTTCGAAGTTTATTTTAAAATTATGGATACCTTTTTTGCATACCATGCGTACCGAAAAGAAACCAAAACGATAACAATTTTAAACCTTATGTGATTCTTTATCGATGCTGTGAATTACATTACGATCGGGTAAGAAACAGCGAAGATATGCAACAAACAATTATTAAATTATTCAAATAATTAATTTAACATTCATAGCTTTATGTTGCCTCTGTGTGTTGTGTATATTACTTAAACACAAAGTGTATGGTCCGTTTTTGTCAGTTACTGCCGACCGCAACCTTCCGCCCTACTGATCTGCTCCGTCCTTATTGGTTGTTGTTGTTATTGTAGCTGTTGCAGTTGCAACAGTAGTTTGTTGTTGGTATTTGGCAGACATTTGCTCTTGCTGCCTGTCACGCTTGACTTTTATCTGTGGATTTCATTTGGTTTGGGGTCACGTTCCCGGGTGGGTGAGTAAGTGCCTAGAGTCAAGTATTGTCAGCGAGTGGTAAATATGCAGAGCTGCTGTGAACTAGCAATAGGTTAGTAAGGCTTTTATTAAGTATTTTCTTTGCTCAATGCTAGAATTCTGTATAAGCCGAAAGAGATAAAAGCAGAGAAATAATTCCCGGAAGAACGTACGCAAATGACTTTCCATTAGAGACGCAACGGCAAGTCAAAGGTTGCTATAACACCCTGAACTTTTCACACTTTGTTAATTTTGCGCACAAACAAAAACCACAAAACCATAAAGAAATAAAGAAACAACAACGGCAATAACAACTACATTTTCAATATTTCGGCGTCAGCAGAAGCATTTGCTAATTTCCGGCGCTTGTCAGGCGAGGCAAGGTCAACACACCCAGCGAAAAGTCCCCCGAATTCGAGGAGTTGTTATACGTATGATTATTTCCATGCGTAGTTAATATTGCTATATGTCTCTCTGTCTCTCTGTCTGTTCGTCTGTCTGTCTGTCTGTCTGTTCGCTCGTTCGTCTGTCTGTATGTTTGAAATGCATAATTTCTTTGTATGGTTGGCAAGCAAAAGGTCGAGTGACACTCTTCCGAACGTTTGTATCGAGAGGCGTACGCTGGTTTTGATTTTCATGTTGACTTTGACCGGCAAGTGAAAAATTGCACAACCCACACACATACACACACAGTTGTGTGTGTGTTTGTGTCGGCCATAAACAGTGTATTGGCCTCCCTCCTTAGGCAATTTGAAGCACACTTTTTGCGCTAATATGGCGTCTACACCTTTTACTTCGTCTTCGACTTCGACTTGCTGCTGCCACAAAGTCGCCTGTGTATTAGTGCTGCTACTTCTGTTGTCGCTATTGTTGTTGTTACTGTTGTCGCTATTGTTGTTGTTGTTGTTGCAGTTAAGTAGTCGCAGCAGTACCCGCCATGCCGGTTATATCGGGCGTATGAGTAATCACACAATTTCAGTAATTGCGCGCACAAAACAGCGGCAATTGGACAGCTGGACCAGCGGACAGGCAGCAACAACTACAACTACAACAACAACAGCTTCCACAACAACTATAACAACAACTACAACAACTTCCACAACAACAACAACAGCATCAGCTAAAGCCATACAAATTACAAACACAAATTTCACAATATCCGTCATTGCACCCCGTCGAAAATTAAAGCGCGCGTTGCTTGGACAAATCGCCAGCAGCAGTCACTGTAACTGCGACTGTCACCGCTACCATCGCAGTCACAGTCACAGTCACAGTTTCAGCTTAAATTTGTCAGCCAACTTCAACGATTAACTGCGATTGAGTTCATCGGTTCAGGGATCTTTTCAGCTCTGCCGCATGAAAATGTCAAGCGGATATTGATTTCGTCTTCAGTTTTTAGCTGTTGAAAAAACCCAATAAAAAATGAAAAATTAAAAAATTCAAGTATTATGTTTGAGGCCACGCAGCATTGACATTTCTGTAATAACTTTAACAGATGATTTATTCATTCCTTTTATTCTAATTCGATGGCCTGAAATTTACAGAAGTAATCCATTTATTTATCAACATACTTATTTATCATTGTTTTCGATATAATTTTAATACTACATGCTCATATTATGAAGAACAAATCGAGCTGAAAACCCAAACTTTTTAAGTAGTTATATATTTATTTTAAAATAGGAGATTCTTGAATGATCACATTAATACACTTTTGAGTTTAGGGTATTAAAAAAAAGCATTTGCCTTAATACTTTATATTTAAAAGTGTCATAGTGTGTTTAGCATTTTTTTTTGTTTTTAATTTTCATGTTTATTTAAAATAAGCTAGGTCTAGCTGTAGAACACTCTGCACCCTATGTTTTAAAATAACAATTGAAAATATGAAGAAAATACAATAAATAATTAACATTCTTTTTGGAATAGTCCGCACCTATTTCTATCTATCACATTAACCCTGTTTTTACCCATTTCATGGGAGCAGGGTATACAAATATATTAAATTTAACGTAAACTAGTTCACTTCGCACGTTTGCTGCTGGCAGCCCTGAATCGGTATTTTAATCGCCTGATGCCGTTCATCAAATGGCGTACTTTGCATAGGTTTCTTGTAATTCTCATTAAAAGCAGTTAATTGGCGGCAAGGGCGGGGCACCGCCCACTTGCTGGCGAGTGTTGATTGCCGCTGGGTGCTTGGGTGTGGCTGCATTTTGCATTTGCATATTGCATATTGCAAATTGCTGCAGGTGCAGCTTTCCCAATGTTTGAAATGCTAAGCAGGAAGCCCTAGCACAATCAAAGTCGCATCGCATCGCATCGATCGCAGACCCACGGCATTCATTTGCACTCATATTTTGAGTCAAGAGTCGAGAGCCGAGAGGGAACTTGGCGCGTCATCAGTTTCACTTTCAATGGGGCAAAAGTTGCTCAGGCAGACGGCGAGGCAAGAGCCGACCCCGAAGAGTCGTTGCTGGCGTTGCGACTCCTCGCGTGCCACGGCGTTTGTGGTCAGGGGAAAACACGTTTCAAATGAAAGTAAAAACTCTTTGGCATTGTCTGTTTAGAGTCAGGTTTTCGTTCGCTCTCTGCGTTTGTTCACCTGTCTCATTCGGCTTCATTTGGCTCATTTCGCCGGCTTTGGCTGCTTGCAATTCAATTAAAAAAGAATTATCACGCTTGCGATTATACAAGAGACTACAACAAGATTTACCGTAAAACATAATAGTATAACCAAAATCCGAATGACAACAATAACGATTCATTCATGTTCGAGATCGGATCTCATGTGGCTTGCCTTCATCTTCTCTGACGTTGTCGTCATTTGCCGTTTTTCATTTCGATTCGGTCCGTTTATGGCTCCTCAGAATTCAAATAATTTGCCAAATTGCCATCCAAAATGTTTTTTCTTGGCCTGCATGTAAGTTTCTGCTGGTTTTTTCGTCTTTCGCATTTGCCTGCCGGCTCGTGTTGGTTGTTAAAGGAAAATCTACTTTGCTTTGACCCTGTAACAAATTTTGCACATTGCCCATTTGTTGTTGGCGTTTGTAAAAATCTGCTGTTTTTGGCCAACGGAAATGGTATCATATAAGTATGTACCTAATTAAAGCAAGAAATTGGAATGGGAATAAACTTATTAATTAAATAACAGTTGAAGCCTAAAGTATACATATATGGGAGCAAATAAGAAGTTTGATCTCAGCATCCAATCACAATCACAGCTCGGCTACCTATTATATTCTGATTAATATATTCCCGTTATTTATCATTAATACTCGTATTTTAAATATTGTTTTTATTTATTAAACTATACTATATTATTTTTATTTGTATATACATATTTGTATAAGTAAAAACTAGATTTATGTTAAACAAAATAGCTGATTTATTTGAATGGGTATATCAAACCATTACTGTTCATACTATTTGCTTACACTAGTTGCATGTTATCGATCTAATCGATCTTAATCGATCTAAGTTTACCTGACGTATGATGATGGTAAGCCGATAGCAAGCGTTCCAAAGAATAGGCGCCAAAAGTAAAGCTTGTGAAACAAACATTAAAGTGAATAAATACTGCATATTAAAATATAATTCAATGTAAAACAAATTATGGACAAGGGAATCATAAAGTGCGAATTAAATACACATTAATAACAGTAAGACAATAAATAAATTATACAAGACTATTTTATGAGCCTAGTTTCCATACACACACTCTCGATAAGGGTCTACATCGTAACATTAGGGTACACGCAAACCGTTTTAACAGCATTAGTTTGATTTCTTTCGGGGTTTCTGCGACTCCAGCAGCAGCTTGTGACGCTCTGACCCTGACCCACTTGCTGAAGATACCCGACAAAACCTCGGTCGAGCTGAGTTCAGTTCAGCGCGGTTCAGTCGTTAATCTCTAGACCACTTGAGTGCCCATGCCAACAGCAAACAGCAAACAGTAAACAGTAAACAGCAAACAGCAAACAGAAAACCGTATGAGGGCACAAGTATAACCGTATAAGCACTTGTGCTCATGGCAGGCCTTTATTGCATTGAAATTATTGATAATGTTTTCAATTAATAGTTCAACAATTGCTACAATTTGTTTGCCTTAGGCCGAATCTATTTACACAAGTGTAATTCATTATCATTTTTTCCCTCTCCCTCTACAGCTACACAAACAAATGTCGCCAGAGCAATTGCACTCAGTATTCCATGTGGACACACATGACGCTGTGCCGGAGTACGAGCTCATCCAGCTGCTGCATCACACGCCTCAGGCGGGGCTGCAGCGCAAGCGTCGCAGCATCGGGGATTCCCCGGGGGCAACTCCCCTGCCGGCGCATCATGTCAAAAAGGATCTGAGCAAAAACGCCTACTACAGTGAGCTGAAGCAACAGGCAGCTGCAGCTGGCAACCATCTCTATGAGAACGATATCAGCTCCATAAAGTCGCACAACGTCTCCTTTAGCGCCTTCGGTCGAAACATGAACCTCACGTTGCAAGCCACACAGGGCCTCTTCAAAGGGGCGCCCCATGAGCTGCGCATGTGGTCCGTGGGCAGCGAACCCAATGCCACACATGGCCTGGATCTGCAAGAGATTCAAGACGACGAGGTAAGTTATCTTTAAATTAGGCATATATTTTAATAAGAGTAAAGTTTTGGATTCTTGTTTGATTAAAATTATTTTACTTAACTGTGATGATAACTATTTAAATGATAATGATTAATAACTTTCTTAATAATAAACTAATTTTGATGTAATACACATCTAGGATATTATTGATATCTATGGAAGGTATAATTTTTATTTTTATAAATGGAAATCGTTTAATTGCTTAATTTATCTAGATTTATAGGAATTATGGAAGAAAAGTGGCGCGGTATCCAAAACGTATAATTTTCCCAAATAGTATGTACTAGATTTATTTTATTCACAAGAGCAGTTCAATTCAAATATATTTGTCCAATCATTTAAAAATTTTAGAACAGTTTTCTTCTATTAATTTTCTTCAAATTCCTGAGTCGTAGTTCAATATTAGTATTTTATATTATTTTATGCAATACCCTATATTCTTATTTGTCTTATTTAATTTTTGTTGATTGACATTTTCGATAAATTTTGCGTTTTATGTTGAGCACGTTTCCATGATTACCTATCGATTGATTTTTTGCACTTTCATTGTTACATCATATCGTGTAATGTTTATTTGTGGCTCTTTTAGCTTTAAGCTTTGGCTTTTATTTCTGTTTCATTTTGTTTTCGTGCCTTTGATTTTCGTGTGCGTTTTTGGTTGCTTTATTTGTGCTATTTGTCTAGTTTTGTCTTCCGCTTTGAGCAAGCAGACATTTAACTGTTTATTTCTTTGCTTTTCTTATCAAAGTACGTTTTAGTTGCGCTTCGCTTGCCGCTCTCTTGTGTGCCGCTTCTATCTACGAGTGTCTGTCTGCTTTTGTCTGGCTTTTCCGTGCATTGCCTGTATCTAATCAAAATTAATTGGCCGTGTGATAAAGAGATTAGACGGGGGTTCAACTCGACTGCTACTGCTGTGGCTACAGTGGAGCTTGGCTTTAATTACACTGCTTGTTATGTAATTAGCTGTCACAAATCGAACGCAATAAACGCTTTTAAAGTCAAGGACGTGCGGAAATCGGCTTAAATATATTAAATAAATAGCCTGATAAGTTGATGACAGTTATCAGATTGTTTCTAATGCTGTTAGATAAATGCATAAATAATTGGAAAGATCTCTGATTACGAATTTCCCTACAAAATAGTAGCTAAATCCTGTTCTAAATTTAAACTCACGCCGCTCTTTCTGTTAATTGAAGTAGCATTTTAATTTCACGTAAAACCCACTCACGAAAACACTTTCCGTGTCTGTGACTTTGCCGTGAACATGAACGTGACTTATTTCAATTACGAGTGCTCACTTTCTTTCGCATCGCTTCTGTCTTTGAATGATACACTTACAATTATTTTATTCACTTTTTATATGTAGTGAGAAATGTGAGCAGTGAATACGGCAAGTGCAGGTGAATTTATTTGGATTTTATTAGGTCATTTTTGTCGTTCCTTATTTGCCAGTTGTATGCGATCGATCGCATTTCATTACACGTTTTACTTTCTGGCATTTATTGCCATTTGGAAATGCTTTTTGGGAGTCAGTTGTGCATACAAAAATGATTTTAATGCGAGGCACACACAGACTTCGGAAATGAAAGTGAAATGTCATGTCAAGCCAGAGGCAAGAGAAAGAAAGACTTGTGTGGAGGCTGTTTCTCTCTGCTCTCAGTGATTTATGTGTGATAATTCAGTGTTTGAGCGCCTGCGAAATGCGGAAAGATTTATGTATATTTATTTTTATTACTGCAGCTGAGCTTATATTTTATGTTTAATTAAAATGAAATGCTCTGCAGTCTTTTATGCAACGCCCGCCGCAAGATTCCCCTTACCACACGACATGACATTTTCCGAGTCCATAATTTGACCATTATTTTTATGCACTTCACTCATGCCACAAAGAGTCTGTGCCACAATGCCCTCTAGCCTCTAGATCAGTTTTTCGCTTTGGCAATTAAATTGTGGCACTTTGCCAGAGACCTTCCATTCGGCAATATTTATTCTTGTGGCATGAATTGTTTGCAAGTTTCCCTCAAATTTTGGCAAATTTTGTGGTATTTTTTTAATGGTCTACATTACTGAAAATTGACTTGAATGCGAAATATCAACCGCACTTGGAAAATATTCTAGCTGATTGTTAAAAAAACGACCTCGTTTTTTGTTGGCTGCAAACAAAAGACTTAAGCCACAAACTTGGCCAGGGAAATTCGTTGCCAGCCACAAAATTAATCCAATTGTCGAAGCTAATCGCAGTTTAATTTTTTCAGGTGCCAAAATTAACTTTCAAATTTAGTTAAAACCGAGCGTGTATTGAAGTTGCGTGTTTTTGCCCATTTTTCGACAGCATTTACACTCTCCTCTTTTTTAACAATATTTGCGCCCGATGAAAATAAGATTCGTGCAGTGAAATTTTCGTTCAAAGGCAGCGAAAAAAAAGCGGCAACGCCCTAAAGTTTTCTTTGTAATTCATTTCTGGCTGCCACGAAAATAAAGGCAAACATAAGGCGTCGGCACGGCACTCCCACCAAACTCCACATTCAATCGATAGGCCCCAGCAAAGGTCAGGCGCAAAACCATACAAAAAAATTAAATAAAATTCCATAAGCTATGCTATATAAATAAAGGTGCAGGTTTGCACAGCGTGCCACTATGGAAGCTGCCTAAATGGGTACGACAGGCAGGAAAGGAAAGGTCTTCGGGGCACTTCTTGGTAAATGCTGAATCTTTGAGAATTTATTTGACATTTAACTGGCTTATGGTTTGCGGAACAAAATATGTAGAGCATTGAAGAAAATATTTTAATATACAATTAAATTTAACACTAGACTCATGTTACAAATATTTATGGTCATATGATCTATAAATTCTAGGAGATTTTTGCATTGTCTTCCAAGAGAGCGAGTTTCTGAAATATAATTTATCTTTGGGACTTTAATTTATTGCTTATCACCCCATCAAACAACAAATTAAACTAAATAATCAATAAAGTATATAATTATAATACATTAAAAATTATTTCTATTAATTCTCTATTATTTTTCTTAAAAATAATAAAATATTTCTATTTTTTTATGCTATTGATGCTGTTTAGTTAGCCAATAATTTATTAAGAAGTTGTCGTAATACCATTAACTATTTTATGATTTGCATTTTACTATTATCTACGAAATCTTCAAATGAGACATGTATGGAAATGCTATTAAAAATAATCAAATGCAATTTGAGAAACAAGTTTTGATCAATCTTTCACCAAGTGACTGGGATATTTCCAAAAATACCATTGATTATGCGCTTTTGTTGTAAAAGGAAAACATTGTGAAAACTTCGGTTTCCTTAAGACTCTAGTCTGCGTTATGCACAGACGAATCAGTCAGTCAGTCAGTGAGGAAATGGTTCAGTTTAGTTTTATTTACATAAAGAGAGTACTATGGCGGTATTATGCATCATTACACAGCTCTTTTACCATACATATTTATGAAAACCGAAACCATGTCGCTTCCTCTGCTGAACGGCCTCTAAGTGGCGAAGCGTATTGAAAGCAATAAGTTAATTAAGTTTACACAAATTGTTGCAGCAGCAGCTGAAGGGGCAAAATGCATTTTTGATGCATAATTAAATTGCTGTTAGAGCAACTGGAGCGCATTTCACAAGTTCCAAAATATGTAAATGCACACACACACATCATATGGTGAGCATACACTCAGAAAAATTAAGAATAAGTGGTTCAACAAAATAAAGCATATAAATGAGTCTAATTGCATGCTAGAATTCAAGTAAAAATGCAGTTAGCTGGGAAAAGAAAGGACATCTAAGAATAACCTATATATTTATACAGACGGACATACGGACATGGATTTCTACAGATTCTGAAAAAATTAAATAATTAATAAATAATTAAAATAAGAAAGCGTATTCTATTTTAACTTAAAAGTAGATTATAATACATATAATAATTTAAACAACACGCCTCAATGAACAAGTTCTGGGATCAAGAATTTTCCGGCTTATTGAACCCCGTAATTTTTTGTTTCCGCTATCTCTTTTTCAGTGTACTATCTGAAGTACATTGTCATTGCAAAACGACTTCAACTTGCTGCCCATTTGTAATTTAGCATTTACATTCATTCGGCCCAGTTGCATGTTGCCAAAGCCAAGCCCCAGCCGAAAGCAAAGTGAACATCGAACATCGAACAAACTGCGAGGCGCCGAAAGCAACTTGATTAATGAGCTGGCGATTATGGCCAGCGTTTGGCAGCTGAATGAATTTGAAATTAGCTCACTGTCCTACTGTCTCTGTCCCTGTCCCTGTCTCTTTCTCTTTCTCTGGCTTTGACTGTCTCCCACTCTCACAACTAGAGCTTCTCGCGTAGAAAGCGACTTCGAGTGGCTGCTGCATTTCGCTAGGTTTTCCTCTTGTCTTGTCGGTGTCTGGCGGTGCAATCGGTTGCATAATGCTCCCCAGAGTTGTTGCCTGACAGCCGTAGTCTTTGTTATTGCTGTTATTGTTGTGCTTGTCTTATTGTTGCCGCTTGCCGCTTGCTCATGTTGCAGTTATTGTTAACTCTGTGCGGCTTGTTGCTTTGTAGCCAAGCACAAAACCAACAGCAACAACAACAACAGCAACAACAACAACAACAACAGCAATCAGCAAACCAACAACAAAGTCAACCAAATCTCATGGCTATCGAAGCTGTTCATTCCCATTTTTGCACCATAAAACAGTACGAATTCCACTTTGGGCACCCATAACGAGCGGTCAGTTCCTTGGCATACATACACTTGCGATCGTCATGGGCTTTTCTTTGTTGTTTCCATTTTCATTTTCATTTGGGAAATTTGCCTATCTGATAGCCACAAGCCAAAAAGGAAAATTTGATATAAGCACGGAAGTTGTCAAGTTTTTTCTTGTAATTTGTTGCGACCTTCTGGAAAGTGTATTATTAGTTATCCACGAGATCAAGTTAGTTGAAAGCAGCTATTTCTGGAACTGTACAATTTTGTGATATGTAATACCATAGTAAATAAGCCCGAGGATTATCCAAGCTAGGGCATTTTCAATCTGCTGCTTTTATATTTGCCAAATTACACTAGAGTTATTATATTTTTAATTTTAGTGTGATAAATGTAGATTTGGATTAAAAAGATATGGGCATTACAAATATATTATATGTATTAATTAGATTATTTAATTATTCTACTATAATTATGATGATTTTCCAACAGTTTGTATCTGACGGTTTGACAATGACTACTTAAACTTAAACTAATCTGCTAAAAAATATGAGGACGTAAGGGATAAATACTTTTAAATTTTTAAATGAAATTTTAAATCAATCTACCATTCTATCTAATTGTTCATACAGAATAACGACTATAATTTATCTAAATAACTATAATAATAATACTAACCCTCAATCGTGACTATTCAAAGGAAATTATAAGGTATTCTCTCTAATCAGTCTTTACGAATCATTAATCGAAATTACCTGATGCATCAAATATCTCAAGCAACTAGCGAACTTGTTATGGTTTGTTTGTAGATATTTCTTTTTCTTATTTCTAGGCCTACTTAACTCCAGTGTATTTAATTACGTATCAACATGCCCGCTGCGTTTCTTATCGAAATAAATTATATTTACTTATGTGCGTGCCTGGCTGCTTCACCTTAGGCTGATCCATCGAGCTCACGCTAACAATTGGAATAATCCGACATAATCATAACATTGATCATCGCTGACCGAAATGAAATGTGTAATTAGCCAAATAATGGGCAGACAATGAGGCTCTTGGACCTCAAAAAGCAACTGCAAAAGCCTTGGCATTGTGACGGTCAGAAGACCAAAGTCGAAGTCGAATTCGAAGCCGAAGTCGAAGACAAAACGCAGACCAAAACAAGCCAGCTGTCTCCTCCTGCGCTGAAATCAAGTTGGCTGGGAACTTCAATTGTGTATGCATTGTGGCCGTGTGTGCGTAATAAACACGCACGGTAAATCAAGTCCGACACGCCGATAAATGGAAATCATTATGCGCAGCCAACGCGACGTATGCGTAACGTAACGTAACCGAACGCCCACACCCTCCGCGCATTGTCGATGTCGTTGCTAATGCGTTAATTGTCAGTTAGCGTGGTTAAACGGCGTTTGGATTTATGTCGCACATTGCCCAAATATCTGTATGTCTGTATGTCTGTTTGGGGTTAGCGGATGACTGTGTGGGCGATAAAGCCAGGCAGATAAACCCAGCGAAACCGCTTCTAACAATGGCAAATTAAATACCAAGCTTAGGCTTAGGGCTACGCACCATATAACAAGCCGTGATGGATTGTCTGCCCCAAGCCGAAGCGAAAGTTCAAAGGCTAATTTTCACTTCGTCAAGTTCGTTGCCTAAGTCATTTGTTTTGCTCTGCCCGAATTTTTTATTTTTCATTTTCCCTTGCAGTTTCTTTCGCTCGTGCTCCAATTTGCATAATGAAGTTGGAGCGCCAGGAAATTGTGCAGTTTCCACTTTCGCTGGGCGAATACCCTACAGATGATACACTGGGCTATCTAGAGCAAAATATTATCAAATTTTGCCAGTTAATTAGCAGTGCTGAAACTTTCACTTGAAAACGATTTGGTTATCTCTCTGTTGGTAGAAGCCGATCTGGCCAACTCGACTTGGCCTGTCCGTCAAATAATTCTCTATAATAGACACCCACACACAGTAGAAAGCGCCGCTTGGCCAAATGAAGTGTACATTTTCTTAACGATCGACAAAACGTTGTTAATGGGCCGCAATTTATAAAAATAATATGCGAAATACTTGTAGAGAGGCTGAAAATTGAATGGCGCCCATTAGGCCCTTGGGGGCACTTGTCAGCGCGGGGAGGGCGAGGTGTGAATTACGTAATCTCCCTGCCCCAATTGAAATTGCAAAAAAATCGCTGGTATCTGGTATCGCTGGTATCTGCATAATGTTTTGTATCCATTTTGTAATTAAAAATTTACGACGTCGTTAATAAAGTGACGCCAATGGCAAGACAGCAACAACAATTTAAAATTTTTTGCAATTTACAAGTGACCAACAACTCATGCATGAAGTCGGCTAATTAAATCCAGAACAGAACAGAGCAGAACAGAATCCACCGAAACGAGCACAATTGTCAACGAGTTGTTAACAAAGGAAATTGGTTCAGCTACATGCAAAGTCACTCAAAAAACTAAATAAAACAAAATGTGCATTACTAAAAAATTGTTGAGAATTGTAAAAAGGAATAGCAAATGCAAAAAATAAGACACAAAAAAGAATAACGAAACGAGTCTTGGGTCTGCAGAGATATATTGCCACCGGACGCTAACAGTTCATAAATATGGTCAAGCACTTGGCCAACGGTCAGTTGTAACAGTTGACAAAGACAACAACAGCAACAACAGCAACAATGGCCAGCAAGTGCCTTGATTCTGAGCGCTTGGCAGCTGAATTTGAAGTCTATATGTAGTTTATATGTTCAAGAAATACTCTGAACTACTACTGAAATACTGCATTCATACTAAAATGGTGAATTCATACTCGAATACGTGAGCCATTTGGTGTGGGGGTCGCTCTTGTTGCTTTGAACTTATTTCCACAAGGTCGTTTCACTGAGACATGTCAGCCAGTCTGCTCCCTGCCAACCTGCCCCCACCCCCCCTTCGCCGCTTCCCCTTGCCCGTGGCCACTTAGCCCCGTTAACAACAACAAATTAAGTTATAACCGCTTGTTGCACATGAAAATTACTATTTATTGGCCGCGTGGTGCGTGGTGCCTTGCGTGTCAACACGTTTCGCGGTCAACAGCAAGACACACAACATACAACACACAGCATTTGGCCTAAACATGCCACGCCCTCCTCCTGACATTCCAGACAAGCCATTGATTTGATTAACGACCAGAAATATCATCTTGGCACTACTTAAATTCTCCGAGTTATTTGAATAATCAGATTAAATTCATAAAGACCCAACAATTTCCCTTATCATAGCGTTTCAAGGTCAATTAATTTTGATTAAATATTTCCCAGTGTTATTTCTTCTATTTTCCTTGTTATTCTTAGGTTATTTTATAATACTGTTTTATTTATTTCAAATTTTTAAATAACTATTTTATTTACTTTTCATTTATTCTATTTTTGCAATTTATGCTAATTTTAATGATAGATGATTTTTTTTACTAATAAACGAGAACGAATTTATAGTACTTAAAAATATATTTATACCCTGTACCCATTGAAAAATGGGAAATTATTATTATTAACTTTGTCAGGATGTATGTAACAGGCAGAAGGAGACGTGGTAGACCCCATAAAGTATATATATTCTTGATCAGGAGGACGAGCCGAGTTGATTTTTTATTCTAGTTTGTTTTCTCAGGAATATAGCATGTTTAGTATTATTTACCAAAAATCAAAGGTAGGGACATGGTATATTATTTATGATAAAGTTGCAGTTGCAAATTGATAAATTGAAAAGTTTATTTATTTATAAATATTTCGACTTTTGCATCTCTTTGTATTCTGCACGGTTCATCTGATTTATGCTCAACAATTCAATTATATTTGATATATTCAATTATGCGTTTTGAGCGGTTTTAATTGAAATGTGTAAACCACATCTTCGGCACGTCCGTTGAACTGGTCCATTGTTGAGCTAACCCCCGGCTGATTTATGGCTTCTGTGGTTTCTCGGCCAGCTTTCATCGCATGTGGGCTAGTTTTTGGCCAGTGGCCATTTGGCCACTTTGTAGTGACTTTGATTTTGGCACTTGGCATAGATATGTGAGCGATTTGTATTAATAATATTGTGTGTTTGTCTCGTATGGGTTTGCTGGTGCTTGGGCCAGTTATGAAAATGATTTATGCTTGTAATTTGATAGAGTGCCGTGGACAAGTTTTGTGGCTCGGATTTGGCGGCCTGGTCCAATACGCATTCAATGCCAAATGCTGATGTCAAGTGTCAGATTACATTTAGTTTGATATTTATTACAGAATTAATGGGCAGGCGCAGCGGCAATTAATTTAATTAGTTGCACATTTGTGTGTTTCTGAGTGTCCGGCGCAACAAATCATGCATGCTAAGCTATCAAATCTCAAATAATATGCTAATCCAAATACATATCGTATATCCCCCGGGCTCAAGCCAAGCGCAAATTTGGCAACACTTGCCAAATCGAATCACCTTGAATTACAAACAAATGCAAGCGTTTTAAATATTTTCATCTCAAGCACACAACAAACTGCGAATGTCGATGTCAAAGGATTGCAAAGAACGGCTAAAAAACAAAAATAGCCAAACAAAAACCAGATCAACAGCCGCCTGCCAGTTTGCCAAATGTCAAAAGCTTAAGCATTAAATCGCGGTTTTTTTTTTGGTTTTTAGCCGCACTCGTAGTCCATAGTATTTGCTTTTTTTCATGGTCAGGCTCAGACGAACAGCGCAGTCACTGCACAAGCAACTCGGCACGGCTCACACGGCGTATGAGTGACGTGCATGCTGAGGTGTCACATTTGCTGGCCAAGTGCATAAATCAAACTGCTGCCGCATAACCCACGCAGCCAAAGATCTAAAGTCTTTTTCTCTCTCTCAGAGAGAGAGAATATATCTGTTATTTGAGATATTCTCCAGTTAAGAGCGTCGCTTTATCTCGATCGGTTCTGACTCCCCACGGAATTCTTTGTCAATTTGCTGCATTTAATTAATATAAAGCTGTGTTTTTAGCTTGCACAGAATTACAGACTTGCAGCAGCGTTTTTATAGCTTATAAAAAATTGCTTTACATTAAATTTGACCAGCTCTGGGTGTTTGAGTTTGGCATGCGAGGAATGCGACCATTAAAGTATTGTATCTAATAGCATGCTATTGATTTTATTGTCTACTTTAACCCACTCAGCTCAGTCAATACCAGTGCTATAAAACTATCGGGGCACTATCGATAATTCGAGGCTTTTCTCCATAGTTTCGATAGTGTAAAAAAATTAAATTATATTTTAAAGTATTAAGATATTAACGATTTGTTATTTATTATTACCAATTTTTTACCCATTTCATGGGAACATGTTATAAAATTAATCAAAATATTATAAGAAAAATAAAAATTAATTTGTCTTAAGTGAAAATCGATGTTCGAGATTACCCATTTCGATTTTACCTATTTTCTGTTTGCTAATCAATTTCTTTGTTCTTTCCGTTTCTTTGCAGCATCACAAACATGAGATCGGCGAGGTGTTTCAGGACGAGCAAAACATGGCCGCCATTCTCATGCGGCGCCATTTGGAATCGGGCGATTTGATAATGGTAAGTGCTGCATGCCACCTGCGCAAGGTCAAACGAATCAATAAATGTAGCAAAAGAATTTCAATAAGCACGCTGCGCTTTAGCCTGTATTGTTGTTGTGACAGTTTGGCTATTGTTGTGATCGCAGCTTGGAGTCAAGTCAATACGAGTGGCAACCGCAATGCGGCATGGCGTTTGCTGTTGGCCATTTGTTGTGGGCTGCACTTGGGGCAGTTACAATTAAACGCCTGCCACTTGGCGGATAATTTGCGGATTTAGACAATTTCTGCTGATTAAGCATTAATTTATATCGCACTCGCAATCTGATTCCGTTACGCTTGGCCCCCAAACCTAATGTGAATTGCATGTCGATAGACATAAGACATTGTCAAATGACCAGCTGCAAAAAAAACAGAAAAAAAAAACAGATATAATACAGAACAAATAAAACTGAATAAATGAAATACAAGAAAACACTCGCGAGTTGTCGTCACAACCAAATCGAGCACCTTGACCAATTTGTTAAAGTGAAAACTCTGATCGCGCATGGGCGATAAGCTAAGTTATAATTGGAGCATAATAAAGTCATATATAAATCTGAATAAATCTGAATAAAACTCCCAACACCAACAGCAATTAACAATTTCAGATCAAGTGCTTATTTAAATATATTGAAAATATATGCAAACGAGTTTGAATTTATTTTAATTAAAAGTTAACTCATTTCAGCAAACTGTTCTTAAAGGTATTAAATTATAAAAAGAGTTGAATGAAATTTTATTTAGCAGTTCTATTGCTTTTACTGTTTAGATTAAAATAGTTTCTTGTTAAAAAATATTTGTAAATATTGAGATAAATATGTGCTGAATATAAATATAGTAATAATATATTATTAACAATTATAAATTAAAGAAAACTTCCAGAAAGTTTGGCATACATGTATGTATATCGTTAATATTTATATTTCCTAAACATTAACTCTTTTATTATTATTTATCTATTATTGATCTTATTCAGAATTTCTTTTGTCATTTAGTGCTTTAATACGCTAGCGTATCTAAACTTTTCAATATCTCAGATTACTCACCTGAAGGCCGTTTCTACAACTCCTCAGCGATGCTTTATATACTTAATGCCAGGCATATGCAATTCATTAAGCTCATAATGAGAAATATTTCGCAATCAATAAAAACATAAAACGCATTACACAAACAAGATAGATTGAAACAGAGTTATGTTATTTGAACAGAAATTACCTGCTTATAGTCAAATATGCAACTACAGCGATCAATTATGCAATGAAACATGAGGCATGTTCTGTTCGCTTCCTCACAGCTGAAGGCCAATCCGCTGTCAAGTTTATGTTTTATAAGCCAGTTTAGTATCTGAGAGATACATTGGGTGCTTGATAGATTGCTGTGCTCTTTTAATTATCAACAATTGGCAATTAACATTTAACCTGCGGCGGAAATTGCGTTTAATACAAGAATGTATACTCAAAATTCCACTAAGTGCGAATGTTTGTAATTGCGTCAAAAATAGAGCAGTAGAAGGAAGTAGTTTATAATTAGCTTGGGAAATTTGGAGGCAAATAATGCTAAAATCTGATATAGTTGCGCAACAAGATCTGCGTTTGTGAAGACCGAAGCAAATGTCACAATGCCAAAATTGTTAATCAATAACGAAAACGAGCCAAGAAATATGCATAGTAATAGGGTCAATCAATAACAAGCAAGCCATCAAATGGCCAATAAACAAGGTTTTGCTTTAGCTTTCAGAAAAGCCGCTTCTTTAAAGATTATTTTTTTCGGCAATTAACTGACGTTTTCTCATTTTATTTATTTTTTTTTTTAATTTGTTAGACAGAAATCGAAAATAAATTTACGTGTATTTTTGATAATAATTACACAGACAAGTTGGCCAAACATACGGTCAATAAAAGGTCAAACAGCAATGTCTGCCGCGGCCCCGGCCATCTTGACCGACTTGTTATGGCCGAGAGATCGACTCCAACTGCGCCGACGACTGGAAAAATTGAAAAATCCAACAATTCATAAATAATATTGTGCCAGTATGTAGAAAAATGCATGCTTGCTGACATTTTGAAGTGCAAAGCGGCGAAAATTTCGCAAGTCTGCCGCAGCTGTTACTCTCGTAGCTAGTTTTGGCCAATTGGCCGGTTATTTGGCCGAGTGCCCAAGAGCCCGGCTGGTTATCTTCCGGCTTAGCTTTGACCTTAAACGGATTCACAATACGAAAATGCCGACTTGTAATTAAAAATACGAGTACACTGTCAGGTAGGCAACAGAAGATCTCTAAGACATCGACAATTGCGCAATCTTGGCCAAATGAAGTTACCGCTGACTGTTGAAATTGATAGCTCTGCGATCTATTATGGTCACCTGGCTGGACTCAGCGAATTGTTGGGACCATAAAACTGTGCGTTTCTTGCGACAGTTGACAGAAGCGAGACACATAAACTACTTAACTTATTTTGACTTTCGTCAGACTTGGCTTAACACCCGCATTCTACACACTCTATTAAAACTATATTTTATAATTACCTCAAACAAGTTAACAAAAAACGATGTTCCTTTCCAATTTAAATAAAAAATTAATAATTCTCTGGATATTTCAAATATAAATTAAAGTTTTTCTTGCAAATTTAAACACTTTTACCACAGTGCAAACAAAAGACTTAAGGCACAAACTTGCTGACAGCTTCTTGCCCAACTTATTTCTTACGCTGTGGCACTGTGGCATATTTAATGTTGCTTCAATTGGAGGCACAGCACACAAATTGGCACAACTCTTGGTACACACTTGTTGTTGTTGTTGTTGCTGTTGTTGGTGCTGCTATTGTGACTCGATTACATAAAAGCAACAGACGCAGCCCTGTCCCCAACCCTCTGGCATTTCAAGTTGTGGCACGCAACCACGCCATTCCAAATGGGCAGCAACTTCGACCGTAAACTTACGATTTTGGGTGAGGCAGTTGAAAGGGAAAATGCAAAAGGGGGCACTCGGAACCGCCCCAATTCGGCATGGGCACTTAGCAAAGTAAACAAACAAGATTGGCAGTATTATTGTAGCTGTATTGAGAAAAGCTTTAAACTTTCAGTAGATAAAGACAAAGCTTTAAAAATAATAAATAATATAGCAATATCAGAGAGTGTTGATAGAGTGGAGAATAAAGAGCTCGCGTTTATTTCTTTAAACAATTAAGAAAACAAAATTAATTCTAATTAAAATATTTATAAAATTGCAGCTAAATCAAATAAAGATAAAGACGATATTGAATCAAATAAAGATAAAAGTATATTCAGGCATAATTACATGGACTGCAGTTGTCAGAACTTGATCTATAATTGTATTTTTACTGTCTCTGCAATTGCGTTTATAATTATAGTTTATAAAAGCTAACGTACTTGAATAGTTGTATGGATATGATATGTAAATCCCTTATGTGTATAATCATCGGTTGGCTTGTCGTCAGCCGATCCATTTGACATTGAACGTTTTAACATTCATTATATTTGCTGGAGTACCCCAAGCACGACAAAACATCTGAGTAACTGATCGAAAAGACGTTGAGGCATTGTTTGGGTGTACACAAAATATAAATGATTTTCATGGCTAATTAAACATGAAGTCTGCCCTAAAGCCATTGCGGCGTCTCTTTTAACGAATGTACGGTAATACGTTAAATTATCCCATATATGCAAAATGATGACAAAAATATATGTACTTTGAGCTTGGCGCCTGCTAATTGTTCAATAAACAAACTTACAGAGTGCAATGCTCTGGCGCGTAGCTGAAAAAAGTGCGTTGGAATTTATCAAAAAGATATGAGTACTCGTAAATTGAGCTCAAGGGAACCCGCACAACAAGACGTCAATCAAGCTCAAGCAAAGCGTAATCATAATTTTCTGTTTGCCAGACTCTAAAGCCAGCAAATGCTACGCGCCATTTGCTGCTGATAAATAAAGTATTTTCAGAGCCACGCTAAGTTTGATTAATGCTAATTACGCCAAATGTCAGCCCAAAAGCTGCCCCTCGGTCTTTATTTATTTTTCCTCCAAAAGCAATTCCACAAAAGGTCGCACAGCAGATCGCAATGCATTTCGTAATAGATTTTTATTACCTTCTTGAACAATAATTGATTCTACCCTAAAAATAATTTCAAAATTGAATTGCACTTGATACAGTTATTAACGATAATTCCCTTATTTTCTCAATCAGACTGGGATACAGAGTTTCATCTCATTTCATCTGCACTTTTCTTGGCTTTTCCATAAAACTAACGCTGACGTTTTGCCCTTTGCATTTGGCTTGGCATTTAGCTAGTGCAACGTTAAAGATCAATATGTATACTGGCTATATTTATGCCATTTGATTAAACAAGACAAGAGTAAATAACGCTTAGAGAGACACAATTATTAGATGGCTAAAACGACAGCATGTTGCCATTTTAGACACGGATTCAGCCGCATTTTGGGCAACTCTATTAGAAGCGCATACATCAACATCAACATCACCATCAGCATCAGCATAAAAGCAGAAGTCGTAGAAGCTGTTGTAGTTGGCAGGCACTTATGAGTGTTTGAATCTTTCGACACAAAAACTAGTTATTCGTTGGCCAGTGTAGTGGGGCTTCTTCATCGTCACCTTCCCAACAAATTGCCGACCTGATGCTTACTCGTCTTTTAGCCTTGATATTTACACAGCACAGAGTGGAACGTCTGTCTGGCTGGCTGTCCGTCCGTCCGTCTGGCTATTGCCAGGCACACAAGTTAGCCACTGCTTTGATTTGCATCAAAGGCATTACCATCATCGGCATTATCAATGTGTTAAACGTGTTAAAATCAGCAACATTTATATTTGCTATTTGCTCTTTCGGTCTGCCAAGAAGAAGCACGGACGCCCGAGTTCGTTGCCTAAGTCTTTTGATATGGCATTAAGCTGCAACGCGTTTAATGCGACGACATTTGAATCTTGTGCGGTTTTGTCACTAATTGTTTGATCAATAGACATTTACTATGTTTATTCCTTTATTTTGATTACAGATATTTAAATTGAATAGCTCGTTAAATACAGAATATCGTAAAATTATGTCTTGTGTTAATTTAAAAATTAAG
This sequence comes from Hypselothyrea guttata, assembly GCA_035045125.1. NCBI lineage: Eukaryota > Metazoa > Arthropoda > Insecta > Diptera > Drosophilidae > Hypselothyrea > Hypselothyrea guttata. The sequence goes on from JAWNNJ010000066.1 coordinate 338,002, forward strand.
TCATAAATTAAATGCTAATAAAAATTAATAAAATAATAGGTAAAATAATTCAGGTCGGAAGGCAACAGTTGATACTGTTGGAATCAATTGATCTTTTAAAAGCCTGCTTGACTTTAATATTTGCATGATTTAAATAATTTATGCATTGAATGTAATAGGAATTCGGTGTATTAAGACAAGTTTATCCGGGCTGCCTGAATTGTTAGTCCAAACCAGCACTGGAGACAGTAATTTATTTACTTGCAAATACTTCCGGCAAACAGCAGAGTCACATAACTTTATTAAAAATTAAATAAAACCATTTTTAAATGTAGTCCAAATATTTTCGTATTATTTGTTATTATTAAATATAATAATTAATAGTCTCTAATGAATCTTTTGGAAAGTTTTAATTGGCCGTATTTTCTGTTTATAAGCTTCCAACTGCCAGCTTTAAGAGTTTAAGCCGTAAAATTTTGTGTTTTATTAAATATGTAAAACAATTTCGTCTAATGAGTTGGGCAATTTGAGCCAGACGTCACATTTGCCAGTTGCAGCGATTAATATTTGGCCGAAATGAATACTAAAATTCGTAATTTCACCACATCGTATACCATGTGAGAGCGCATTGAGTTAACTATTGAGTCCAATGCAAATTTAGTTGCTCAAGTCTTACGAGTTTGGTCGGTTTGCTGTAACAAAACTGAAACAAAATTGATCCGACTCGGCGACAAGCGCACACTGCAAGATCTCAGCACCTCACCAGACTACAGACTCCAGCCACAAATCGAGATACTCAATTACCTGTGTTTAGCACGAGCTATACGAGTATAAAACTATTCAAAACACAGCAGCGAGTCCCGGGCTATTGACGAGATTAGCCCCTGGTGATCTTTACGCATGCGCCACCAAAGATCACACAACGGAGAGTTTTCAATTATGCACCATGTGCTCGTATATTGTATTATTTAATCAGTTTTTGGGGGCACGGCGACTGCAATTTCCTCCTAGCAAAATGAATTTTAATTGCCCCCGAAAAGTGGGACGCGCGCCGAGTCTGGGGCAGGCGGATAGATAACAACGCCTGCCTGTATGTCCGTCTGTCTGTCTGTCTGTGCCATTCACCCGCCTGGTGGCATATTGCACTTTAATAACGTATCGCATCGGTTACGTGAATACGTATACCCGATGTATTCCCTCCCCAAAAATATCTCATAAGGCGATTAACAGTCTTTTCATGCTCTCCCTCCAATGCACTATGGGGAAAAAGTCCAATATTTTAGGCATTAATTCTAACCATATAGCTAGAGCTCTATAAATTTGGATGAATGTTTTTTAGACTAAAATAGATTTTTGGAAAAAAAAACAATGTAACATTTTTGACCACTCCTTCCACCATTAAAAACAAAATTAATTTATTTTGTAGTTTATATACTAATATGTCCGAAATTTTAATTGTCTTGTTTGTTTATTGCTGGATGTAAGCTTGTAAAAATAGATAAAATCGCTATAACTTCTATGGTATACACCTAACATATAACTGTTAAAAAACATGCTTTAAGAATTGACGTACCATGGTCTGCTCTTTCCATATTTACATATTCACAAAATCATTGTGATCAAGTTAATATTGAAGTTGCAAGTTGTTTAAAAATTATTTTGAAATTATTTCTATTCTGCCTTGATAGCACATAATATTATAATGTTATTCTACCTTAAATAATTAGCACCCACAAAATTGCATTCATGCCAAAATTGCAGTGTTTTTGCCCATAGTGCAATGGGGGAAAGCTGTTTGAATTGCGTTGATCGTTTGCTTAATTTCAATTGAGTAACTTAATTAATTGCATTTGGATAGCGCCAATCAACACTAAAGACTAGTTTATGCACATTTCTCAATATCTCGATATATATGCTATATATATACTATATAAATCAAGAGGAATCCAAGCGCCACAGCCTTGGCAGACCTTCACTTGCGGCATATAAGTGCAAGGATAACTGCAGCCGATTTGAAGTTGATTTGCTTTGGCTTGACTTCGGTTGACATTGACATGCAACTTCATTAGGCGTCCGGCTGTCCTACTGTCTGGTACATGTATCAGCCTCAGCCCCTGCCCCTGCCCCCCCTGTCACTGCCACTGCCCCTCCGTCCCTGCCCTTGTTGGTGCTGCTGTTTGTCATGCCAAGTTATTGGAGCGGCAACTTTAAAGCGCACTTTGACTCGCCCCGTTCGCATTGAACTTGTTGGCCAACACACACACACACACACACACGCATACACTGCGAGAAATACCAGTGCATATGTATAGCAAATTATGCCAAAAAGTGCACAGAGTGCGTTAGGCATCCAGTAAAAACATTGTGTCCAAACGAGCGACTGAGCAAATTAATTTTGATTGCTTTTGATTGCATTTTGGCTTAGAACGTCAAATGTGGCTGCTGCTGTGGACCACCTTCTGGCCGATCTTGTTGTTGTTCTTCAGCCACTGACCATAAGCTGACCATGGGCGGTGCCGGTTGCTGTCTTGTGTTATAAATATTCATTGATCACACACACACACACACACACATTAACAGTTACAGCTACACTCTGAGTATCGATGCCTTCAGGTGGGCTCCATATCGCTTTTTTAGCTCTTTTTTCTTAACAAGCTGCTTTGTGTAAACAAACTGTTAACACTGCTGGAATTGCTGGGGCTGTGGCTCTGGCTATATATCTACTTATATCCATGGCTGGCTGTTCTGATTCTTGCCGCTCTTGTCGTCGATTGCTGCTGGGGATTTAGTTTATGACTACGTGCAGCCGTATTGCATGGCAGCGATCTTAACTGCCGATTAGATTTAACCTTGACCAAGATGATAACAACAACAAAAACAACTAACTTACGCCTCAACGTTGTTTGCTGCCATACAAGAACAAAGAGCAAGTAGAGCTAAAGAGAAACAGAGAGAGATCGAACACATATTTCACCTGTAGCATAGCGAATTTAAGCAAATAATCAACAGTAGTATTATCTAACTTTAAATTCAAGTAAAATTTAAAATAAAAATTGAATATAAATGATAATAAGAAATAATTTTAAGGAATATCAGCTAGTTTACTACCTAGCCAACAAGAATAAAATCTTATTACGAAATTGATAAGGCCTCTTCAATACTAAATAATGAAATGGAAATTAGCGCATTTGAAATTAATTTATAAATTCTACTTTATAAAATCAAATAATAACAAATAAAATGCATAGGTTTATTTCATATGCTTTATGTGCTATGATTCTAACAAGATGACTGTGATCTAATTGAATTTGTTGCTTTTTGGTCATATTGTGCTTTGGGAATTAATTAATTGCAATTGGAATTCTGTTCCAAATCGTTTTCATGCCACAAAAACCTGCAGCATACAATTTAACTTAACTTAAAAATCAATTCTGTATGACGTCATATGCACAGTAGCAATTGTTGCTTAAGCAAACAGCAAAAGCAACAGCGATTGGCGTAAGGCAACAATGATCGTCAGTTTAATGACAATCAACTATTCCTACGGCTTTGTTCGTGTCATGAATTTGCACAAATTATGCTAATTTCCGAAATTACAAACCGCCAAATGATTTTTTTATTGTTGGTGCTGTGAGGTGTTTGCCAATTTTTGATAGCTGCCGATGGTTTTGGATATCTGATAAAATGAAAATGAAATACCAATAAATAAAAAAAAGCAACAAAACTAAAAACAAGTATCAGGTGTTAATTTTTATTGTAAGTTAATTTTCGATGGAGTGTTTATTGTGTGCTTGGTTCAGTGAACCTGGCAGCGGGGGCAGAAGATCTGCGACTGATATTATGCAACAAAGCGCAGACAATGATCTTAAAATTCAATTTTTAAAAAATGTTGATGATGTGTGCTCAAAAATCAATTAACCGTTTTAATAAGCGAGCAATAGACAAAGATACATTCATAATCCAAAAGCCACAAATATCATTATCATCGCATCTCAAATCCATCAAAGCATTGACAATCGATGCTTATCACCGAGGCGTGGCCCCAATCCCAAGTCTCAGAGTCCGATGTATATGCAGGTGCCACCAGTCGGACAATCGGACAGACATCAGTGGACTTGGTGTGAAAGGCCTAGCTGAATGAGACTCAAACTGAGACTGAGAGACGGGGATTGCGTTTTGGTCTGCGACTGAAAGCATGTACCAGTACACGTAATAACTACCAGTGCCTGTCCAGTCTGCGATGTCTGTCCCAGCCCCAAACACAGCCGACAACTGGCAACAAGATATAACAATCATGTTGTGGGTGATTATATAAACTAGACAAGCCGACAATCAGACCAACAGACCAACAGACTTACAGACTGAGAGACTGACAGACAGGCGGACAAATAGACAACTTCATTTCAGTCCAGACACAAAATGCTGCGTGATTTGAAAGCAATTTGCTGTTTTCCTTGTTGCATTCCCAATTTTATCTAATTAGCACGTGCAGCAGAGACGCACTACCAAATTCTGCAAATTCTGCAAATTAAAATAAATAAATGGCATTATATTTAAGTCAGTTTCAACACTCTTGGCCATTGAATCAAACAGCGCAAATAAATCGCTTGGTAATTTATTAATTGCAAACACATATAAACAACAATTTCAGAGCATTTTTTTTTGTGTTTTTTGGTTTTTCTTAAATTAAAACTTATTGCGTTACATAAGCTACGTCTAGTCGAAGAACTCCGCTCAACTATCTCGCATAAATAAATACCAGCTAAATAAATTAAGCAAAAGAAAAAACGCTAAATAAATGCATAAAAAATTGCCATGGCACACGCCCAAATTGTTTCTCCTCTGGCTGATTTTCTAGCCAAAAATACATGTTATTGCAATAGCAACACGGGTTTCAATATTGTTGGAACAGCCGGAACAGACTTGAGATACATGTAGTCTAAGGCACTACAGATTTAAATTTAATAAAATCTAATAAACAAGCAAATGCGAGAAAAATAGCGCCTGCCTGGCGACAATTCGTTTTAGAGCTATGCATAAATTACAAAAAATATTTGGCAATTTTTCACAAGTGGAATAGCAAATTTTTTTTAAAGGATTTTAAGTTCCTTTTGACGCGCAAATCATCAAATTCAAATTTTTAAGTTGTTTGCCGCATTATCTGAGTTTGATTGCTCAAAGTGCAACATTTAAAGCGATAAGTTGGCACAAGTTATATTTGCCTTTGTCGCTGTGTCTATGATTTTCGCAAAATGCATAAAAAATATGCCGAAATCAAATTTATGTCTCTTTCAGAGAAAATGCCGACGAAAATCCCTTTCATATTATTTGAATATTCGGCTGCGCTCACTTGAAACTTGCTTTCAAGTTGAATGCCAATTTCAACGACTTATCTCTGGCATTAATCATACGCACTGTGCGCCGTTATCTGCGCGTATGCATTTAAGTGTCGCATGCTCAAACGTAACTCATAATTCAAGTGCCCATGGACTCTCAGTGCAACCACACACACACACACACAGAGATGTATCTATGTGTATTTGAGCAATTGAATTCAATTGGCGAAACGCACTTTGCAATTTTCAATTGATGGCATTGAAGTGGACTCAAAGTTGCCTGGCTCGCCATGGATGTCGTGGCAATTTGTTGTTGTGCTTGCCACCAATTTGTTTATGACATCGAATTTGTGCTGGCATTTGGCAGATGCATCGCGAGGGGTGCATTGAACTTAGCTGCGATTCTTTTGCAATAACCTGTACTAGTGGGGGCATAGAAGTTTTAATTGAACCCAAATCTATGTGGCACAGCCTTGTCAGCCATGGCACAGTGGTCGCTTCTATATGACAAAAATAAAAAAATCGAATCATCTCATAGACAAATTAGCTTTTTTAATCCAACGTTTCTTGTTCAATTGTTTTGATTTTAAGTTTTCAAAGCTATAGACTATTGTTTATATATGTATGTTATTTGTTCATTTTTAAAGGCCAATTAAAGTTAAATTATATTAAAAAATTTAATATATTTAAAAACCTATCTTATGGAAGTTAGAGGATAAAGTCGTGCGTCATGCCCAATTTTTTTATTACCCATTTGAAATATTTTTTTTTTTTTGCTAGAAGTTATATATCGATATTTGAACCAAGTATTTTTGTCGCATACTTTCATAGAAACTCGACCACTGTGCATGGCTTGCATTAATGCATGATCTGCTTAATTTGACCATCAGATTTGATTACGATGCGATAAGTTAAGCCAAGTTAAACAACAGTTTGAACCAGAAGACCATCGCCTGTCAAGGGTTGTGCTATAAAACATGTTTGCATCTCGATCTGTATCTGTCTCGGGTTTATTGTTTCGACATAAAAACCGCTCGGTTAAGTTGCGAGCATAAATCAGTGGAGGCAATAACAAAATAAATATCCATAAATACAGCATGTGGCCACATTAGATGAGCCTAATAAACATAGCCATATAAATCACTCTTTCGTGTCAATTATTGTGGCCGAGTCAAAGGCCCAAATCCAAGCGAGTCACATTTCCGTTCATGTTTCGAGCACATTAATAACAACGCTTATAAGAGAACTTCCAACTAGCTGCTGTAATTAATATTTAATATTTTAATTATAGCATAGCAGTGCAACGCCTGAGCGTGGCAAGATTTAATTAGCCCACCTCACGGCGGGGCGTTCTCGATTCTCGATTCTCGGTCTCAGTTGGATTTGCAAGTGGGTGCTTACCCCCGCTTACCCCGCGCACAAATTGATCGGCAAACACTTGAAACCTTTCAATTGATGAATTTGAATTTGAGTTTGAATTTACCATAAGCTGCGCTAAAGATTAGATTGCCTCTAAGCAGCTTTTAACCTTAGTCAAGGTCTCTGCCACTATATTTTTTTATACACATAGTTATATTTTTGTTTGCTAATTATTACAATTACAGAGGCGATAAAAGCCGTCACTAAACAACAACTACACATGGCATATGTATAACCTATGTATAGATAGATAGATACATATATATGATATATATGCAAGAACAAGTCAAATTCTTATCTGGCTCAAGTGATTTGCATAATTTGTGCAGCTATGCAAATTGCAGCTAATTTTTATGACTGCCCCACCAGGTTTGCCAACTCATTCAGCACACAAATCAAACATACATAGACACACATTAAAAAATGACTAATAACAATCCAATACCGTTTAATATAAATCAGCTAGCTTGACTTTAAAAAATGTATAAATCATATGCTAAAAAAAAACTATTTAATTGAATCAAATTCTGTTTATACATAAACAATATTTATTTCTAATAAGCACTGATATTTATAAATCGACCAATTTAAGTAGCCATAAAGTTAGGTTTGAATTTGATAGGAAGAACAGAAACAGCTTCAAGTCTGCTCTTATGACAGTAATCCATATTGATAATAATAAGTATATAAAAATAAAAATAGTTAATAAAATTAAAAGCAATATAACATATTTGAAAAATATTTTTAACTTGTAATTCATATTCTTGTACAGTCAATTTAATATGTCAAAATCATCATACAAATTATATAAATTCACCTGGACTAAATTTCTATGCCTTTGTCTATTTTTTACAGGAGGGCAGCATTGGACACGACTTGGTCATTAAACCATTGCCACACGAGCTGAATTCCAACAAGGAGCAGGCCCAGCACATTGTCTACAAGCGCGAAGCATCCGCCACAGATGATCAGTTGAGTGATTTTGGTAAGTATTGCCATAGAAATCTTGAAATATTACCCCCTCAGAGTGTAACACTGCCATCTATTTGTCTTGCCTTGACCTGACACTGAGCCCCATGAGTGTCGGTCTCATTCTAATCGTCAGCTGCATCTGCAGCATGTGCCCATCTTAAGTAATGGGCACATTGGACTAGAAACCGCCATATGCTCTATGGCATAAATCTTTCCGTCTCCGGGCTTGGCGGAGTTCAGAGAGATCGACGTGCACTTGATTAGCATTTCCTGTTGCGGCTTTTGCCAAGAGTTCAATGCGACGCTTGAACTTTCGAAGCTGCGTCCTTCGCCGGATGCATTTACCTTTGCGGTTTGTCGGTGGCGCCAAAATTCCAGCGCGTAATTTATTTAGTTGCACTATAAAGGGGATTATTTTATGGCTGGTATTTCACTGTAATGCAACAGCTTTTTCGGCTCCGACTATTTAATGAGCCGAAAATTATACTAAATACAGTTAAATGGGCAGCTACCTGACTTTGCTTGGCAATAACGCTGCGATTGCACTGCATGATGATTCACATTCCCGCCTCTACCTCTCGCCCTCCGCAGCCTTCATGGAGCCAGACGATTTGCTGGCCAGCCAGAAACTTGAACGTCTGCAGCGCAGCCAGCGCAGACGTCGACGCAGCAGCGGCAACAGCCCCGACTTCGAAGATCTCAACGATGAGGATGAGGGCGCCCTAGATCAAGAGGCCGATCCGCAAACCTCAGAGTCACGCGTCCGTCCCAGACGCCAAGCCCCGTATGTCATATACCCCGAGGTCTTGGTGATCGTCGACTATGATGGCTATCGTCTGCACGGCGGAGACAATTTGCAGGTACGTATCAAGACAGAAATAGACTCTTAAAGCCGACACCGATATTTAGACAGCTCGTCAGACGGCCTGTTATTTGGCCATTTGGGTTTGCCAAAAACTTCAAACACTCCCTGCAGATTTGTAAAAGTTGTTTGCTCGATTTCCGAATCATTTAGAGGGAGAAGGAGACACATTTCAGACCATGTCTGCATATTAATTGCGCAATGATAGAACCAAAAGATTAAAAAATGATAGCAGAAACGAGCGTGAGTAACAGCATACAAAACAAGAAGGAATAGTTTGTTTTATTCAGTCTAAGTTGACGTTCTCAATCTGTTCCAAGCTGAGCTTCTTTGTCGCTTGCTCTGCTCACATTCATAGCATGCACATCACTCACTAGAGATTAATGATGGAGTCTGAGCAGGGTGCGATTTGTAAGCGGCTTTGATGAAAGTTAAGCTGGGCGACATTTGCAGCTCAGTTCTGTGAATGAGACTAGCGTTTACCGATAAGATCAATCTCACCTATGTACAGTGGTTGCATTTAATAAAAAATAGATAATAAAGAAAAATTACAAGCCTAGTAGAATTAAAAATTGTTTTTTTTTTCAAGTAAATATTCTCAATTTAGTTAATTGATTTTATTATTTTATTAATTAATTTCTGTATTAATAATGTTTAATTAGGCATGTTCAGAATATTATATTATTCAATAATATAAAATAAATTTTAATACAGTAGAATCCGGTTATAACGACGCCGCTTATAGCGTCCGACCGGTTATTGCGACGAAAACTCGATGGTTTGGTTGGTCCCCATACAAACTTATATGAAACGGCCTCCGCTTATAACGACTCCGCTTTTAGCGACAAACCGCTTATAACGACGAGATTTTTCAATTTCAATTCAATTTTTCATTTCAATTCAACCGGATATTGCGACGTGCCGAACAAAAAAAAAACTTTAAAGAGGAAAATTTGATTTCTTTAACAATGCTAAAAGAAGCAAACAAAATCATGGATTTTGTGTTTTTTCAATACGAAAAAGAAACAAAATCATGGATTTTGTCTTCCGGATATAACGACGTCGGTCCCTTGAAAGTCGCTATAACCGGATTCTACTGTATTAAATTTTTTGTTTTGATTAAAAAATTAATTTGTTTTATTTTAAAACCTATTACGAACATGGCATCCATAATATAAAAAAAAATTTTTTTTTTGCTCCTTTCGGATAGTGCGTCTGCCGGATATAACGACGTAAAATCGTCGGTCCCTTGAATGTCGCTATAAACCGGATTCTACTGTATTTAATAATATAAAATAAACTTTTTCCTGAGCTGTCATTACTGCATAATTTTGAAATATATGAAAGATATCGAAATATATGAGAAATACCTTATCGATTCTATAGTAGTTTAAGCCGATAACAAAGAGCCGATAAATACAATGTAGTAATACAAATGATGATCAATATTAATATGGTTTCTTTCCCTATGCATTTAGAAGCTTTGATGATCTTAGTAAAAATCTTAGCTTATATTTCTGTTAGAATAATTAATAATATTTTACATAATTTCAACATTGTCTCATTTTGTTTTTTCTTTCTTCGCAGGTCAAACGGTACTTTATATCATTCTGGAACGGTGTTGATTTGCGCTACCGTCTGCTGAAGGGACCCAGAATACGTATCAGCATTGCCGGCATTATAATCTCACGCGTAAGTAGCCGCCACACGATTATTGCACAACTCTGGTCGATTGTCTTTGGGAAATACCTGACTAATTGAGTAATCCCATTTGTGAGCTCAACTCTAACCTCGGCAAATTGGAGCAGCTGCCGCAGGCCCCAGCAGAAACAGCTAAAATATCACGATTTAGCTGGCAAGAAATACGGAGCATGCAACGCATGCGCTTCAAATTTGATTCGTTGGCTGAAATATGCACAATCAATTTAGCTACGTGCAGCATTTGCTGGACCATAAACGAAACGAAGCTAACAAATTTTAACAAGTTTTTGTTTAAACCAAGTACTCGTGTTGTTGCTAAATGCTCAGGGAATTAGCGGACTTTTGGAAAGAAGCCAATCAAAAGACTTGGCCAACAAACTTGCATCCAGAGTCGAATCTGACAATTTGATTGAATTGTGCACTGAGATCTAGAGACCATTATAAATGTGTCAAAGGAAATCGAAGTACGAAGTACGAAGTTGGCCAATTATCCCATGCACGAAATCAAAAGACTTAGGCCACAAACCTGCTCAGTATAATGTTAGGACCCTGTACATAAAACAAGTACAAAAGGGTCTATAGACCGCATAAAGTATATATATTCGTCATCAAGACGATGAGCTGTGTACGTCTATCCTTCTGTCTGTCCGTATGTACACTTAGATCTCGCAAATTAAAAGTGCTATATACTGTACGCTTATCAAGTTTGTTTTAGATTTTAAAATATACCCCAATTCCCAGCTAACCGAAATCGAAATACAAAGTTCGAATTCAGCCAATTATCCGATGCACGAAACAAAAGACTTAGGTCACAAACTTGCTCTACATAATGTTTTTATTCACGTTACATTTTTATGCAATTCAACTTGTTATGCCAGATCCTTCACGAATCGTGTCAGTAGCTCCTCCGACGCATACACCCTGGCTGCAGGTGATGCGTTGCATAACCCGGCCATAAAACACTTTGACAACATTATTACATCGACCGCTTGACTTTCTCATACAAGTCAGCGCAGTTCAGGAAGCCATTTATCGCGGCAGGCGTAGAAAGAGAATCATCGTGTCAACCCATGGCTGCATGTGTGCCTACCAGTGTTGCACACTTTTTTCGATAATAAAAAGCTATATTTGAAGCAAACAATAAAATTAAAAAGTTTGAAGAAAAATACCGAAAACAGCTAAGTTCTTCTGAAGCTTTTAAAGCTTTAAAACTTATCCCTTTTCAAGCTAAATTAAAAGTTGTGATGCGCAAATATCGATCAAAATTACGCCAACAGATGTATAATAGTTTTTTTATTTCAGCATGAATTTTGTAAAATTTAAGAAAAAGCTGACGCGCAAATGCACTTCACAAATAGCCAGCTTTGGCGGGAAAAGCGCTGATTTGGCAGTAGTGATGCCCACTGCTGCATGCGGCTGGAAAGTGGTAAATTGGCGCAGTTTTTTAGTGTTATTTTTTTCACTATTATATTTTTTTGTGGCTGCCACCTGCAGTTGCATCAAACGGCAGCAGCCCACACGATGCGACGTCGACGGGTTACCCTAAGTACGTCAATTGGTTTTGCCTGACGCTGCACACACAACACAAAAAACAGTTTTAGACAGCATAAATAATGCAACAGCAAACAGTCTAGGCCTGTTGTACTTGTTGCAGTTGTTGCTGTTGCTGTTTTGTCTCTTGCGTTGGCTGCCGTTATATAATTTAATGGGCTGCTTGACGGAGGCTACAGATTATTGCCGAATTTCACTGGCGACTTCCTCTTCTACAGCGGCAGCCTACGTGGCATGCATGCACCTATGATACACATATACCCAATAGATGCATGTATCTGCCAGATACAGATACAAATACAGTACAGCATACATCGTACAGCATTTTTGCTGCATCCGTCGCTAAACGTTGGCCAGCCGAGTCCACTTTTTTGGCCGCTAATTAATGTTGAAATCTGTTTCGCTGACCATTAACTGCAGGCTCGTATGCGAATTTATGGCACAAAACTGTAACAGGCTTCAATCGATACGGTCCAAGTTGGAGCTAAGTAATTACTCAGAATTTGCAAGGGGCTACAAATTATACGATATTGCATATCCGATAAGCCGATGAAGTCTGTTTTGCAAATACTCCACGGCTTAATGCAACTGCAACACAAAGTCACGCATTCAATTTCATGGCGGTGGCAAGGGGAAGGGCGGTGTCAATCGCAATTAATAATAAATTATTTGACAGCTTAAGTGTCTTGTAAGAATTTTATGCGATTTGTGGTTCATTTGCAAATGATATTTTGTAATTTCCAAATGATACAATCTGATCAAGCAGATTAACTATTTATTAAAAGTTCTCGACGTTAAATATTTAGATTTTTCTTTTTAAAAATAGTTTTTCATACGACATAAAGAACATGAAATAATTAAATAATAAAATGCCAGTGTGAATACATTAAATTAATTTAAATATTTGATTAGCTAGTGATCAAGAATATATAGACTTTATGGGATATGCCACACGTCGCAATTATTAACACTATTTTTTCATAATTTTATAATTTATTTAAGCGTTATTATTGGCTTATTTCTGCCATTTTTATTTAAATAATCTAGATTTTTAACTACCCAATAAAAAAGTAAATATTTATAAGTGTGTCTCTTATGGACTCAAGTAAATATATATACTTTCACTGAAGAAAATCATAAATTGCAGCTGGCTAAGATTAATTAGTATTAAATATCAGAGCCATGATTGATAAGCAGCATTTCCTCACTTCTCTAAGCCGCAACAGCTTTAAATTCCCCAGCTTGATTAATAGCCAGGCTGGCTAGTTGTCCCTCATGCCTAGTTAACTGTGGGCAATCATAACAAGCCGTAGCTTCAGAATCATAAAACCAACGCAGATTTGCAGCTACGTAGAACACGATAATTAAACGAATTCGCGTGGGCAGCTGACGTTGTGCTGGGCTACTGTGTGCGATGGTCTGCACTTTTATCTGTGACATTTAATTAACATTTTAATTAATTGCAGGCAACTTTCTGTTAGAATTCCGTTATCCACTGCACCTTGCTGCTCCCCCATATCAGACAAACGTCCGTCGACAGTCGACAGCTGAACAAGTGTCGAACGCTGCGCTTGCGCCACAAACATTTTTCAATGCGGTGCAACGTTGCGTATACGCAATTTATTATGTGCGTGCTGCAAAAGGCGCAAAAAATATATATAAATATTGTAAGAAAAACAAGACAGAACACCTGTTAACCGAGTGCTAGTCGAATGCCAAATACACTTATCGATTTTATATAATTTATTTGAAATAAAATAATACTGGAATTGGCTATGGAATAATCAGACAAATGGATCCATTTTCTAAATTCTGCTACTTCGCATCAAATTGCATATCTCAATAGGAATTAGGCCTAGCCACGAAAGGGTATAAAAACAGTGTGCGTATAGTGAGCTTACTTGTTGTATTGACCACAAATTGTAATTTGAGAGCTGTGTACTGGCCAGAGTCGATTAGAATTTCAGTTTAGCCATAAATTGAAGTTTGATGCATTATTAAGTTGGTAACCTGAAACTGGGTTGCTTGGTTGGCTAAGCGCCAACTTATTATTGTGACGCCCCCTTACTTCTCCGAAAGGTTGACAGGGGGTTTATAGAATACAATTTGAGTTACGCACTTTGCGAGCGTTTTGTTCAAGCACGAATCGATTAATTGCGCAAATTTAAAACAACACAAACATTTTAAGTAATTCTGCTGGTTATTTGTCAGCGTCTGATTAATTTATGAGCCTAAGTTTGCCTCTGAATTACAAACTGTTGTGGCAACTCCCATTTGCGTGCATCGGGGTCAAGGACTGTCAGCTATGCGACTTATCAGAAGAAAGTCCTTAAGATGGGTCCCTGGCCATAGGAACGTACCTGGCAATGAGCTGGCAGACAAGCTAGCCAGAACAGGAGCAAGTACACAAATGGTCGGACCGGAGCCTTTCTGTGGCATAGGTCGAAATGTGATATCCGAGCTTCTCCGAACAGAGGAGAGGCAGAGCAGGGCAAACAGCTGGCAGAGCACCCCAGGTGCTCGGCAAGCAAAAGCCCTCCTGGGTATTCACAATCAGGACAGGTTTCAGCAGAGCATGCAGTTAGGTAAAAACTCCCTCAGGATCCTCACGGGTCTTTTGACGGGACACTGCAGGCTAAGGGGACACCTAAAGAAACTAGGCATAGTCAGCGATGACACCTGTAGGTTTTGCAATGCGGAGATTGAAACATCGACGCATATTCTAACAGACTGCTGTGCAATAGCACGCAAAAGGCACCTTAACCTAGGCAAGCTCATAATGTCAGGAAGGGAGATAGTAGTTCTTAGCCCGATGAAGCTACTCGATTTCATTCGGGACATTGGATTAATGAACGTGCTTTAGGCTCAGCAGGAAGTACAATAGATCTTTCAGGTCGCAGTACACTAGTTCCCAATAATAATAATAATCGTACTGAAATCAACTAAGAATATACAATTATGCTGTTGATTTGGCTACTGCTTGTTTGGCTTATATCGCGCATTTTTGAAGCTGCCAATCAACAATCTCCAATCGGTCTGCTTCTTATCGCCTTGGGTTTATCAATTGCCACGGAAATGGCAAGTAATGCAAATTGCCACACCCAAAACCAGATCGAATCCAGACCCCAAAAAGCAACACTCACGCCTGTCCAAGAATTACTTTTGCCACTCATATTTGCAGCAAAAATGTCATAACAAATTCCTGCCTAACGAAGTTTTGGATTTTCAATTCAAGTAGCTGACAGTCCGGCAGTCATTCAGTCATGCAGTCAGTCAGACGTAGGCCAGGTGTTGGCCCCAGGGCAAATTGTGTGTACATATGTACGTATTAATATCTGCAATTTATATATGCCGCAGCGAAATATGTCACAGCGACAACTGGAAAGCAAGAGGCTTATCGCCAGTGGCTGGCGATGCAAGTGCCACGAATAGCTGCATAAATTGCAATAAAAGCAAAGCAAACGCCAGCAAAAGGAAAAGCATGACTCGAATGACCCAAAGCCAAAGCTCATATGAAACAATGCAAAAATGCAAGTTTATGGGCTGATCGAATAAAAGATACTATGCAAAGCATATCACAAATATTTCAGGGCTCTTCTCCCAAGCATAGATATTTTGTCCCTATAATATTATACTTAGGATTAATTTGAAATTAAAGAAGATTCATCCATTATATATAATACAAACGAAGCCTAGATTTGTCATGCCCCTTACGCAGTTATTGTGAGCATGTAGGGTATACAAAAAACAAACCGACAGCGCCGTGGGTGGTGACCGAAAGTGGCCACTGCCCGTCGCCCAATTCCATTCCCAATCCCCAAATAACCATTTGGCCAAAACGTATGTCATTGCAGTGGATGTTGGCCATTAGAGTTGCGGCTTGATGTTGAGGCTGAAATAAAATTGGGTGGGTGGCTTGGCTTGGCATAGATTGTAGTATTGGGTGGTGCTCGTGGTTTGTTAAACTGGAGCAAGTCAAATATTTTAGTGCAGATTGCGAAATGCTAGAAATTTAAGCAACTGACAGTTTTACAAGATTTATGCGCCCTGTAAATTAAATTAAAAAAATTATTAAAAGCTGAAAGCCAAACAAATGCAGGCTCCGAAATGCAAAACATTGTGTGCATTTAATTACGCATAAAAGTTGTTGCAAAACATAAAAAATAAAATGGAAAAAAATATAATATAAACCATGCCACAAACAACATCCATTTTGGGAAAGGCAAACCGGTCTCTCCCAGTTGCCAACCCGGCTACATTTTAGGTACAGGTACTCATGCTCGTAATCGTAATCGTACATGCAAAACCATTAATGTGAGGAGCCCAAGCTCTCTGCTCTCGACTCTCGACTCTCTGCACTCGGCACTCGGCACCCGGGTCGTATGTGTAATATTTCTAATGGTCGTCTAATGTCTTGGATTACTTGACAAATTACTTGCGATTATAAAAGATACTTGAGTATCTTGCAGATGCAAAACAGCTGTGTGCAAACTGTACCTCAATTGCGTAACTCCTGGGTCAAGTCCTGCTCCTTTCGGCGCTCTGTGGGTGGTCTGACTGTGGATTGTTAAGTTGAGAGTACCGCTGTCTTGTTTTTTCCCACGGGAAATGCTGTGCAGACAATGGCATCATAAACAGAGCACAGAGGTCAAATACAAGCTATTTTCCCATCTCAGCTGAAGGTATTCTCACTTGAAGACCTTCAAAGAAGCGCTATTTATGCTATTGAAAGCCAACACTCGTACGCATACGATCAGCTGCACTAGTCGAATTAATCAGATCTGCTGTGTATAATTATTATGAGTATAATTTGGTACCATTCCACACGTTAATTCCCAGCGGCAAATTGTGCTCTTGCCTTTCCCAAAGCAAAGCCCAAGGTCACACCAGTTGGAGCGTTTAAAATTCTTTATGGCTTTTGTCAGTCCAAATTCATGCTCGTATATGAGCAAATAGATATTTCTTTTTTTTTTTTAGTTCTGTAGTTCGGAGACGTGCCCGCACTCTCAATTGATCAATATGTCGAATTGTCAATTATTCACTACGAAACTCAGCCAGATCCAGTCCAAGTCGAAGACGATGAAGCAGTTGAGCGACGAGAACCCAACCAAACAGAAATCAACTGCCACTTGGCGGCATTTAAATGTTTGTCTCGTGTGATTGATACCACAACAATTGCCACAAGTGTTAAATGGCCATTGCACAGTAGTACCAACTGATTGAAAACTAAACTATTGTTTGCTACTTGGCCACCGAGCCATAACTGCTTATGCAAATCATATTAAACCACAATAACTCACCAAAGAGAGCGGTAATACACTGTCAGTTTACTAGTGAATACACTGCTCAAAACTTAAAGTTATTACTAGAGCGTGCTCTGCTAAAAGCTTTGCTGCACGGTGCACAGTGGTCGTTCCCATACAACAAAAATCTTAATATCTAACTGGATATTTTACAGTCGAATGCTGATTTTGATATTTTTAGACCCTGTACTTTGAAAAAAAAAATACATGGACGATGTTAAGTGCATTACAAGGGAAGAAGAAACTGCAAAGATACGTAAAAGAAAATTTGTCAACTGATCTAAAAAGGGTATATACCAAAATACTTCTTTATTTTTTTATTTATTAGGTATTTTCAATTGGCCAAATATTATGATAAATTATTTACGAAAATAAGAAATTTTTTTAAATTTAAATTTATTTTCTTAGACTTCTTGTAAAAATTGTATGCTGATATCTCCACTTGCACTTTTTTGGTCGAATATTCCATACAACCCTGACCACTGTGCGTTCGGTCTAAATCTTAAAGCACTTGGGTTGCCTTAAGTAAGGCGCGCTGTATTAAAATTTAGCTATTTTAATGCGTATTATTTGTCCAAAATCCTCTAGATACAATTATATGGCATAGATTTAGATTGCAGTTCGTAACATAAGCCCTATTAGAGTCTGTTCGTTTCCTCCGGCAAATTATAGCTAAGCCTGCAGCGATTTGCAACAAGTGTCTGCTGGTGATGCTTTCTTAAGAGTATCTATTTGCGACTGACGTGCATATATTTTGAGTGCATTAAGATCTACTTATCACAACTATTTGTACTAAGTGTGTGTAGAACGATCCGAGATCGGTGAGTGGTGTCATATATCAAATGCCTTAGCCGCCAGACGCCGACACGCGACGCATAAGCGCAGTCACAACGTATCGAATGTATCTGAGAGACACATTTGTAACTTCAATTGGCAAATGAGTGCAAATCGAGGACTGGATAAGGTGACACCTAACTTGCTTTTATCACCTGCACTTGGGAACGGGTTCTGCGCCGTCTGAGTAGATTCTATGTTAAGAGCTATTAGCATATTGATTAGCCTAGGGCCTGACATGATTGACAATTGTGTTACAATAATTTATGTACCTGTCACGTCCAACACAAACACAGACAAAATCACACGCCCATGAGACACGGTAATAATTATAATCAACAGCTGCAAGTTGCAAGCGCCACAAATTATGTAACGCACAGTCGCAACAATGCCTCCAGCCTGTGCCCCTGCCACTGCCTCAACGGCAACCACCAACCACCACCCACCATTTCCAGTGGCATTTCCAGTTTCCATCTGCTTCATCTTCATGCACAGTGGCATCGCGTTGTTGGCTCTATCAGAGATCAGATATCATCAGCCGATGCAGCACGTTTTTCACGTTCACTTGTTTCCGTTTGGCTTACTGATTCCGCCATACTCCATTTGCTTGGGTGCCCCTGCCCCTGCCTCTGCCCCGTACCCCTCCATGAAAACAACTACAACTGCCCACGCTCGAACATTTTCAGCACTGAGTGGGCCATAAATTCGGTGACTTTTCATTTGTTTCCAGCTTTTGCTTTTGCCTCTTGTCAAATGCTAAACCTATTGCATAATACGCCCGCTTAATGGGTAATAGTTTTCATTAAAGGTTGCAGACCCCCAAGGGACAAACATTCATTCGATTTCAGAGTCCGTACCTAACTAGAGTCGATATAATAGAGTTGATCTAAAGATAAGCATAATATAATTTCATTAAGAGGGACGTATCAGATGCTGAAGCGCCTGATTGATTCTCCGTTTGACTTTCCTAGAACTTTATTAAAAAAGAACATTTTCATTGAAGAATATATTATAAATGATCTAATCTGTTTTAAAAGATCATTTGTTAGAAAAATAGTGAACTGTGGGAAGTGGGAATTCCAAAAATAAGAAACCATAATAAAGCTGATCGACATTAATATATAGCAAATTATCATTTGTAGAGTAGAATTCAGATTATTGTGCAAAACAGAACCTTAATAAAAAAAAAACACATTCAAAAAATGATCTACAAAATTATGTGATCTGTGATATGATCTCAATGGAAGAGGAAAATCTTGGTTTTCCCTAAGCTGTTTTCTGGATTTTTAAAACATTTTTAAGCATTATTTTTGGTAGTTTTCTGAACATGCCATTAACAGTTATATTTTATATTGTTATATTGTTGCAGGGTCGCGATGCCACGCCTTATTTGGAGCGTAATCGTGTGGGACGCGATGCGATCGACTCGGCTGCGGCCCTAACTGATATGGGCAAGTATCTGTTTCGGGAGCGTCGTCTGCCCGTCTATGACATTGCCGTGGCGATCACAAAGTGAGTACACCCTGTGCACGGGGCACCCTGTTATGGCGAATTCTTGTGTTCTTGCAGATGCAGCAGCAGCAGCAAATGTATTCAATTAGCAGCCTCAGCTGGAGGCCTCTCCTAGCCCCCTATCTATCACTCTCTCTAAAAAAAGCTATAAACTCTGATCTAATAACTCTATGCTCTATATCTGAAATTCATACGTCTATATGTCTAATGTCTACTTATGCGCAGGTATGATATGTGTCGCAGACGTAAAGGCGGCCGTTGCACCAAAGGCACAGCGGGTAAAAGCATAAACAAAGATTGCAAAACCAAATATTAACTAATAGAATCTAGATAAGCAATACAGCAGACCACACATAGATACACACACACACACATACACACATCTAAAATTGTCATTCTGGTTATTTAACAACTTAGATCCGTCAGCTACAATAGTATCTAGTTTGTTGCTACATTCTCGTAATTTGCACCAGAAAAACACTTAACCAACTTGCCTAAAAATGCGTGTGGGTCTAATTCAACACATTTACATTTATCTACACACACACACACACACACACACACACACACACAGACACAGACATTTGCAGTGCAGATACAAATTTGAAGCTTTACTTGAGGCGTTATTTCATCTTATATCGAGTAGCGGGTTGGTCACCAAACCATAAACCGGTTCGAGTTGTGTATCTTATGGATACGTAGTGCTAGTTAAGCTATTGGTTATTGCATTGGTTGGCCGATTTACACACATACATACCATATACCTAAGTTTATGCCCTACGTATTACTGTTTTGATATTGGTAGCTCTTTAAGGAAAGTAATTCGATTTAGCTATGGGAACATTTGAATAATTAAGGGTATAGTAAATGGAACTAATCTACATAATTTACTACTAAAATTTTTCAGTTTTTAGCATTAATTTCTTTCTTACAAATTACTGAATTTCTTACATTTCTTCTACTTTAAATACTATTTGAAAACCAAAGTTTGCCTAGAATCATGACTCTCAAACTGTATGCTTCGCTGCTCCAACTAGAATTCTTTCTTCTCCATTATAAGACACAAAAATACTTTATTGATTGCATAAAGACTATTATATTTTATTTATGTACGAGGTCTATTCAACTGTTTACATTTTGATAAAAACAAGACATAGCAAAGGTAGTCATGTTACTCTTTGAACAGACCTCGTAGATACTTGTCTATCGAAGTACATGTGTAAGAAATGTATCTATGAAATTGAAATCCAACAAGCAAACAACATACTCAATTCTACGCATTTTGAACCATTTTCGCCCGCAGACTTGATATGTGCCGTCGCACCTCCGCATTTGGTGAATGTAATCGCGGTACCGCAGGTAAAATCACAACAACAAAACCATCGAGCACAGCTACAACAATAATTTGTTAGCTGGCTGTGTACAATTAATGCGAAAATAGCAAATGTGCCAAAAGAAAAACAAAAACAAAAGCAAAATATCGTAACATTAAAGGCGGCAACCGTCTAGCCGTACCGTACCCAAAACCGTCGCTCCATCATCCAAACTCTGGCCAATTTTTAATTGAATTTCATGCACGTCTCTCTTTGTTTCTTGTCTTTGTCTCTTTGTCTCCTTGCTCTTTTTTCTTGCTTGAATCTCTACTGTGTTCACATTTCTAAGTGAACCTAATTTATGAGTCTCTTGTGTCGCACGCCTTTTGTACAGCCACAATTCTTCCTCTGAGAGCACAGAACCACTGTGCGCATGCGTCTATAAAACCATTTGGAAAGCTAATGCTGCCCAAACTGTACAAATATATGTTTCTATATCGTGTCTATACATATGTCTAGATACTCTTTCTGTATGATAAGCTCTGTTGTATCTATGTGTTCTTCCACTGAATGAAAATTTTGAAGCATTTCGACCACTGTGCCATATGCGAATTTATCACCAATGTGAATGAAAAGTGATGATAATTATTTGAAATTCGGATTACAGCTGAAAACAATATTTAATATAAAGAAGTAAATAATTCGCTGATTAATTTCTATAACACTTTTTATTAGTAATACTCTCGTACAGTTATCCGGTTTGTTCAGTAAATAATACAAATATTTCACATATTTAACATTTCTCTGCGCAAAAATTTAATGGTGCATTACTTCAATGTGATCTCTTCGGATACTTTCTGTCTATTTTAAATGATACATAATATTAATATGATCTCTTTAGATTCGCTAGTCTTTAAGCACTTTCTTTTTCAATTGAAGCTAACTTTTATATTAACAAAATTTGGTTTTTGGTTGGGCCTATAATTAGTTATTAATTAAGGCATAACTGCAATTGTAACTAACTTTCACACAAACAGTATTTAACCCTGCCACAACTTGTGGATCGCCCCGACACCTCATCATCAAGACTCTCTCATTCGGAGGCAGGTGAGGGAGCTGCTTTATATAATGTCACATGCTTGGCCTCAGGCGCACACAAAGTAGTGTTTAAACAGACATACTACCAACAAGTACATATACTTACTACTAAGGCAGTTATTATATAAAAACAAAAACAAAAACAGAAAAAAACATAAACATAAACGGCGTTTAGGCCATATCGAAAATTTTCGAAAGTAAAAGACAAATTGCAAAAGAGCCGAAGGCGCGATCCGGCTCTTATTTACATGTGTCTTTTATTTAATAACTGCGACAACAACAACAACAACAGCAACAAACAGCATTTGCGCATACTCGTACTAGTATTAGTACACACACTAGTCTAGTACGAGCTGCTAAAATTGTCAACTTCCCGTTGCCAGTCCACAACTAATTGCCACACTTTTTTGTAGGCTTCGCCTATGTCGGCGGCGCCTGTGTCGTCAACAAGCGCCTGGAGAAGGTGAACAGCGTGGCCATCATCGAGGACACCGGCGGCTTCAGTGGCATAATTGTGGCTGCCCATGAAGTAGGACACTTGTAAGTATCGTTGAGTGGGTCGTAGGATCCCTCCCAACCAGTTGGTATCTCCAGATTTGACCATATACCCTAAAGGCATCGGCTGATCATATAAGTTGTTATTCACATAGGAATTGTTAGATGATGGGAGAATTTTGAATTTAAATGTATTGCACACACTAATATATCATAATTATTGGGATTAGATTAATAGCAAACTCTTGGGATTTTTAACCTATTTAAATAAATCTAAAAGTATTGAAAGAGTTCCGAAAAATGTTCTTACGCGGCAAAATATATATATTTTGTATGATTTGTCCTCTATTTTAGGCCTTCTGTATTTGTATAGTAACTAATAAAAGTGTATGCTTAGATTATTTTGCATAGTAAAAATTATATCCGTTAAAAGGTTTAACAAACTGCTCTAGAAGCATACATAACATTTAAATACTAACTGATTCATCGAAGGTTTCTTTAATCAGCTCTAAAAGCAAACGCAAATATGCTACTTGACGCTAAACACACAAGCATAAGTTTAAATAGTAAAATATTGATTATTCAAAATACCAAAAAAAAATCAATAATCAATAAACGCCTCTAGATCGTTCATAGTTGATCTTGGTATAAATTTAAACAGTTGCAGGGTATATAGCTTTCGTACTACACAATCTTGGCTTTAATGGCTTCAAGATTTCTCACCTTTGGATTTGATTTTTTGTGGTCCGCTTGCACTCTATTTAAAGCCACGTCCGATGGAAAAAACTTCAATAATTTCCGGCGCATGTCTGAAAAACTTGAGTCGGCAGTTTGGAAACTAGTTTTTGCATTTCCGTTTGACATCATTCGGCGTGCAATTAATCAATTACCATATTTCTGATTTTTTTTTCTTGCAACTCAATCAACGAAACTGCTCCCTTCCTCCCTTGCTACCTTGCTCCCTGCTTGCAGACTGGGAGCCGTGCATGACGGTTCTCCCCCGCCCAGCTACTTGGGCGGACCGGGGGCACAGCGCTGTCGCTGGGAGGATGGCTATATAATGTCGGATTTGCGCCATACCGAAAGAGGTTTCCGTTGGTCCGCCTGCACCGTGCAGAGCTTCCATCACTTCCTCAAGTAAGTAGATGATTGTACTCAAATGTTGCTCATGACATCTCTAATGATGTTTCTTCCTTCTGCAGTGGAGACACCGCCACCTGCCTGCACAATGCACCGCACGAGGATAGTGCTCTGGGCAGATCCCTGCCGGGCACCCTGCTCTCCCTGGATGCGCAGTGTCGACGGGATCGAGGCACCTACGCCTGCTTCAAGGATGAGCGGGTTTGTGCTCAGCTCTTCTGCTTCGACGCTCAGACGGGCTACTGTGTGGCCTACAGACCGGCAGCGGAGGGTTCAGCCTGTGGTAACGGTTATGTAAGTAGTAGTAATGCGAATTATCTCAGTTGGAACTCTGGAGCTCTGTTTTATTCACCATACTTAGCACTGCTTGGACGGACGCTGTACCCCACTGCCCTCAAACATAATACCGGACTATGGCAATAACTATCGCCTGGTGTACAAGTAAGTACTATGTTTTAGTTAGTATCCTGGAGACTGTACTCCGTAGTTGGTTGTGCGTAGAGTTTAGAGTTCTGATAACTTATTTCGAAACTAGAAATAAGAACAAAGTACATAAGAACACGCAAGAATATTAAATTTTAATATGCAACCCTTTTGAACCTTTACAAATATCAACAACAACAAACAACAAACCACACAACAACACCCATCACAACGACAACAACAAAACAACAACAACACCAATCAATTTATACACACACACAACAACCACAACAATTGCAATGTATCATATCTAGTAAAATCAACAAGAATCAAAATGATGCAAACTCCGAAACGACAGAAGACGTTGAGAATAGTAGTGAGGAGATCGAGTCGCAGGAAGATGACTCCCAAGTCGATAACGATAACGATAACGACAACTCCAATGATGATGATGGCGGTCGAGAGGAGCAAGATCAAGAGCAAGACGACCAAGCCGAGGGCACCATTAGTAGTGACGAGCAAGAGGCCAATCAGCATGATAACAACATACAACAAAGCTCAGCTGCTGCTGCTGCTGCTGCTGCCGCTGAGACCCCGACAGCAATACCAAGAACAGCGACAACAGCAACAGATCAAAACAAACGCAAATCGTTTGAATACCTGCGGCAACTGTACAGCATAGACAACGATAACGATAACGATAACAGTAACGGTAACAATCATTTGGCATTACACAACACTCAAAACAATGGCCGCGTTGTGGTCAAGACGCACACCAGCAGCAGCGTCAGCAGCAGCATCGGCAGCTCACACTACACGCCAACAACATCTACAACAACAACGCCAACAACAACACAAACACCAAATATATTTCAAATTTACACACATGAATTACGCAAACAAATCGAATACTATTTTCACCTGCTGCAAGAACAGCAGAAACAGCAACAACCACAGTCGAAAGTAGCGTCCCATGAGCAATATTCTATTCCCCTGGTACACAAACAAATTACCAATTATAGTGCCACCAGCAACAGCAACAGCAACAGCAACAACAGCAACGGCGTAAAAGAACAAAGCAGCAACAGCAACAGCAGCGGAGAGGGCAACAACAAGCGACAACAGCAACAACAGGTGGATGAAGAAAACGAGGCCAATGCCGGCATTGAGATCAATGAAGCAATTGAGCGGCAAAAACGTAAGTTTCTTTTACAACAACAACAGCAACAACAACAACAATCAAGACACTTGACAACACTGCATCAACTACAACAACAACAACAAGTGGCAACACCAACAGCCGCAACAGCAACACCAGCAGCCAAAGCAACCTCCATGCCAGCGACAGCAACAACATCATCAACAGCAACAACTGCCAACACTGTGAAAACAACATCGATATTCGATGCCTATTTGAAAAAGCTGCAGGCACTGCATTTACCAACACTGGACGGTGTGGTAACCGCCACCACCACATCGGTGTCCACCTCAGTGAGCTCATCGGTGGCAAAGGCCGGCAATACACCACAGCAACAACAGCCACAACAGCAACAACAACATAACTTTGATGGCAGCTCGTTTCTGAAACGTACGCCGAATCGCAGTAGTATTTTACCATACAAAAACAGTAGTATTAAACCTAGTAGCAATAGTCATAACTATAGTCAACAACAACAACAGCTACAAGAGCAGCAACAACAACAACAACAACAACAACAACAACTGACATCGCCTGCATATGTGACAAACTACATTGGCGACAACACCAACAACTTGCCAGCGGTGTTGGACAATGAACCAAGCACAACAACAACAACAACAGCCATACAGCAACTAATACAACAACGACAACAACAAGTACAACAACAGACCACAACAAACCGCACCACAACGCCCAAGAAACCCAAAATCAAGACACAAAAACTGATACGCCGCACACGCATCATGTAATACTCCATTTAAAGTAAATAAACCAATTCATTCGAGCGACAGCAACACTGGAGCAACACTGTCGCTGCTATTGCTACTAAATACTAAAAACACACACCAATATACGACAACAAAAATACTGCGTGTAACTGCAACTGCAACAACTTTTCAACACTGCGCATGCAGCAGTTGCAACTGTCTCCTCATGCCTCCCACTCACCCTCTACATACAAACAGAAACACGCACACACTGAAATCTATGTATAACCGAAACCCCCGCCGATCCGATCCGATCTGATTCGATCTGATCCGATTCGATTCGATCCGATTCGTTTCCGATCTGTTTCATTTGCAACCTCGTGCGGTAAGAAAAAGCAAAGCAACCTATTCCGTAGTCTAAAGCTTCGCCTTAAACCTTTGCGAAAAGGCATTATTCTAAATTTAGTGGTTTTTGATATATACTACATGCAATACAATACATACATTCCATAGTGTAAACTCGTATAATCGGTATAATCGGTAATTGAGGCTTGCGGATACAACCACAACCACAACCAATTCGCATTCGTAATTGGCCATTTAGTCTTAGATAATATTGAACTTAATTTAAGCATTTGCCGCATGACTACATACAATAAAACTCTCGTTATTTGAGCATCTCGTATACATTTGCATTCTATACTCTAATTTAATCATAGTACATTATTTTGGGTGTTCACTGTAGTTGCCCAAAACGTAGTGCTTGAATCGTAGTTCTTAGCATGAACATTTAGCGTAAGCTCTGCTATGCCTAATTTAAAGAAAGCTCTCGCTCTCTCTCATGTAATCGTAACGTTGCTTTGGATTTGATTTTCGATATGCATATCGACAACAATCGATATCACAAGAGATTATCCTGAGGAACTCTTCACACACACATACGCTCGACTATCATCGAAATGCATCGCTGATACTAGAAACCATTCAAATGCAGCAATTTCTAACGCTCGCCCTGTCTTTCGATATTGCATTATACCAAAAAATAATCAAAAAAAATACAAAAAACACCTGCATAAAAACCAATACAGAAACAAATTGGTACACACATACACGCATACCGTCACACATACACACACCAACGCTCTCACACATACTATACCCCACCCACACATTCAAGCAAATCAAAGGTAGATCTAAGTCTCCACTCTGATACTCTGATACTCTGATCAATTGCAATGGCATGGCGTTATATCGACTAAAAACTGATTAAATACTACTATTTACGCATTTCCGCATACTAAAATCAAGTATACGCAACCCGAGCGGCAACAAAAACAATTTGGCTATTGGAACGCATGGAATATGGAACACAATTTGAGAATGGCACATAAAATACACTCAACAGGCGGCGCCACTTGCCACAACTCTCTTAAGGCCATAGAAATAAAACAAACAAACTGCAAACATTTCTCATTTTTGCACGCCTAACATATATACATACACGTCGATCTGTAATTTCCATGGTATTAACTTTTTTCTGTGTTTTGTTTCGTTTTTTACGGCGTTCTTAGTGGTTAACTGGAAGCTGTTTCCGTTCTAGGCCGGCAGAGGGCGCAGAATCGTTTGGATTTGGATTTGGCAGATGTCGTTTGGGTTATTGCCATTGAAATTTGGGCGAATGAATCAGCTTGCAGTTAAAGAAATTGTGTTTTAGATAGAATTTTTTATTATTATTTTGATTTGTATTAATATTATAAACACTATTGATTTGTTTTTAGTTGTAGACGCAACTAATTTAATTACTTTCTTGTTAAAGTTAAACGAAACCCGCGGACAAAGTAAGAGAACAAAATTTACTTACGTTTATTATTTATGTATGATTTGAACGCACTCATATTAATGTTATGTAGTGCATTTTGTATATAATATCTGCTCTGTAAAGTCTACATACATATCATATACTTTTCATTCATCTTTTGGCATGCAAACATTTACAATTTTGATGCAATAAATTATTCCTAAAGAGATTTCCAATTTTCCATTGTGATAAATGATAATTTGTATACTTAACTAAAAATATTTATCTTCTTTAGAAAATTGTTTGAGAAACGTGTGAACATTTTATACTTATACGTAGCCGTACTTTGCCTACTAGAAAAACTTACAATTTCCATACATTGTTGAAATTAAATATGTAGAAAAGTTGTGCATTGTTAATGCGAACAAAATTCATTAATTATTGCATTACCTTATCGTTTTAAGCATAATGTAGTTTATCCGTAGCTTAAGTCTTAGATATTGATAACTGGAAATCGATTAAAGTGAAACTGTACATTTATCACACACACCAAGTATAATTTAAGTTTATACATAATAAATATATGTAGTATAAAAATCAAACTTTCGACTATTGATTCTTTTGGATCAGACTTATGAATAGTCTTGACGACAGGATTCATCCTTATTTTATTTTCAGAGATATTCGACGGAAAAAAGATTAAATACCAATACCGTGTAATAAATCAACTGTTTTTACTATTTTTGAATAAAAATATAATTGAATTTTTCAAATATTGTATTGTTGGATTTTTTTAATTTTTAATTTGGAAACGCCTTGTCGCTTTAGAGATACAAATTGAAGTTAATATAAGTATGATATTTTTCTAGTGGTTCATATTAAATTGTCTGTCCGAGAACACATTGATGAAGCGGAAACTACACCAACATATGGCGATAAAGCATTTGTTATAATTCTTAGTGAAACACAAAGTGCTACTGCATTGCTTATCTAATCGAATGAGTCCAAGTAAATTACGCACAATAAACTACCCAACACTCAAAGCAAAAACTTTGTTTTTATTGTAAAATATTAAAATAATCAAAATAGTAATTTAACCCAATAATGGTGTAATTTCGGGAATTGTATAGAAGTCAGGTTATCCTCTTGGGGCAAGCTAATAGCAATCCAGACTTAAAGGTGATCTCTATAAGAAGTTTTACTTAGAAGGTACTGGCAAGTAGCGATTATAGGTGACCAGGTTCTTGACCAAGGCGGCTACGGAAAGCATGCACACCATTCCGGCGGGCATTAGTTTTCCGGAACGGTTCCAACGAGCGCCCATTAAACCCGCTAGAAACAAGGATGTTCCCAATTGCAGCATGGGACGAGGCGGATCCCCTGAGTTTAGATGGGCGCCATAGCCCAGCAGTGCTCCAAAAGCCAAGCCGGCGCCAAGCGAAGGCACGGACCCTGTTTATCGAGTGTAGATTTGATTATTTTGATGGGATTTTCGGATTAATCGGTCAAAGTGCAAGTTGGCATGATATTTGTGACCTCACCTGCTTTCGCATAGCCCATAATCCCGCCAGCAGCCACTGTGGCAGCATACACATAGCCGAACCAGTCTACAGGCATGATATTAGGCGTTTCTAAACAAATACAATACAATAAGCAATCAGTTAACAAATTTTTAAGCTCAACGTTGAGTATTACCAAGTTGTTTTGGTGCGGAGAAATGCAATCATAGGCATACCAACAATGCTGTTGAACCATCGAGGCGCTATCGATACTATCGATGGTACTGGCTGCGGCTAAATCGATATTTATTGTCGTTGGCTTCGATAGTGTAGCGTGCGTTGACAATAGAAATAATTAAAAAATGTTAGTCTTTAATTATTAGCTAAATAGAATTAAACGTTTAACAAATCTCCATTTTTTTAAATTATTAAATTTAAATTTAATAGTTATCTTTATATAACAAATGGTATAACAAAATTGTTATCCCAAATTATAGTTATTTTTGTTTTGTTTGCTGTTCATTTTCAAGTTTGTATGTACATATATATTAATATATGAATAACGATATAGCGATACTATCCAGGTTTTAATTATTTATATTAGCTTTAAGTTCCAAATATACAAACTACAACTCTGAAACCGGCTAAATTGGCAACGCTGGCTTCTACACAACATATATCGATATGCAATGAAAATTGTTGAAATGCCGATAGTGATATATCGATACGAACACAGACACATCCCTGCGCACGCATTTTGGGGCGCATAATTTTCAGCGAAAAAAGTAGAAAAGTGAAATAATTACAATAATTAATAGCGAAAATTAACCGTAATAGCCAACCCAGCGCTGTAAACAACGTAAACTGCAAGTGATACCACACATTTAGCGGATTATAGCCGAAACGCAGCATTTCCGGCGTCCGCTTTGATTGGTTATTGAATTTTCCATTTGCACGTCGGCGTTTTGCGAAAAATTTGCTGAAAAGAGCAGAAGGAAAACCAGATATTAAGAGGACAAGACATTGAGCAGCCAAGTACTTCCCGAATCGATCCATTATGAGCGACTTTCAGGCGCAGCAGACGAGTTTAAGCCAATCGCAGGCATTGGCAGCTGCCATACAGCGTGCCAAGCAGGTAAGAGGAAGACGCCAGCCAGGGCAGCTTCAATAGTTCGTCACTGTTGCCAACTAAGCTTTTTTCCCGCCAGAACCGGCTGCTTCTAAAAAGCGTTTGCTAGTAGAATTGTAAATTATTTTAATTTCTAAATAGTTTAGCTTTTTCTTAAATTTTAGAATCATAGGCCTGTTTTTATCAGTTCGATCGGTATTATATATATTAAATATATATTATTATAACACCTTTAATTTAAAGCTTTGTTGTGGACTTTTTTATTTCGCTTTATTTTTGTGCTCTTTCCGCCAAAAAGGCAACACTGACCATAACGTCTATTTACCGGACTAATAACTGTTGTTGTTTACACAGATTGCCGCTAAGATTCAGCCAAACCCGCAGCAGTCGCAAGGAGGCTGCGACGGTCCCTCCGGCGGAGGAGGAGGCGGCGGAGGCGGCAACAGCTTCAAGCGGCACAACGACGAGGGCGACAGCGGCCCCGACTGCAAAAGGTCGTTTGGCAGCCCGGATTACGGCCAGAACAACTCGAACATGAGTAGCGGCAGCGGCGGCGGCAGCGGAGGCGCCAACATGACGCAGGCCATCGCACAGGCAGCCGCCGTGGCGGCTCGACTGGCCGCCTGGCCAGCGTCCACCTGCGAAGAGCAGGTGCGCATCCCGGAGAGCATTGTGAACGCCTTCATGGGCCGCAGCGGCAGCGATACGCTGAGCCACATTGAGGCGGAGTCGGGCGCCAAGCTGGAGCTGCTGCAGGATCAGGAGCGGGTCATCACGCTGCGTGGCTCTCGCGAGAACTGCACCAAAGGGCGGGAGATGATGCAGCAGATGGCCAATCGAAACGGCAACGGCGCCAGCTGCGAGGTGCTGCTGACCATCAATATGCCGCCGCCAGGGCCCGGGGGCTATCCGCCCTATCAGGAGATTATGATTCCTGGCGCCAAGGTGGGCCTGGTCATTGGCAAGGGCGGGGACACCATCAAACAGCTGCAGGAGAAGACCGGAGCTCGCATGATCATCATTCAGGACGGTCCCAATCAGGAGCTCATCAAGCCGCTGCGCATCTCCGGTGTGCCCCAAAAGGTGGAGCACGCCAAGCAAATGGTCCTGGATCTCATTGCCCAGAAGGACGCACTGGCTCAACAGCAGGGCGGCCGCAGTGGTGGTGGCGGCGGAGGAGGCGGCGGCGGCGGTGGCAACTCGGATCAGGGCTTCAATAACTTCAACAACGGCAACGGCGGCGAAAGCGTCGAGGTCTTTGTGCCCAAGATCGCTGTGGGCGTGGTCATTGGCAAGGGAGGCGACATGATCAGAAAGATTCAAACGGAATGCGGCTGCAAGCTGCAGTTCATTCAGGGCAAGAACGACGAGATGGGGGATCGACGCTGCGTCATCCAAGGCACCCGCCAGCAGGTGGAGGACGCCAAGCGCACCATCGACGGACTGATCGAGAACGTAATGGTAAGAAATCCTTATACCCAAGAGTTGCAAGTTGGCTTCTATATCATTGCTCCGTCGACAGCAACGCAACGGCATGAATCGCAATGGCAACAATGGAGGAGGCGGTGGCAATCAATCTGGCGGGGATTCCAACAACTCCAACTACGGCTATGGTTACGGCGTGAATCATGCGCAGGGCGGACGCGAGGAGATTACCTTCCTGGTGCCCGCCTCAAAATGTGGCGTAAGCTTCAGTTGCTTCAGTGGCGCCTGGGCATCTCTTTTCATCCTAATTACTTTTCTCACAGATTGTCATTGGACGTGGCGGCGAGACGATCAAGCTGATCAATCAGCAGTCGGGCGCGCACACTGAAATGGATCGCAACGCCAGCAATCCGCCCAACGAGAAGCTGTTCAAGTCGAAGGGCAGCACGGACCAGGTGGAGGCGGCGCGTCAGATGATCTCCGAGAAGATCAACATGGAGCTGACCGTGCTCTCACGCAAGCCCATCAGCGGCGGCGGTGGCGGAGGAGGAGGAGGCGGTGGTGGCGGCGGTGGCTCCAACAACGCCCATCACAATCAGCAGCAGGGCGGCTACGGCGGCAACCAAATGCAGGATCCGAGCGCAAATGCGGCCGCAGCTTATCAGCAACAGCAGCAGCAGCAGCCTTGGAGCGCCTACGGCCAGCAGGGGGGCTGGGATCCCGCTGCCGCACAGCAGCAGCAGCAGATGGCCATGGCGGGCCAGGGGCAGGCGGGCGCAGCTGGCGGCCAGGACTTCTCGGCACAGTGGATCGAGTACTACAAGTAGGAAATGAAAAATGAAATAACCCTGCCAGGTTGCATGCTAAAACTTCTGATTGCTTTACAGACAAATGGGCTGCCACAGGGAGGCGGAGCTGATCGAGCAGCAGATGAAGGCGAAGCTGTCTGGCGGCGTTGCAAGTGCCCCACAGCAGGCTGCACAGCCGCAGCAGCAGCAGCAGCCGCAACAGCAGCAGCAGGGCGGCGGCGGAGGGGGCGCCGACTACAGCGCACAGTGGGCCGAATATTATCGTAGCATAGGCAAGGTCGACGAGGCGGAGGCGATCGAAAAGACCCTCAAGAATAAAGTAAGGCATTAGTGTTAGCCACTCGATTAATTGATTTGTCAATTCCACAAGTTTTCAATTCCAAACGCAAATATACAATGATTTTATATTCACTCTCCCTGTTTTGCTTTTTAGTTGCAACAGAACGGCAGCAGCTCTGGCGGCAACAATGCTCAGAATCCGAACCAATCCAATCCTAGCCAGCAGCAGCAGCCAGGCGCCGCCCAAGGAATGACCCCCAGCCAATACGCACAATACTCGCAGTATTACGCTGCAGCTGCTGCGGCGGGTCACGCTCAAGGGGCGCCACAGCCGCCGGGCGCTGGGGCAGGGGGCAGCGGGGGTCCGGGCGGATACCCAGGCGGCTATCCGGGTGCTGGTTACGGTGGCTACCCCGGAGGCAGCGCAGCTGCTCAGAAGTCGCACAAAAATGACAAACATTGAGATTAGAGAGAGTTGGAAGAAAACCGGAAGCGGAAGTAGAAGTGGAACCGGAAGCGGAAGCGGAGGAGGTGCCTTGCCATGAGGTGAGTAGTTGTTGGGCGTCCAAATCGCTCCATGCGTTAATCCATTCTCGATCTTTGCTCTCTCGATAATTGCCTTCTCTATATAATTGCAATTTTTGTCTTTTGCTTTGCCTGCTTTCGATTATCTCTATTGTTTTGTCGAAATATATATCGTATATTGTTTCGTATTGCCTATTACAATACTATATAGTTCTATATACTTGTTGGTATGTATCTGTATGTATGTGACCTAACCAACTCTCTCTTTCCCATGCGTAACCAACTCTTTGCAGTGAATCATTTCAATTGTTCTGTTCTACTATCCCACATATGTCTTTTATCCCTAAAAATATTAGCAGATTGTAAGCCAAATCGGAGCCGCAACCGCAACGAGTTCCAGCAACTGTTCATCATCAATCAGTCAATCAATCAATTTGCACACTTGCAGTCCTGCAGCGTCTCGTGTCCCGGCCGATTCTGTTCATGATTATGCATATATATATATACACCATATTGTTTAATTAATTATTATTATATGCCAATTATATTGGCGCCCTTATTTTATCTGCCTATTTATAAAACTATCCCTAGCCCTAAGCGAACTTTGCCTGAAATAATCAACGTTCTAATTACAATACAAATCTGAAATGATGTTGCAATAGACCTTGCAACACACACACACACACACACACACAATTAACTTTTGGGGCAACACAAAATCGGTCTATGAATATTGTATTTCTTCGATTCTTACACATATATACCATTATCTGGTCGTCAATTTAGGCAAGAGAGCAGACAAATAACAAATAACATTAACACAGATACAAATATACCTAGTACATTTTAAACTTAGCTTAGCGTTAAGACATCCATATGCATAATATAATACTACGATCAACGTTCCAACTGATCTGGTAAGCTCTTTCGCACTGTAAACCAATTAAATCGAACAAAACCCTAGGATAATGCAATTTTTTTAACTCCGCTCAAATGCAACTGGTTTGATCAGAAACGATACGATATATACTATATATATATATAAATTATATTGCGGTTTATCGACTACAAATTGTTTAATCCATTTTTGTTTTCATATTTCAGTTGAAGACGCAGCTTAAGCTTAGCCATAAGATATCGTTTTGATATTTGTTTGATTTCAGTTCAATTGGAACTCCAAGGGTCCGAACTTAGCTTGCATGCACTGTAGGCGAAATCCTCTTGTGTTTCTTTACCTATTCGATAATATATATATATTTAACAATATTAATACCTATAACTGACATTAACTTTAACTGAACTTTGGTAAGATTCTGGATTGAATTTTGATTGAATTTCGCGCACATTTTGAACCATCTGATTATGTATATGTATCTGATAAACATGTTCCCCTCTCTCTCTCTATATATATATAAATATAAATGTATGTACTTTCAGAGGACGTTCAGTCAATCGAGAGTCAGAACTTAGAAGAATTAATGCTAATTGCAAATAACAAAAATAATTAAATGAAACTTTGATAAGTATGCGTATACAAAGTATATATAAGTGCGTGAACCTTGGTAAGATCATATTCTTCCCTTGTTATAATTGAATCGAATATTTTGAACCAACAATTATAAAATCAACCAATTGATAGCATACCATATTATATACTTATACTCGATGCTCTACTTATATTTATACATTTAGTACGCAATAAATAGTCGTAAGTTTTATGTCTCTTTGCTGATGAATTAATGTGGCAACAGCTGAATAATACAATATATATGCAACCTCTCTAATGAGTATAATACCTATATAATATCTATATATCCGTAATATTTGTACAAGCAAGTGGGTCAGCCTCAACTCTTTGGCCCACGGAACGATTGAATAAACACTTAATACAATATACTATTTATATTTACATAAAAATCCATTACTAAACTATGGCATCGGCATACTGCATACATACCGACCGATATATCTCGATATGTATGTATATACCGGTGCGTCTTATGCGTTTCTTTTGATAATTATACTGACACTTTCATCCTATCAATATATACATATTTTGAAAATCGTTTCTGAGCGTATTTTCAGATCAGTTGGGATCAGATGAGAAGATCTAGGGATGGGCTTTTGCTTTTGTTCTTGGGTATGTAGCTGGTCTATCAATACATTTACCTTGAAACATTGAATATATACTGAATATTGATTATACCTATACCTATGCCTATATATAATTGTGTCTTCATATATACATATATATATATTTAAATATGCCTAATCTTATATGTACATATATATTCGTTATTGTAATACTGCTGATAACTTTCTCTCGCTCAATATATTATATATATATTCGATCCAACATACAACCATATGTGACATGTACATATATAATTCTCTATATATCCCAATAGCCAACGATCTCAACACCCTTCCAACGCTGAGCTACCTCCAACTGAACCTAATCTCAATCTATGATAACTTTTATCCGTTTCAAAGTATCATTTGTTTGCGATCTATGCGGTTTATATTACCTAAAATTACTCTTATGATTATTATCTTCCGATATACTAGCTATATTTAGGTACAGTTGTTTCAAAATACCAGCTCTACTGATTTCATTTGATATAGATAGATTTGAGCGTTAGTCTAGGCACGGGAAGTTGGATTTTTCTTAAAATTTCAGACATGTTGCCAGCTATACGTGATATCCATGCATCTTTAAGGGGTAAGTATACCTATTTTTACAGTTAATAGTGCCGATAATTGCGAATACAGGTTTGGGTCAATATCAAGCCGTTAATTTCGCAATCAAATGATATTTTTGAAATTGACATATCTTTGTTTATATTTGATTTAAATCGTATATCTGCGCTGATCTATTTCCAGGGCCAATTGAGCAGTTATCAAAATGAATTTAAACTAAGTCCTCATTCAATACATGCCATATTTCAACCATTTGATTTAACACTAATTTTTAAAATACGAAAATGTATCTATTTTTATTTGAAATACTTTACCTTTAATATGTTTGTTGACCTTTCCGAAACTATAAAAATTTCTTTTTTTCAACCTATATGTTACAGCTTCTATCCACCAGTCATCTATCTGGCAGATTTAGTATTACATAGTGCCCTAAAATATATAAATATTACTTTTAAACATTGCCGAATTTTTCAATAAACTGCTTTCTACAAAACAAAACAAAATACCAAGACCGAAAAACGTCTATTCTTGAAAGGAATTTAAATTTATTTTACGCCCGTAGATAATTCTTCTGGTGACCCATTAAAAAAAACACTGATTGTTATTTTTCATGATCGCGATATATAATATTGATATACATACATGCTTTTCTGCTCGGCTGTTTTTATTCGTTTCCTTAGACAAATATTTAAAGTTAGAACAAAATATAGCCCCATATGGGGGTTTAAAAGATCGTTTCATAAATTCTTGACGAGTTCATAAACATTATGCGTTTTTTCTTTATTCTTCAGTTTTGTTTTATTGTGTTGCTTATGGTTTTTGAGTTTTTCCTTTGCTACAAGAAACGTACATTGAGATGTTTACAAGTATATATTTATCTGTGGTTATTTTTAAAACATTTAGCTTTACTTTGTTTGGTTTTCTCTTAATGTTTGTTTATTTACGTTAAATTTTACATCAATTTGCGATAAACTTGCACTGTTTGCATTTCATATGTGTGTGTGTTTAGTTAGATCTATGAGTTCTAGTTGTCTATGTGAATTGCCGCTCTACCAGAGAAACCTGCTATACGTCTATCAATAATTTACGAAGGCCAAGTCAAAGAAGGACGAAACCAAAAAGGAATCAGCAGATATAATGTTAAATGATAGTGAAGATCTTAGAATAGTGTAACTACTTTCAGTTACACGTTGAAGTTACTTTAGTTTCAGTTTGTGTTTTGTTTTGCAACCCTGCATCTCTTGTGTTATCGATAGAATTTGGTGATCAAAAAGTGATCGCAACTTCAACGTGTAAACCCGACCTAACTCAATGAAAAATATTACGCAATTTCGTATGAATTTCGTTCCATGAACTTGAATAACTTGTAACCTGCGCTTAATTTGAAAACAATTATTTTCTAGATTCCACTATATCTCTCATCCCACCCCTTCACACACTATTTGAATTTCTTGGCCAAAACGTTTGGAATTTCAGTTTGTAATATTGTTCTTTCTTCTTCTTTTCTTTTTGTACTGCTGCCAGTGTGTGAATTCTAGTTATCTTTCTCGTGTAGATTTTGTTTATTATTTATCATCATCATCTTTGCTTAATTTAAAATACATAATTTCGAACGTCAAAATAATCAGCGCTACGTCTATAATGTGTATCTCTTGTTTCTTTTTTACATTTGTGTTTCCGGTTGCTTTGCTTTGCTTCGCTTATCTTAAAAACTACACACATTCTGTAGAGCCGCTTGAGAGTGTGGGAATTCGTAAGAAAACTGAATAAGAATAAAAATTACATTAGATATATACATATATATTCACAATGCATATATGGGGTATATAACTGTCTCTCCTAGCACATGATAGAAAAAGAACATCATCTGTTTTGGGTAAAGTTTTAGTTACGTTTCAAAGAGTACAAATTATAGGCTTTCATGAAATCTAATGGGGTTGGATTTGGGTCTGGATTGGGGTTCGTGTTGCAACAAATATGTTTCGCTCTTCCGATTTCTCTGTTGTTCTCCATGCTCCTCGGGGTTTGGTTCAACGTGTGCTGCTCGCTGGCCCATCTTCAGGCTGTGCTGCCCTCCTCCCATTGTGGTTTTATGTGGCAATTAACTGCAGGGGGAATACGAACAGATTAGAAATAAATTTAATAGACTTCTGGGTATATGGATTATCTACCGCTTTAACTGTGGCTTTGATAAAGTCCTTTTTATCAGTTAGATCGAAGTCCGGGTATTTAGCATACACCTGTTTGCAAACTGTTTTCATTGTAATCTCTTCGAGATTGGCTTTATCCAAGATTTCTTTGACATATCCTCGTATTTGTTCGTCCTGAAACAAAACAAACATCATAATTACACTAAATGCAAAATGGCAAAAAGAATGATGATATTCATAGCAATAACTATTAATGAAAATTAATATAATATAGTTAGGATTTGATGATAAATAATATAGCATAATATGGATATTTAGATGTATCGGAAAGTATTTAAATTGTTATTTTTAGTCAAGTTGATTTCATTATTAAATTACTTTATCCTTGAGGTAAAAAGCGTTAACTACAAAATATCAATATAGAAAATAATTCAGAACAGATTAAACTATTAACGATGGATGATGATAAACTGATGATATGGAATATATATTCTTATATGCGACTCTTTACCGTTGGGAATGCCTGTTTTCCTTTTTTGTTTAATGGTTCGTCCTCGTCGGACTCATCTTTGTCATCGACATCCTCCTCGGACGATTCCTTCTTTGATTTCTTCGGTCGTCCAGCGGCTGTTAAATGGGAAGTTGAAATTAAATTAATTAATATATAATTAATATTATATATTGACAGGCTTACCCTTTCCAGCTGGTTTTGACTTGTTGTTAGCTTTGCTATTTTTCGCAGGCGCAGGGATCTTCTTATTCTTTTTGGGAGGTTCGTCCTGTAATTTGGGCATGAGATTTCTGCTCTTTTGTAATGACAATGGATCACTTACCTCACTTGGCTCACTGCCAAATTCCGACTGTTCCTCCTCCTCGTCCTCCGATACCTCCTCCTCCTCGCTCTCTGAATCTTTGCGCTTTCGCGCGGA
Organism: Hypselothyrea guttata; assembly: GCA_035045125.1. Taxonomy (NCBI): domain Eukaryota; kingdom Metazoa; phylum Arthropoda; class Insecta; order Diptera; family Drosophilidae; genus Hypselothyrea; species Hypselothyrea guttata. Next base: position 377,091 of record JAWNNJ010000066.1, read on the forward strand.
TGCAGCGCGCCCGCGTCCGCGTCTGCCAGCCGAAGCGCTAGCTGCGGAACGTCCCCGCTTGCCAGGAGAGCCGCGTTTGCGCTTGGGCACCTGTTGGGAATCAAAATGCAGTGATAAGTAATGCAGGAATTCATGAGTTTAATTTCTAGTGCACTCACATCGCTGTCGGCATCAGACAGCTCCGACTCCTCCTCATCTTCCGAGTCGGAGTTTCTTCGACGACTCTTGCGCGACGGTCTGCCGCGACTGCCACGAGCTGCCGCTTTGCGAGCAGATGATCCTCCGCCACCGCCACCGCCTCCGCCACCACCTCCGCGTCCTTCAGAGTCCGAATTGCCCGAGGGATTGTACTGCAGATGGAGAATAAACCTTAGCTAAATATATATTGTATTAAACTATATAGACGTACATCCGAGCCAGACTCCGAGTCATCGTTTCGTCTTCGCTTGGGCACTGCGACTTTCTGCTCGCTCTCATCGGTGCTGGATAGATCTACGTATGCCGACATTTCTGACGAAAGTGGAAAGAAAATGTGTGATTATTTCCGGATTATTTGGAGGGTGAGAATTGCGCTTACTTTTGCCTGCAGTGGCACGCTTTGGACGCCCGCTGGAATTGCGTGCGGAGCCCCTGCCAGGTGGAGCGCCGCCTTTGCTGCTCTTGCGTTTCTTGTCATCCTCACTGGCTGCCTCCTCGTCTTCATCCACATCGTCGTCGTCTTGTTCCTCCTCCTCCTCGTCGCCCTGCTCCAAGCAGAGCGACTCGTCTGGCTCCATGAGGAATTTGAGCACGCGCGCCGTTATCTCCTCCTTGCTGCCCTTGCGATCCAGCACGAGAATCTCGCAGATGTTGCGCATCGCTTTGTTTTCCAGTTTTTTGATAGACTCGAATTTCTTTTTGAACTCGGGCGAGTCCTTGGCGAACTCGAAGCCAGCAAAGGAGCGTAGATTCTTTTTAACCACATTGTTCTTGCCCTGGGCACCGAAACAGATCTGCAGAGGAATCATTAAGTATTAGTATATATATAGATATCTCGAGTTGGGTGAACACTTACGGCATGCAGCGCCTGGAGCCCGTCCACGCGAGTTTTGTTAATATTCTCATTGATGCGATCGATCTCGGCCAAGGCAACGACGTTCTCGTCATCCTCGGCCACTTCATTGTTCTTATCGAGGCCGTCTCCCTCATCTCCCTCGTTGTCCACCTTGCCGTTCTTGGTCTTCAGATCAGCGTTCTTGGCAGCTGCAGAAGCTGACGATTTCGACTTTGCACCATCGGTGGAATCAGTTTTCTTCTTGCCCGTTGACGACTTTTTGTCCTCGTCCTCGCTGGCCGACTCCTTGGCATCCTCCTGCTGCTCCTCCTCATCGGCATCCTCCTGATCCTCATCATCATCCTGATCATCATCTGCATCTTCATCAGCCTTTGCTGCCTTCTTGGCGCCGTTGTTGCTGATTTTCTTTGTGGCTGCTGATTCATCTTTTGTGTCCGACTTCTTGCCCTCTGGATAATTAAAAGAATTGCAATTAAATCATTAAATAAAATTTTTATATAAAATATTGTTTTGAGTTCAAGTAGAATTTAATTTAATCTTTTATATAATTCTTTAATTATATATTTTTAATTTTAATTGAAATTGGATTAAAATGAAGTTAAATTAAAATTGTATATCATGCAATGCTTTTTTAAATTCATTTAGGATTTAAGTAGAATTTATTAATTAAATTAAATTATTTGTTGAGTCAAAGTAATAAATAAAATTGATTGCATTAAAGTAGCATTTAACTAAAATTTAATGTCATTCAAAGCATATAACATATTAATTGAATAAAAGTAGGATTTTATTAAATTTTTATATCATCCAATACTTTTAAAATATTTTCTTCAATTAAAGTAGAATTTTAATAAATTTTTAAATCATGCAATGCTTTTAAAATATTGTCTTGAATTAAAGTAGAATTAAATAATAATAAAAATGTCTTCGTTCTTGGGAAGTTCCATGGCATGTAAGTTTGGGGCGCAGGGAACTATGAAACCAGAAGTGTTAATTTGCCTTGGATCTTAACTATACCGAAACCATATCGTTCAGGGTTAGGTATGAACAATTACCAAGGTTAAAAGGCGCTTTTTGCCCATTGTTATCTATTCCGCAATTTTTATGAATTTTATAAAAACTGTACACACTGGAAAGAGAGCAATTTCTTTATTCCAGAATCTCTTGCTCTCTGCGGATTTCGAACCGCGGTCCGCCGCATGAAAGCGTGGAAGAGAATGCGCGCGAGACTCGAGACGGCGACGCCACGGCCGACGCAGCAGCGAAGCCGACGAACGAGGCATATGAAGCGAGAGCGAATTAAATTCGCCGCGGTTCGTGAAACGCGCGCAAAATTCATTTTATGATTTTTGTTTTTCTTACTCTTTCTTCACACACACACATATACACACGCACACACACGCACTGGCTTTATCCATGTGTTTGTTGTGTTGCTTTATTTACCTGCATTGAGAGTCGGCGCTGCCTCTGCATCGTTTTTCTTATTGGCGACGTCATCGGTCGCGGGTGGCGACGCAGCATCGCCCTCCCCCTGCTGCTCCTCTTTCTCATTCTCCCTCTTCTTCACCTGCTCCGACTGCACCCCCTCCGCTGCACTATCCACAGCCTTTGCATCGCTGCCCAGCTTATCGGCGGCATTTTCTTTGGCCGCTGCCTCGGGCGCTATGTTGGCATCCTGGCAAAGATGGAAATACATAACACGTTATTATTAAATTGGACTTTATTATTGCATGTTTTTTTGAGCGTTTTCAGTATGTTTAAGTTTTAGTTTTAGTTTTTTTTTCTTTTGCGCTCTGCGTTTGGCGTTTGTGTGTGCGTGTCTATGGCAAAAGAGGCACGCTCGCTTTGTCACGCTCGCACTCACGCGAACTCGCGCACAGCGGAACATACATACAAACGCAACGACGCCATGTTTATACACACAAACGATGAAGAAGGGGGGAGAAGTGCGATTTGTCGCAAGCAATATTTGTTGCGCTTTATTTTGGCGTGAAATGCGACTGTTTACTGGGGTTTTCAAATGCGCGATCAGCAAACACACTTTTTTCTCAATTTTCCAATAATTTTCAATATTTTACGTACCATATTTTCCACTGTTTTCTCTTTTTTTTCGTCAGCCGACATGCTTTTTTAATGCTTATGTGTGTGGCATTAGCGATGGCAAAGCTTCAACAACTACTAGATGAAATTTCGTTATCGATGTCGCTTGTTTGAAAAATTTTCTGTTTACTAAGCAAAAGCAAATTTCAGTTTTATGCCAGCTTTATTAACCTTAATAGGCTTTGATAAAGCAACAATTTATGCAGCAATATTTCGGCGTTTATTGTTTAGTTGCGTATTAGCAAATCAATCGATAGTTGGCTATCGATTACCATTCACACGAGGACGCGGGCACAACAATTGCAATAAAAAGCGCGCGTAATCACACAAGCTGAATTAAAACAAAAAAATAAATAAATATTAAGCAAACACAAGAGCATAATGGGAATTTTGGGACTATCAAAGCTGATTGCCGATCTGGCGCCGCTGGCCATACGCGAGAGTGAAATCAAGAACTTCTTCGGTACATTACTCTGCCTGCAGTCTAATTTTTAATAACTCCAGATAATTATATTAATAACAATTTAAATCTTCAGGTCGCAAGGTTGCCATCGACGCCAGCATGTGTCTGTACCAGTTCCTGATCGCGGTGCGCTCGGAGGGCGCCCAGCTGGCCACCGTCAACGGCGATCCCACGTCGCATCTGATGGGCATGTTCTACCGCACGATCCGGCTGCTGGACAACGGCATAAAGCCCGTCTATGTGTTCGACGGCGCTCCGCCGGATCTCAAGTCGGGGGAGCTGGCCAAGCGCGCGGAGCGTCGCGAGGTGGCGGAGAAGGCGCTAAAGGCAGCCACCGAAGCCGGCGATGAGGCGGAGATCGAGAAGTTCAATCGACGCCTGGTGCGCGTAACCAAGGAGCACTCCAGGGAGGCCAAGGAGCTGCTCAAGCTGATGGGCGTGCCGTACGTGGACGCGCCCTGCGAGGCGGAGGCCCAGTGCGCCGCCCTGGTCAAGGCGGGCAAGGTGTACGCCACGGCGACGGAGGACATGGATGCGCTGACCTTCGGCTCCAGCCGGCTGCTGCGCTATCTGACGTACAGCGAGGCGCGCAAGATGCCCGTGAAGGAGTTCAGCTACGACAAGGTGCTGGCCGGCCTGGAGCTGACCAGCGCCGAGTTCATCGATCTCTGCATTCTGATGGGCTGCGACTACTGCGAGAGCATCAAGGGCGTGGGCCCCAAGCGGGCGGTGGAGCTGATCAAGAGCCACAGGGACATCGAGACGATCCTCGAGCATCTGGACAGCAGCAAGTACACGGTGCCGGAGAACTGGAACTACAAGCGGGCGCGCGAGCTGTTCCTGGAGCCCGAGGTGACCGATGCCAGCGGCATTGAGCTCAAGTGGATGGAACCGGACGAGGAGGGTCTGGTGCAGTTCCTCTGCGGCGAGCGGCAGTTCAACGAGGAGCGCGTGCGCAACGGCGCCAAGAAGCTGCTCAAGTCGAAGCAGTCACAGACGCAGGTGCGCCTCGACAGCTTCTTCAAGACGCTGCCCAGCACGCCGAACGCAACTGCGGCGGCCAAGCGCAAGGCCGAGGAGGCCAAGAAGAGCGCCAACAACAAGAAGGCCAAGACGAGCGGCGGCGGCAACCGAGGCAGGAGACCCAAATAAACACAGGAAATTACATCAACTTAATATTAAAAACTATTTCGTACAATCATAAAAACTGTTGGCTTAATCTACTTGGTCTTTGTAGGAGCAGGAGGTGCGGGTGCTGGGCGTAGGGCCACGCCCCTGACTACAGCAAATACTGCTTGGCCAGGGCGCGCAGAAAGCGCGACTTTCGCACCATGGCGGACTCCCGCTTGATCTCCTCGTTGTTGTTGGCGTTCAGCTCCAGAGTGCCCATCATGGAGATCTGGAAAAGCGGAAAATGAGGCACTTGCAACACGTGATGAGAGATTCGTACTTACCGCTTCCAGCTTGCGGCTGTGCTCCCCTCGCTTCGCATGCAGATTGACAATGAATTCGAGCAGCGTCGTGTCCCAGATGCAGCTGTAGTAGGCGTCCATGGCGTCCGTGAAGTTGGACGACTTCTCGCTGAGATTCTTGAACACGATGCCGTAGTCGATCTCCTCGAGAAACTGGCAGAGCACCGTCGCCTGCATGTGGCAGCCCAGATTGGCGGCGCATCGAATCATCTTGCGGATGACATAATCGTCGGCCACGCCCCTCTGCAGCGGCATGGTGCAGTAATCGGTGCCGGTGACCAGCGCATTCACGTAGCACCGCATCGCCGACTCGTTGTTGCCAATGGCCAGCTCCAGGTCGCCCTTCATCTTCAGCCAGGATATCGTCTGCGGGTAGTGGCTGAGCGCCTCCGACAGCAGCCACTGCAGCGTCTCGCAGATGCTGCGCAGGCTGTAACTATTGGGGCTGCAAAGGACAACCGATTATGGATTATAGATTATTTGGATGGATCTATTTGTCAAGATTTCAGAACTGTGAGTATAGATCTGGGATCGCAATTATGTTTTCAAATGAAAATTATAAAATACAAGTTATTTGTCGATTTGGACCACGCTGCCAGAGGGCGAGCAAGGCAACGACTGCAATATTGTTTCGTTCATATCTCTCGTGTTTATTGAACGATTTAAATGCGCTTTTGCGCATAGGTAACTACTATTGAAGAGAGTGTATATGCCGAATACCAACGTTCTATGTTTAATATTAAGCTTGTTATTCGGTTTTTACTGATTAGGGCGTAAATGGGGCGTGGCATGCAAAATTTGAAATAAACTTGATTTGTGTATGGTAGACAGCTTTCCAAAATTACCAAAACGGCTGCTATAGCTCTAATAATTGCTGAGATCTACTAGTTTAAAGAGACGGACAGACAGCTGATCAATAATATATATACTTTGTGGGCTCTGCCACGCCTCCTTTTGCTTGTGACATATATATTATCCCATTTTTCAATGGGAAGGTGCAGCGTCCACTCACTTGTTAATGCTGATGGGCCAGAGCTGCATGTACTCGCAGCTCAGATCGTGGTTGGGATCGTCCTTCAGTATGTTGTGCATCTTGCCCAGCATGGAAATGGCCAGGCCGAAGACGCTCTGATGCCGCACGCGCTGCAGGAAGGTCTGGAGGGCGCTGCTGGCGCCACTGCTGGCGCCGCTGCTGGAGTTGGATCGCTTGGGTATGTTGAGGAACATGCTCAGCACGAGCTCCCAGGCGTCGCGGCAGATCTTCTTGGGCCCCTTCATCTTCTCCATCTCGATGAAGGTGGTGGCGAAGGCCAAGGGCAGCTCCAGCTGCTGCGCCCGCTTGTCCAGGTAGAGCAGCGGCGGAAAGTCGGTCAGATTGAGCAGCATGATGGCGCAGCTCTCGAGGATGTCCAGACGTGGCACGATCGAGTCGCCCGCCTGCAACACGCTGAGGCATTGCTTGCAACGCGTGCCGAGCGCCTGAAGATCGAGCGGCTTCTGGTGCCATTCCTGCAGGCACTGCGTGATCTGTATGTGCAGAATCTCCCAGGTGATCAGCTTGCCCATCAGCTGGCAGTTGGCGCCGTGCTCCTGGCGCTGCGTCTCCGACTTGAGCACGCTCAGCATGGACACCGCATCGATGTGGCTGCCCCGATCCGCCAGCTCGCGCGCCTTGCCCAGCAGCACGTAGCTGAAGTCCTGCAGGAAGCTCACCGGCATCGCCATGATCAGCGACTTGAGCGGCTGCGGCACATTCCAGCTGGGATTGATCAAATAGAGCGGCTTCTCCGGCGCCGAGCCGCACAGCTTCACCAGCAGGATGCGCACGCTGTTGGCGTTCGTGCAGCTGATCAGCTGGCGCTCCAAAGCGGCCACCTCCACGCGAGCAACTGCAGCAGAAGAAGGGATTAGTGGATTACAAATGGATGAGAAATATATAACTACTCTTTGAGCTGCAGATCCAATCGTTGAGCGTGGCCAGGGAGCTGCTGACGCCGGGCAGCGCCGCTGGCGCCAGCTGCTCGTGCAGCTCCAGCAGCTCCAGCTGGCTGAAGATGCCCAGCTGTTGCGCTGACTGCAGCAGCTGCCGGCTCTGTTCCCGCTGCTCCGGCTGCTGATGCAGCGCGCAGTCGATGAGCAGGTGCTTGAGCGCCGCTTGCTCCGAGGGAGTGCAGTAGGTGAGCGCCTGCTGCATGGCCTCCAGGATGGGCGGCATGTGATCCATGTCGCAGTACTTCTCAAAGTACTCGACGCTGCCAAAGACGCTGCCCCACTCGAAGGCGCTGCGCACCGCATTCAGCGCCGCCACCTGCAGCAGCAGCTGGCGCGTCTCCTTCAGCAGACCCGCCGCGATGGCGCCCTCAATGTCCAGCTCCAGCGTGCGCCGGCTGACCAGCGGAATCTCGCGTGCTAGATTATCCAGGCGCAGTATGTCGACAATGTCCGCGTAGCTGTTGAGCAGCGACTGATGGAAGCGCTCCAGCAGCGTCTGCGGCTGCGCGCTGACGCCGCACGCCTGCAGCAGCCCCTCCAGCTCCTCCGGCCGGATGTGGCAGAAGTGAAGCGCCGCTCCCGGTGGCAACTGCTGCATGTTGCCGCTGCAGGCGGCGGCTGCCTGGCGCGCCAGCACGTACTGCTTGGTATGGAGGTAGTAATGGGCCAGCTCGAACTGCAGCTGGGCGCGCAGCTCGTGGGGCGTGATCAGGTGCATGATGTCGTAGTTCTGGGCGGTGCTCAGCATGTCGCACTGCAGCGTCACAAAGCTGTCGTAGTGGAACACGTAGAAGGGCTTGCTGCCTGCCCCCGCGCACAGCTGCTCCAGATACTCGATGGAGGGCTGCGTGCTCGTCTCCAGGAACTGCTGCATCTGATCGAAGGTCTGGAACCTGCAGCGAAAAAGGGAGTTGGGATTAAACACTCTGGATGTCAACTGCTGGCGTCGTCACCTACATGAGCGGTGGGCGTGGCGCCTTCAGCACATTGTCCTTGACGAGTTGCAGGCGCAGCAGCATGCGATGGTAGATGGTCAGCGCAAAGCGTGCCGCACGCTCATTGCCACTGGAGGCTGCAAGATATAGATTATACAGAGATTGGAAGATTGGGAAATTGTGGCCAACATACAGATCTTCATGTCAAAGTCGCTGGCCAGCGGAATGCTGACGGCGCGTCCGTAGCTGATGATGCACAGATCCCGCAGCAGGCCAAGCAGCATGATTACGGGCAGCCCCTTCTCCAGCGCCTCCAGATCCCAGCGCAGCCAGGTGGCCACCTTCAGCTCCAATATCTTGAGCGCCAGCTGCTTGCGGTTCAGCTGCACGCCCAGCTCCGCCCCCGCCGGCCGTTGCACGCTCAGGGGCGGCACGTTTAATGCCGCGGAGGCTGCGGGGGAAGAGGCGTTGGCACCCACGCTGCCCATGCCCTGCAGATCGCTGCCTGGGGTGACCACGGTGGCTGGCATTGCCGCCTCCGGCGTCATGCTGATGAACTGCACGATGAGCTCCGTGGCGCTGGGCTCTACATAAAATAAAATTACAATTTTAGCTAAAAATCTTAACAGTTCACATCCAGTTGGCACCCACCGGGATTCTTGCATTGCAGATGGTGCGTTATTTTGTGCGGATCCAGCAGAAACTCGAACCATAGCACAGTTTCCGCTGCCAGCGGCACGGGCTTGGGTTTTAAAGGATCATCCATTATTATTATTGTGTTTTTAAAAACATTAAAAACTCAAGTCGCTGCTGTTAGCGATGGGCGTTGGACATCTGTTAGTGACCATCGCAAGTACTTTTCAGTTACACAAAAGGTAAGCGATTTCCAATGCACGCCGCACTACATACAAGATTATTATTATTTATTTATTATATTTTTAATAATTAACAACTGTTGTTGTTAAAGCTGCATTCATAGCAATTTATTTGGCAGAAATATCGATATAACACAATCGATATCATATTGATATTAAATGACGATATATAACTAAAATGCGATAACAAAGAGATGCGTGTGATCGGCATATTTGAAATTGTCCATCTCTTTAATATTGCCAGCCGGTTTCAATATTCTATTTATGCCCATAATACACATATAATTACTATTTTTACATTTAAAATAATTGTAATTCGTTTATGTATTTCTATATATTTTTATTTTATAGTTATATATTTATTTGAAGCTATTTTGTATTTACATATTTCATATTGTTAATGAAGGGATATAAATATTTAATTAAATTTATTTATTTACGGTTTACTTACATAAAAAATAATAATGAAAAGTAAGTATGTAAATTTGACTTTGTCTTAGAGCGACTTATATGTATCAATTTATACAAAATTACGTTTTAGACAATTGCAGAGTCGGGTGCGTCCGACAGATCCGCTTAACTTCATTTGTTTTGACATATTTCAATTATTTTTGGTCAATCCTTTTGGAAAATGTAATTTTGTACTCCACAAAGTTAATTTTCCATTTAATCGAGACTTTATTAGTTATGTTTGAGGCACACAGCATTTCAAACTAGGCGCAGAGAATCTTTTTATTGAGTGTGCTTGACTGTAGCTCTAGTTTTTATATTTTACTATTTCGGGTTCATTAAAAATGTAAAATAGTTGAATGATATTTGGTTGATTTATGCTAATTTGTGTGGTATTTTGAGTTTTATTTCAGGCGCCCATAAGTCAGACCCATAGTTTTTTTGTTTCTGATTGTATCTTTACACTGCAAGAAATTTAAATATATTAGTGGTAATTGGTCGATATTGACCTAAGGAGTTTTAACTTTTCAAAATAATATAATTTGTTTTTCAATGGAATTTTTTGTTAATTAGTTTCCTCAATCTTTGTTTTACGTAACCAAGTTGCAATTTCGCTCAGTGTAAAAGTTGCGGTTGACCAACACTTCCATTTGGTCTCGTTTTACATGAAACTCTAATGCTGATGGTCTTGTTGCTTTATCTTCAACTTTATGAGCATTTCATGGCATAAGCTGAAAATATTCAACGATATTCAGGTGATTTTATGCAAATTGTTTTGTTGTTGTTCTCTGTTCTCTGCTTTTATGACATTTATGATCGTACTTGCCGTATCGCTCTTGGCAACAACAAAGAAACCCAAACCGAACCGAAAAATATCAAAATATCTTCGTCCCTAATGCAGTTTGTTCAAATCTTTCGACAGCAGATCGTTGATGTTTTCGGCTTTTGATATGCATGGGTTTTATGTGGTATGTGGAAGATTTATTTCATTAATTTACTCGTGGCGCATATTATGCTTATTATTGTACATAATTGTGCTATAAATTATTGGCATTCTAGACAAGCATTATAATGTATGTTAGATTTATGCTTAAAATATATAGAACCTACAAAAATAAGTTAGAAACTAAATTTGCAGGTATTTCGAATTTAAATACATTTAAACTGTATTCCATTATATTTTAATTAAAGTTCCATTATTGTTAATATTATTTTTACACACTAAACATTTTCAGTTTATTTATTTCAAAATGTTTTTCAGTTTTTTACAGACACCATCTGTAATATTTTGATATTTATGTCTACATTTCAAATTTTTTGAACCATACTATTATTAAAAAACATTTTTCAATATTTTACCTGTAAGAATTGATATATTTTGCGTGTTTATTTTAAAGAATAAAAATGTCACATTTGTTTTATAAAATTTCTGTATATTTCAGCACATTTTATTATAGAATAATAAACTGTTTGCTATTCCAAAAATTATGAAATATATGGGATATATGTGTGTATAATTAATGATGGGTCAAATGTCTAAATACATTTCAAAACTAATAAAAACTTTAACCTTGAAGTTGGTTTTGTACGATTTAAGTTGTTGTTTGCCCTAGTTATTTTTATACCCTGTACCCATGTTTTTCCACTGATGTTTCATCACTATTTTTCAGCGTTATTTAAGACTTTTCTAATCACTTGAATGGGATCAAAGTGTAGTGCAAAGAATGCGCACACAGCAGATTTGTTTATTGCGAATGAATATATTTTTGAAATCTCAACAAAATGGTATTAATTAAGCTAAGCGCCTGTGTTTCCCTCCGACCAAGGTTAAGGTTATCAGCAAGAAGTACTACAAGTACACAGAATCATTGATAATAATAGTAGTATTTAATAAATATGTAAATTTGTATAATTATATAAATATATTTGTTGCTAAGGAACGTGGAAGACTACACGTATTTTAATTGTCAGAATCTCAAAAAGATGACATTCAAAATAGGTTTTAAAATTTGTCAGCAGACAGACAAAATAAAGTACAAAGTTTACATATATGTTCTTAATCAGGACGAGGAACTGAGTCGATGTAGCTATGCCCGTCTGTCCGCCTGTCCGTATGTCTGTTATCCGAATGAACACCTAGATCTTGAAAACTTTGGGCGTTAGAGACACAATTTTTGGTATGTAGGTTCTCCTATGCAGTACACAGATTAAGTTTAATTAAGATGATCATTTCCGAATTTTTATCGCTAGCCTAAAAGAACTACCGCATTCAGAATTTTAAAGTTACAGACTTGAAATTTGCCATGTACGTAGCCTACAGCCTTTTTTATTGGTGCTGTGAATTGCATTACGAGTAGGTAGAAAACAGCGAAGATATGCAACAGAAAATTTGCTCAAATCGGCAGAAGAGTTTGCCTTTTGCGACCGCTTAGTGTATTCAAATTTCCTCTGTGTGTGTAAACCCTACTGTAGTCTTCTCTTCATTCGACTGATCTGCTGCGTCCTTAGAGGTTTTTAACTGTTTTGATAAGTGTAGGAAAAGAAAATTGTTGAAAGCGAGCGGAAATCGTGGAAAGACATACTCACATGACTTCTATAGGAAAACTGCGCATGTGAAAATGGTTTTTAGTTGTTGTATTTATTGCAAAATAAAAGAAAATAAATAAAATGTATATGGTAGGAGAGAACGACGCTGTTTATGTTGTCATCTCAAACATGAACGTGTTGTTTTTTTATTTTTATTTTCTGTTAATATTTCAAAATGTCATTAATAACGCCATAAATTAACTAAATTCATTGCTATTGCTAAATCTTTTTACGTACGAAGGCAACAACCAAGAACAATTTCATTTCGTTTTTCCCGTTGCTTTTTTGTTGGTTTTCGGGTTTTTTTTTTGTGTGATTTTCGAAAAAGTTTTAAAAATGTTTTTCAAGAATTTCTCGTCTGTCGCCTGATGGCAGGCGGCATGGAAACAGCGACACGAAAATCTTTCAACAGCAGTTGACAGCGCCACACACACACACACACACACACACACACACCTACGCACACACCTACACTCACAATGACAGACAGAGAGACGGAGAGACGGACACTCTTAGAAATGCCCCCCGTGCCCCCTCCGGGAAATATCTGCAGATCCCCAGCCCCAGGCACTCCGCGCGGGGAGGCATAAAATGTACAACATCTCTTAATTTCTGACTTAAATGAAAATTGTGCCGAGGTTTTTCTTTTGCTGGCGCGCCGTGTCGTCGCTGATGGGTTCTGAAATGATGCGCGTTCTTTCGTAAAGCGAATGTTGAAATATTTCCACACTTCCTTCTGAAATTTAAACGACAACTGAAAGTGGAAACTTTGACACCAACAAGCCGAAGCCCCAATACCCTAGGCCCATGCATACAAACAGAGTTTAACGTGAAAGTCATGCCCAATGTTTCAATTTCTCCTTAAATCATGTAGATATCGGTGTGGGTTTCCAAGTGTATATACCATTTTGGATATGGGTACTCATCTTATGAATATATAGTATCTTTGTCGCCTTGTGTAAGCTTTTGGAGAACTGTTTCAAAATGCTCATTTCGAATATTGTTCACGGCATTTTTTATTTAGAATCTTCTAGCTGTCGCCACACTCAAAATTGTTAATATGTATACACATGGAAACGCCTATTTGTAGCGTATATATATAGGAGAGCCTATGGGTGTGTGTGTGTGTGTGGTGTAGAACATTTAGTGTATGAAGATGTCGCATTTCGTTCTAATTTCGCCTCCAAAAACTTTGTCGCTCCGAGCTGTTTATTGGTATCATTTTCAACGTAATACTTGCAATTAAGCGTTTCTATTTTGGAACTTTAACAATTCTCCGAGATGTTTGTCAGAGTTATGTGGAATTTTCTATTCGTGCTGCCTTCAAAATGTGGAGCATTTGTATCTGGACAGCTGTCGGTAGCAAATGATACTCCATCAAAGCAACTAAATGTTCTATTTAGCTAAGAAGACTTACTTTTCAGCTCACGTTTGGTATTGACTAGGAAATTTTAGATCATTATGTTTTAAATAAACCCCTATTACTACAAACAAAATCAATATTAAATACTTTTTATCCAAAAAACCAAAATATATATAGCCGGAAAAAGTATCTATTGTTGGTTAAGCTTGCATTTATCAGTATTAGATCTTTATATCTAATGCGGAAGATACCAATTGTTCAGCTTTTAAGTTTTAGTTGATTTTAAGATCTATTTAACAGATATACTAATACTTTATACTCGAAACTTGAGATACCAATTATTTAGCTTTCAAGATTTAGTTGATTTACAATATTATTCAAATCAAGCTTGTTAAAGGGGAAAAAATGATTCAATTTTATGATCTATAAAATAATAATTGCTATGTTATTCTTTTTATTTTGAATTTTCTGTTTAGCTGTCGGATATAGCTAAAATATAATTATAGACAGTGCCCAAATTTTGCAACCGATTGTAACTTTTTAAGCAACTTCATTTCCAACTGAAAGATGCTTGTTTCTTCTTGACTTTTAGTTTTATTAATACATTATTTTTTGGTCAACAACCGACTAATTTTCAATATTCCTGGCTTACTTCTTTGGTTTAATCATCATTTTGACCGTCTTGTAGGCGTAGTCAATTCCCTTCCATGGCACCCAGCAGTTGCCACGCCCTACGAGCGCTGGTCCGTACTCTCCGCCCAGATATTGGCCATTCAGATTGCTGCAAGAACGTGGTCAAATTTATTGACTTGTTTTTATGATTCTCTAGCGACTTACCTGTACATGCAACTGTTGTACCACCAGGCTCCCGAGAATTCGGCGGCACAGTTGAGGGTGCTGTTGTCGTTGTCCCTATCGTAGGTGCTGAATTTCATGTACTTCTGATAAGTGAGCGCATCTCCGGCATCTCCGGTAAACTTTCCGAGTGCGTTAAGACCGTATTTGTTGGCCTCATTGCCAACGGCAAAATCATCGTAGTGGGCAAAGCGCTTCTGGCCCGTAAAGTCCTCCAGATAGATGTAGAGCTCGTGCTTCTGGGAGCTCGTTAGGTTGCTCAATCTGTCCAGACCAATAAAGAATCCCGTTTTAATGTCACCAAATCCCTGCTGATAGGCCGACCAATTGCGGAAAAAGTTGAGAGTGGCATCCACACGGCGCTGAATAACCAACCAACCGGATCCGGCCGTTGAGACATCGCAGTAAACATCGAAGGGATCGCCTCCGGGCAGTTGTATTTTGACAACGCCGTCTTTCTTGGGCTTGGCTGCCACACAGGAGGCGGGGTAGGACTTGGCCTCGCAGCTGGCCAAAGTGAGGCACAAAATCGAGAGGATAATTTTCAGTAGTTTCATTTTGACTGATATTATGTGCACTGAATAGTTTCTGCACAAGTTGTTGCTTTTATAGCAGATCCAACGTGTGATTCATTGCTCATATTGGCCATGATTAGATTGCAATAGATTCTTTTCGCATTCAGTTTGCCACTCGAGATCCACGGGGAACACTGCCGCGATATCGACTTTGCTTATCAGCGGTGACTGTAATTGATCGTTGATTTCCAAAAATCCTCTCAACAAGTTCCATTCGCTTTAGACTGCCGATTAGATAAAACAAATTATCAATATTGAATAATGCCTAGCAGAGTGTGCAAGAGCCTGGCAATATTTAAAGCATACTTTTGGGCGTATGGCAGTAAAAACATCCATTGTGGTTTGCTCTTCGCTAGATTTTTACTATATGGTATAGCCCGATTGACTAACTAATTGGCAGTCTAACAACACAAAAGCATCTTTTTTTAAAGCCGGTTCGAATTTATCTAATTTTATTTATCATTAATGCAATTAAGTGCAGTTTGGATGAACTTTTAGGTCTTTCGTTAATAAACAGACGTTTATTGAAAGATTTGTGATTATGTATTTGATTTTACTATTTATATCCTGTGCCCATTAAATGGGTAAAAACATGTCCAATAACTTGGCAGACCCCACAGAGTAAACATAACATATATACACTTGAACAGGATGAAGGGCTGATCTTTATTTTGTATGAACTCTGAGACTTCGGAAACTATAGAAAGCTAGATCAACCACTTCATTATGTTGATAGGTTTACTCAGAACAAGTTTATTTTAAATGCGGATGACACGCCCCCTTTACGCCCAAAATAAAAATACATAACCAGTGTAATATTAAAGATAGGAGTTTAAATAACATGCGTAATATTGAAAATAGGAAGTTTTTATACAGAATATATCGAAATTTGTCTTTTTATTTAATTTCATTTTTAATATTCGACTTTTATTTCCAGATTATCTTAATCTCTTGATTTAATTTAATTCTAAAAATTCTCTGCGAACTGGTTGTAGTTAACTAAATATTGTTCATCAGAAATTCGCTATTTAACTGCATTTAGTATCAATAATATGTTTTTGAAATGGGAACACTGCGGGAGAGCTAAGCTGTTTGAAATAGATATGCAGATTTTTGAATATATAAAATTCCATTCACAAGCGACGGTTTCAGTTCATTCTACGGTAGATAAATAATAAAAGTATCCAACTGGTTTCCGAGACTCATTTAAACTAGTTTCGATTCATTTGAAACAGGTGAGTGTTTTGATTGCTTCGATTCAGCCATTGTGTGAATAGATCAATAGATCGTGCATCTCAACGTATCCCACATGCCATTCACTTAACCACGTTTTACCGTTTCTGTCACCCATCAATAGTCGAAAATACAGCTTGCCAAACAAATCAAGCGATCGGCTCTTTGATGGCCCCAGCAATGACACACATTTGTCAAAACGAGCGAACTTCAAAAGACCGGCAGGGAGATGGAGAGCCAGACAGGCAGAGACAGAGATAGAGACAGAGACAGAGAGAGAGAGAGAGTCAAAATGCAATAGGAAAATAAAACACAAATCACAAGAGCAGCGAAGCCAGCAGAGAAATAGAGAAATAGAGCGAGATTGGGGGAGAGTGAGAAGTTGGCTCAAGAGAAAAAAGAAAAAAACTTCACGCAGCAAATGAGAGAAAGACAAATGTGAGAAACATCAATTCTCAAAGCCATGGGCCATTGAGGTTGGCGGATTTCCACTCATAGATTATTTACAAGATTTTTCCTTTGCTTTTCCCTGACATAGCTGCACCATTAGAGCTCAATGACTATACAAATATTATGCAACATCACTTATTATTTTTTAGGACAATTTATTAAATTTATACAAGCCGATTGTCGGCAATTGTTACGCATAAGCACAGGAATAAAATGATGTAGGGATTAAAAAAATATATACGTAATTCAATAAATTTAATATTTATGAATAAATAATTTAAATATTAATATAGAAGTAATAGCGTATTTAATTAAAAAAAATCTTACTTAGTGTGTATATTGCTATACTTTAAGATTTAATCATTTAGTCATCATCATATTTATAAAACAAATATGCCTATAGCGTATCATTTAGAATAAATAATATCTTAATTTTTGGTATATTATGCTATCACCAAGAACAATTAGCTAAATAAAATTAAGACAATTCGGAAAACCAGGCAATGAATATATAAAAATAAGTGTGCATTTAAAACTTGATTAACATGGTATATAATAAAAACTAAATGTAGATAATGCAAAGATAAATTTTAATTTTTAAATAATCAAGAAAGATAACTTAATATAAATTACAACTTTTAAGATTGATGTGATCTTTTAAATAATAGACTTGAAATCTTTAACAATTAAAGTATAATTTTAAAATATGTTTTAAATGCAATAAGGCACATATCAAGAATAAAAGCTTACAATAATAAATATGAGCTAGCCTGAAGCTCTGGCTTTAAAACATTGTATTTTAGAATTAACTTTGTTTTACAATAAAATAATAATAAATAAGTATGAGCTATACTTATCATGGTTAACTGCTCAGATATTTTATTTTAATTGGTATAAAACCTTCGTTTGGAAGTATTTACCATTTAATCTGACTGTGGCTTATAAGAAATACAAATTTTGTAGAAAACTCGTTGGTTTTTTAGCTGTTTCTTTACTGTTGTGTCAACACGCTGCACAGCAAATACAAGTAGTATCGCTTTCCCCTAGCCCCGGGCTCTCCCAACCGACTTTAGGCCCCGGCGGAGTCGAAGTCGGGTCCAGAAAACAGCTGAACATTTAGTGCTGTGGACACAAAAAAGAGAGCAACAAAATACCTTTCATTTGTTTTCGTTTATTGAAACAGTTGGCTGCAGGTTGTGTGTTGTGTTTTGTGTTTTGTGTGTTGTGTGTTCGCTCCATCAATGCCAATGGCTTTTATGCGTTCGCTAGTTGCCTGCAGTTAATTGTTTGCATATTTGTTGTTAATTATTTAATTTTCGAAATAAATGTGGTTTATAGCTGATGCCGGAGAAATGTAGCTGAAAGTTTGTGCAGTGTATGGAATGAATTTAACAAATGTTTGAAATATGCTCGCATTGTGCAGGAAACAAAACCCGCTCTACTTTTATTTGCCAAAGCCACAGCTGTTTCGAAGCCCCTCGATTCAAGCCTTGAATGAAACTATATAAATAAATATTTCAGGGCTTTTTTCAGCTGAAGAGCGTACCAATTGAACTTCAGTTGGCAACAGGTAGCGGCTCTCAGGGTCTCAGGCTTTGGCCAAATGATATATACTCATGTATCTGGCACTTTATGTTTGCTAGTTTGTCAGTCGTCGTCTTAGACTTTGTCTGTCTGTCTATCTGTCCGTCTGTCCGACTGTCCGCACTTAAATAAATCCTTCAACAGGCTCGTCACAAACTGTTTACCATGAAGAGCATAAATGGATTTGACAACTGTCAACTGGTCCCCATCGTCGGTTCCTCTGCATGCTAATCACGTCTGCAGAGGATGCGAAAAGAGCCGAGGAATGAATGGAGTAGTCGAACTTGTCCTATGTCTGCAACATTTTCAGCAGGTACTCGTACTTGACTCTCGGGTATCCCACTTGAGCTGCTCATTAAAACCCCCAATACACTGTGCTAAATTCTTTTGTTGTGAGGCGTTCAAGGGTTTGCCACGATGTCTGCATGCCGAACAGGATATGCATTTGATTTATGGCAGAGTTCCTACACTGTTCGCAATACCAGGCACTTTATGCTGCACTCTGAGTACATTCATTTAATAAAACTTTAAATGGCATAATACTCTTTACACTAGGAGAAACTGTATAAACTAAGTATAACAGACAGAAGTATAGAAACTCAAAAAAATATAGTTTATGGTATGTATAAATTTGTATATATTTCGAATGACAGATGAATCTCTACTTCCAGATAAGGTGATATATTTCGACCCAACTGTACACAAATTTTTGAATATTCATCATCTATGTGAAATTAGATCTAGCCGTCTGTATACTCAAATAGCACTGTTATTCCCATTTTTTAATGGGTACAGGGTATAAAAATAAAGAATGATTCGTTATACAAATAAAACTCTTAAGTGAATCATGTTTTGTTCTAGAATTCCAATGCAAATCTAAAAAGAATTCGGATGATTCAAGGCAATTAACGGGATTGGGATACAATATAGTACTGAGAATGTTGAGATCAGTTACAAATCGTATCTTATTATTAATCTTAAGTTTATAAAATCAATTCACCAATTACTCCAGAGGTGTTGGATATTTTACTGGCAATTCTAGCTCTACTAATCATTCAGTTATGGCATCACATTACAGACATTACGCCATATAATTTCCTGATCCCCCTAATAGATGCTTATTTGATATACCATTATTATCATATTACATAGATTATAATAAAAACCACTTAGTTTAAACCTTACCCTGCTTTTGCATAGAAATCTTGGCCAGGGGAACAGGTGAATCCCATAGCATTGTTGAAAATTTATGAAACTTTTTAATTAAGCCGCGACTAATGAATTGACTTGAAGCGCATTGGCCATAAATTTTAATTATGCTCAGTGAGCTATGAAGCGAAGAACCAATATCCAAAAACAAAAAACAAAAACGAAAAAAAAATAAATAAAAAACGGCTCCCCTAGCACAGGTTCCATTTGATTCCAACCGATCGATTTCCAACTCCGTTGCTAACTGTGTCACGCAGTCAGTGGTCAAATTAAATATTCAGAAATTTCAGAAATTAACTGAAACACAAAAGCCAAGCGCTAGCTGGTGTTTCTTCTTCTTTATTATAATTTGTTAAGTTCTTTTTATTATTGTCATAAGCTGCGCTTAAAGAGCTGAATCCCCAGCAACATAAATTAAATAAATAACGAAATTTATTTGGCTCCCCCAGCGATAACATCAGCGCTCGATCGGTGCCAGGACATGCCAATGACCCTACTCTCACTCCAATCGTTTCAGAAATCAAGCTGCCAACCTGACATCCTTAGCTGCATATATACATATATACATATGTATATAAATACATATAGATATGCCACAACTAAACATACATATGCACATTTGTATGTACCTACTTATGCTTAATGCTCTTTTGCTAGGTTTACAGCAACGCTTCATTGGCCTGCTCGCGATATGGATACGATGAATGCTAGGGGAATGCAATCGGTAAAGCGAAGGGAAAGGAGAAGGGGAGGGGAACTGGGAATAGGAATGGGTATAGGAATGGGCATGGGCATGGGATAGTTAGCACTAGTGAGTTTGGTATGGATGCATGCTCATAAGTAGAAGGTGTCAAATAACCAGCTTAGCTCATGACGATACGCATATTTGAATACATACATACATATGTACAAATACGCATACACTGCGAGAAAAATCGTAATTGAAACAAAAACAAACGGTGTCAAGAGTGTCAAAGGAGCCACAAAATTCTTGAACCAAGAACCATAATATCTTTTAAAATTGTATGAACTTTTTAAGTTACAGTTGGTACTTAACTTCATTATTATTCATTAATTATTAATTATTCTGAACTTAATCTAATTAGATTTTTATTTGATTTGTAATATTTATTAATTAGCTTGATTTTGTTGAACAAATCATGCCTTTTTTTGAGTGTATATCCATATTTCTGCTTGGGCACTGAGAGAAAACCGGTTTAATATTTGAAGCCCAATTATTAACTGAAAATTAAAATTCAATAAAGCCAATACCTTACGATTCAGAGGAATTTTCGTTGAATCAATTTAGTTAAATTTAATATGTATATATTTATTTTATTTTATTATTTTATTTTATTTTATTTCTAGCTATTTTACAGGGGTATTTGTAAACCTACACTAAGCTCAATATGTTAAGGTTTGTTTTAATCCCTGACTGAGCTTGTCTTTAAGCAAACAGTTTCATCTACACCTTATTCACTAAATAAATTATTTAAGCATATAAAATAATTTTTAAAATTGTTAAATCTACATAATTTTATAAGTAAAAGTTAATATGAAATCATACTAATCTTGGGGCATTTTTTAACCTTATTGAATTGAGTTTGTTTTATCTTAACATAATCCACTGATTAAGTTTTTAAATCATTCTTAGCTGACCACTGAATATGCGCAGGTCTCATCTTCCCGAAGAGGTATTAAATCAAACAATTTGTCCTAAATAAGCCACGTCTGCATATTTTACTTCGGGCTTCCCAACTTGGTCTACCGCTGACTCCTTAGTTTTCGGCGGCTATCCATTGTTGTGCCTTTTAGGCCTTCAGATTGCCACTTGCCATCTTTTATTTATAAACTTGGAGTCATCGGACCTCAAGTCGAGATCCTTTTTTGGTCATGTGGCGCGTTCTTCGCTTGTTATTTTTCTTCTTTTTGTATTTGTTTCTTATTTATCCTCTTTTTATTCAAGGTACTCCGTTGTTGTCGTTATCGGACGTGTTGCATCTGGCATGTGGCTTTTAACCAATTGTCCGGCACTTTGCGGTCTGACTTTTAACAGACCATAAATCTGTTCACTTTGGACCACTGCCTAGTCCTGCATCCAATATCTGACTTGATTTAATGGCGTTACCAAACTGCAACTGCCAAAACTGACAGTTAAAACACTTAAACAATTTGATGTCTCAAGCAGCGAGACACTCAAATCATACAGATGCCGATTTACCCGATGTTTCTCGATTCCCCACTGTGAAGCAAGACTTTAAAATGATTTTTTAACGAATTACACATTTGTTTACATCTGTTTTGAAAAGGATAATTCAATAACTACAATTTACAGCGAAAGGCATTCTCATCGATGTTGTCAATTTCATTATAGAGAAGAAATGTAACAGACAATTTGCTCGACTATGCAGAGGAGGGATATGTTCCGACTAATCTGCTGTAAGAAACTTAAGGATTGATCCTTTATAAAGGAAATCACAGCCCATACAGTACACAGATTTTTAGGTATCTGAATCTATTGCAGAAACCGCTAGTTGTTTGTCCAAAGTTTGTAATATTTGTGGAGTTACCTTAATTTAAATTTTTTAAATTTTATAATAAATAAATGCATGGGTTTGTTTTGAAGATCGTCTGACTTCATAAGTCGGAACGCAAGAAATTGCACAGCGTTCATAAATTTTTCACACCTGATGATTATCGTGTGTGGACTTAAGAGAGGGGAGAGGCATGGGTCCCGGTACTTGCAACATCGTAAGCACCCAAAGAGCTTCGACCATTTAATAAATACTTAATTTTTATCACGCTCTGTACTTAGCCATCAAATGAGGCTTCTTTGAACCTGTTCCACCGCAGAACATTCATAAATAAAATTCCTTGTTTTTTTTTTTGATAAGCTTACAGTTGCACTACCAGTTCCTATGTCTGCCTTACAGGTTGCAGGTTGCAATGTCCGATTCCCCATTCCCGACTCTGGATTCTCGGTCCCTCGATCATCAAGTGCAGCGCCGGCTTTATCGACGTTGCGCTTGGAGGCCTTTTCGCATTTATCACCTGCCCCTTACTCCCCCTTACTTAACCAGCACTTGATCCAGCAACCAGTCTACGTTCCAGTTTCGGGTCCAGCTGCAGAGTGTGTGCGTGCTTTGATACCAATACCCTGGATGGGAAGTTGTTAAGTAGGGCATATGGGCTTTGATTGTTGATTGGCATCTAAGATTGTTCAATTGAGATTAAACATGTTGTTTGGAATAGAAAAACATCACTCGGAATACTTAGTTGAAAACGAAAGCCCTTTAAACTATTAGCTAGCATTATGCTCAAAGTTTTCATAAATATTTTAAGTGCGTAGGGTATCGTCAGTTCGAGCAGCCTTGACTTATCTTTTAATGGATTTCTGCCTAATGTTTGAACCCTGTAACTGGTCCCTTATGTCTGAAATTGATTTCTTTTGAGCATGAGTTATTGATCGAGCTCTGTGCTAATCGCAATTTTGTGACTTGAAAATGTTATCTGAAAAAAGTAGCCACGCTCAACCACACTATGGAATATGTTTATTGTTTTGAGCTGCTAAATTCACAGAAGAAAATCGGGGAAGTATTCTCTGGAAAATAAGTAATTATAAATCATTATAAAAGAACGTGTTTCAGTACTTCGATAATAAAACGCACAAAGATGCGGGTGGGTCCAATTCATTTGAGATAAGTTGAAATTGATTTGGCAATAAAACCATACCCAAATACAATTTATTTCATTATTAATGTATAATAAAAATGCATTCTTTATAAGAAGTTCGTTAAATCGATACGATGTTGATTTATTGAATTATTTAAATTTTTTGTCAAAAGCGCGTATCTAAACTTATATTTTCCTCAATTATGCCCACGTGCATTCTTAAATAAATGAGTGAAATACACAGGAACTACAACAAATTATACAAAATTTAATGGTAATTGTTATTATCAAAATAATAATTATTTTTGTACTCCAATGCGGTTGATTATTTTATATACAGAAATAAATTTAATATATAAACAAATTGTCTAAATTACTTGCTACGAAAAACGATCTAGGGAATATATTTAACTAATTGTTCCAACCGCAAGCAAATCGGATTTTAAGTAAAGATTATCAAAATGTTTTGTAGAATTGGTATTGAAGTTGGTTTTTATTCCATTTACACAATCCTTTGTCAGTTCAAACATAATTTATACGAGTACATGGGTAGATCTGTAGCTTCTCCGACTTGGTTAATTGCAAGCGAGTGTGGTAATTATGCAGCTGCTTGACAAGTTTCTTGGCCAATTCATGAGGAGCTGTAAATGTCGCGAGCCTTCAAGGTAATTGCATCCGAAAGCAACAAGCACTTAATTAAAAACTCTCTTCAGGATGCGGAGGCAACAGCTCAGAGAAAACCCACCTATTAATGAACACTTTATAATATGGGCGAAAAGAATTCTGATAAATACAAACCAAACTATATTTTATAATTTAATAAATTAACTACAATTATTAGTGTTATTAGTTGCGTGTAATATTATAAAAACATTATTTGTTGCTTAGTGTACTCTCGTTTCTTTCAGATCTTACGTTCAACTACTTACTTATGCATATTCATAGATCTGGATCTCTGAGGATGAGGAGAACCAGTCAAAAAATGCAGCAGCTGTCGGCATGGAACATGCACTTGTCACTGATCTGTTTGGCTTTTCAGGCAGTTCCAGTTTCAGTTTCCCTTCCTATCTATCCCCTGGTTTCAGTTGAAGTTGTAGCCCTCATTCTGGATGCATTATCTGTGTGTTTCTGCGTCTGTCTTTGGCTGAAAGTCATTGAAACCCTTTATTTGTTCGCTGCTTTTAAGCAAATTACAGCTTTTACCATCGATGTCGGGCTGCTTAATTTAACCGATCTCAGCTCCCATTGCTGTTGCCACAGGTTGCAGCTACCTGCAAACCTTGCAACTGCTATTTAGGGCTATGTTTGGGGACCTCTTCATTCTGGCATCAAGGTATTAATGATCTGAATGCCGTCTCATCAAAATTTTATGTGTATTAAGTGTGTTGCTGAATACTCTATTAATGGCATAAACTTGTCAAACTCAATAACACTTTTATAGAGCATCAAGAGGTTTAATACATATACATAAGTATAAGAGAAGAGCAGCCATTTTCAAAATGTAGATAGGTGTATACCATATGCAGATCAATCGAATATAAAACATAGAAGATTGATTGTTAGTCAAAATATATACTCTCTATCATTATATATATCCATGTTGAAAAGCGCATTGAAATCGATTAACAAACACAAAAGTTATTAATGAAACAATATTGCAGGCTTTGTCCCGCTCGCTCTTTGACATCGCAGCCATTAAATAATGGTATAACTAAAAACTAAGAAGAAGCATTGCAGCTGCGCTTTGTATGATCTTTCAAAAATATTTTAAAATTTTAAAATAAAATTAAATTATTGAATTAAATTCTCTAAACTCTGTTGTCAAGCTTTAATTTCGTTCAAGATCTTCAACTCTTTTTAAAACAATTATGTGGAACACACTACGTGTTATGGCTGCAACTTAATTAATTTTAATGGCTTTTATTGTTCGATTTCCATATTCTATTTTTAAAATGCTAAAAATGTTAATAAAATCCAATTTAGAAAATGGTATAATCGAATATAACTGCAACAACAGCAACCGGACAAAGTCCAACAGGTTGGTCAGCCTTAGCCAAGTCAATTGGCCTGCCCCGACTGTTATCCCGCTCCTCTCTCCCCGCCCGTCCCCCTCGCGCCCCTCTCTCGAGAGCCACGTCCGATCGCTTGACTTGTCTGACTCCGGGGACGTACAGTTAAACGCTTCACCTGTTCGCGCAAGGCGTGTGCTTGTCTTGCCATAACTCTGCCAGCGCTAGTCATGGAGCTTGTATCCCCCGAGCTCTCCCGGGCTGCTTCTGAGTCGCTTGCCAGCAGCAGCAGCTTGACTTTTGCCAGCGAGAGGCATTAGTTATTAAGGCAGCAACAACAACCAGATACTTGGAGATACTCGCAGATACACGGAGACGGAGATCCGAGGTCTCAAGTCGGCTCTGATACTGGGGGCTCGCATAAGCAAACGCGCGTGCTTCCTTGCCTGGCTGGCTGCCGCTTGAAAACTCGTTTCGATTATGAAAATTCCAAGCATTAATAACTCTGTTGCTCCATTGCACTCCGCTCCGCTCCACCCCTCCATCCCTCCACCCGGCTCTACTTCGATCCTCTTAGCTCCGCTCAGCTCAGTTCGGCTCCGCACAGTGGTCGGGATTGCATGGAAGTGTGCGACAAAAATAGTTCTAGTCAAGATTGCGTTATTAAATTTTTAAGCATGTAATAAGAAAATAGTTAATATCGGCCGATCATATGATATAGCTTTTATAGGAACGATCGGGGCAAATTTGAATAACTTCAATTCAATTAACATATGTGTGCTTAAAAGTAAAAGTTGTATACCCCCTTCGACCCCGTCGACCAAATTTTATGCTGCTATCTGCGCTATTTTCTATCCGATCGTAATACAATTTACACCATCATCAATAGAAAGGCTACGTGCGTACTACATGCCAAGTTGCTAGTCTAGAGCTTTAAAATAAAGGGTTTAAAAAACACCAAAATCGGCATTCCGAGATAAATATTGTTAGGAAAGGAGAATAATGGCAGATAATTCAAGTATTATTTAATATTAGGATATAAAGTTATGATCAAAGCAAATCTAAATCCGTAAATAGGGATATTTTAAATTTTTAGATGTCATGCTGAAAAGTACAAATAGTGAATTGGCTTTATCCTGTGCAACACCCATATTGCTTTAAAATTATTGGCGTTTATTTGAAATACGTTTTTTTGTTCAAATATGGGGTTTACTCTGCAATATCACAACGAACTTAAGGTTATTTTTTTTAAAGGTTTTTTTTTGTTGCAAATATCAAACGGTCACATTCAAAAGAAATATTGGATTTAAAAATTCAATTTATCTATAAGTCGATCCAGATGATTTGTACTGTAAAAATTCGGGGCAGGTGTTTCGAGCTTTGTCGTATGAAAGCGACCACTGTGCCCTGCTCTGCTCTGCTCTGAGCGTGGCAACAGGCGGCAAACTTACTACAACATTTTGTGCTATAAATAAAGCAAAACAAAATAACAATAACAGCAACGGCAACAGCAACAGCAGCAACAATAACAAAGGCAAGATCTCAAGACTCAAAAATTGGTATCTTAAAAGCCAAATGCATAAAATGGCCAACAGTAGCAGCAGCCAAGATGACTAAAATAAAACTTAATCTTTGTTTTATTTCCATCTCGCTTCGCCTTACACTACTGTGCAATTTCTTTTTGTTTTATTTCATTTGCACTTGCCAGTATTTCATGTCGTTTGTCAGCTGCGGGTTATAAAAACTTGCTAATAATTACAACAACTACTGCCAGCAAGTTTTCATGTAACACGCGACACTAGCCAACAAAATAACAGTTGGTTTGTTATTAATTAACATCACTTTTGTCGCTGTAAAATATCGTAACTTAACATTCCGATAGAATGTTATTATTGATCATTAGATACAAAATGTATTTCTTTGGAATTTATTATTAAATAATTTATCAGAAAACGAAGTGATCTTTGAGTATATTATAGCATCTAGCATTATCTATTGTAATCTATAATTATTAAACACCTATTTGTTAATTTTCTTGACAAATTAGAGTATCGTAGAGTAATACAGTAATTATTCCAGAGTTTCAAGTTTTTATTAAAATGATATCTATACAAGAACAAATATGCAAATAGCCTTAGACTTGTTGCATAGTGTTTTGGCACTAACCTGTTGCTAGTTGTAGTCTTTGTTAGTTAGTTGTCGCTATTCTGCTTCTTCCCCTTTCGAGTTAAGGTTCATTGCAATTTCCATGCAAATTTAGCTAATATTTAACGTGTTTAATTTAAATAAACACATATCTTATTAAATTTTTTATACCAAGACAGTTAATGGTAGTAGAGTTGTTGCTGTGCTCGTTATATAGCATGTGTGTGTGTGTGTGTGTGTGTGTGTGTGTTTAAGCAATTAGATTTAAGACTAATTCATGCATATTCATATTTTTACGCTACGCTTAAATTGCCCGCCGATCATGCCATAGCAGGCAGTCTTTGTCAGCTGCCATTGTTGCTTTGAAAAGGATGCATAAAAAGATCTTTGAATATAACCTAACTTTCTGATTCAATTTATCCATCTATCTCTCTATTAGGTTTACAGAAAAAGTACTATTCCAAATTTTGAATTATTAGTCATAATGTAGAATACAACTGGAAACAGTGTGCAAGAAGATACCGGGTTGAAATACTGTAGCCCTTATCCATAACTGTCATACGAATGCATATTAATAACCGCACATTACATTCATACTTACATATACGATCCATGAACTCAATAGATAAACCAATAACTGACAACCGAATGCAAATTACAAGCCTTGTCATGACTTACACATGCTGATATTATAATTAGTTGAAAACTTAGAACCTCTCAAATTATGGCGTTAAACTGGAAGTTTGTTGAACACACACCCCATCATTAGAGTTTTCAAAAATCGATAACACTCGGTGAGTCGCTCTAGGCTTATATTACGGTAATAAGTATTTATGGCTCAATTTGTTAGGAGTGAAGTTAAAACGATATAAATTATATAGTATGCATTAATATTTGTAAACTAGGGATCGTAATACATTCCGGAATTAATTTCAATAATTAGTTTTTAATATGAATGCCATAAAACATAATGGCTTTGAATTTGTATAACGAAATTAAAAGGGAATTAAATTTTTAGATTTAACGGAATATTTGGTGTTTTTTTTTTAATTATTAGGGTGTACGTTAAGTTTTAATTTTGAATAAAACAGATAGTAGTGAAATATTTAACGAATATGGTGTAAATCGATTAATTTGAAGTTTAGTTTAAGGCAATAGTGCTAAAAAATATTTCTTTTTATTATTATTTGATTATTTATTTATATATTATTTTTTTTTTATAAATTTAGCAAATTATTTCAATTAAGACCGTAACTAAATTTAAAACTTAAACATTCGAAACCGTTATTATTTGACCAAATCGAATCAATATTGCCGTTCAATAAGAAATCAGATAGAATTCGGAAAACTTCCCGATATTATTTATTTATTTATTTTCAAAATTGACAATACTTAATTAATATTAGAGCTAATTATGCTTGCGAGCGCTAGAGAATAGACCCCGAGTTATCCCGATGTTTTCGACATGCCCAGTCGATAGCCAATCTAGAATCGATAGCATCTTAGTATCTTCACATGTGAGCTTATTTTAGCTTGTTGTTGGTGTTGTGTGCGCAGCACAAGTACAGTTATCTCAAAAGCAAACACAATAAAGGGCGTGCATTCTCCTGAACTGAGTTCTGAAATTCAGTAGCCGCATAACAATGCTAATTTGTAGAACCACCCAACATCTGCGATGATCAACGAGGCGATGCACTGCCTCTGGCGTGGAGTTGGATGGAAAGGGCAGCCAGGAAAGACAAAGGTTGGTAGGGGGGCGGGGAGGGTCTGGCTTCAAATTGGACGTTCAATTATCTGTGGCCAAGAGGAGAGTTAGTTGCGCTAGGCCCGCCATCCACTGGCATCGCCTTTGGAGCCAATTGTCTGCGATGGCGCAGCACTTTCTGCATTGTTATTATTGTTGTTGCTGTTGCTGCTGCACTGTGGAAGGTGGCATGAGGCACGTGGCTGCACTTGCTTGCCACCGCTTGATAAATGGACGCTAATACGCAGGCTGCCTCGGCTCTTGCAACGTCGCTCGTTACCCATTTGACCCATTTCGAAGGGAGGCAAGCTGCAAACAGGAAATAGCTCCATTGGCTGTCATTACGAGCCATGAACTTGCAGAAGTATGTTGTACATACTTATGTACACACATACATGCCTGTTTACATACCTTTCGATATATACATACATTCCCATACATGCGCAAGTTCGTTGATCAATCACAATGGCATTCACACCTATTGCTCTGCTTTAATTTGCCGATCAATTAAGATAAACCTTCTCTTAGACGTTATCCGAAAGCAACAAATTTCTAGAATTAACCAAAGTGCCAGCCTACATATTCAATTAAAACTGGTTCACCCTAAAGCCAAGTTCAATACCCATTTTGCTTTTTATTTCTACGTGTTTGCTCGTCCTCTTTCAATATTTTATTCATAATTTATTGGTATTTAAAAAAATGTTTTACTTGCATTTAAATCAAATTCCTTGTAAAGAAATTATAAAAATTTGCAGATGAAACTTGCCTTTTCTTTTAAGATCTTTTTATTTTAAGAGTAACCTAAAAGATAAAACAAAAGTCATTACCTTATTTAAGGTATACATAACGTATATAAACGCCCATAGAAAAAATATAATCACTCCTTAAATCCATATCGGAGTTGCCGTATTATTCGGATATCGGTAACAAACCTAAATTGAACCTTAATCATTATATTCTTGGTCTGCATTGCGAATTAAACCCAAAAAGCTGCGTTTGAGAAGCTTATATTAGAGATTACTTTAAGAATAATGAAAATGCAGAGTAGTCACGAATGGGTTAAATCAAGTATATTATTAAGTATGTATTTGTATGTATATGTATTTACTCCAAAGTCACTATATCAAAATACCCCTTAATAGGTGTAACAATTTGAGCAACCTTTGGAGACCAGTTAAAAGAATTTTAAGGGGCAAAAACCATAAAAGGCTAAGCATCCACTTAATTTTTGCCATCGTTATGAGCGTAAGGTATTCATAAAGAAGCAGCAATAATAAAAAACACTAGCCAATCAGCCGAAACCCTATTGATCAGTCGAATGCACTCGACTGTAGATTATCTATACAAAAGCAAATGTATTGATTTCGATAAATGTTAGATAAAGTAAACGATAATGAACTAACTAAATTTGGAGAGCGATTGCGAGGATGCTTTACTTTTCCATGGTGTAAGACACCGATAAAAAAGAGTTGTATCTATATCGGTATTATCTAGATGTTGATTGATCGATGGTTTTTATTTTAATGTGAGTATATCTGTCTATACTTGTCATACATATACCGAATAGCTAACACATCTGCATAAGCTTAGTATACCCCTTTCGGTGTATGCTGGGTATGATGAGCCGGTGGAAATGGTCATCAATGCACAGTTAAGAGCCTCTGGTCTCAGACCCCTTGCATGATTGTCATGGGCAGCTGTGTTTCTCTGTGTCTGTATGTTTGCGTGTTGTGTTTGTTGTGTGTGTGCATGTGGTGTGTGTGTGTGTGTGGTGTGTGCTAAGTAAGTTAGTTTGTTAAAGGTTGCATACAAAGAGAAGACGCGCTCGCTTCTGGCCAGTTATGCTCAATTTGAACCTGTTCTTTTGGTTACAGTTGTCGTTGGTCGATGGTCGCGTTTGTCGTGCCCGGTATTATTAACGATCATTATGAAGTTTTAACTTAAGTGGTCAATTAACATTTGCATGTCTGAAATCGGAATTGGAAATTAGTGTTTTACTAATTTATGCATACTAAAAACCGAAACACATACAGAAAAAAAAAAAGAAACTTCTTGACCGCTAACTCTACAGATCTGTCCTATGCCATTTGGGTTGGATGGCATTTAAAACTATTTACAAACCTGGTTCATTAGACTTCCAAGACGACATGACGACAGCTCCGACTGCATTTTTAATTGCAATTATCAAATGTTTATAAAACCAACAAGAGTTGAGTCTTGATTACATTGAATTTCCTATTAATCCAATATCTAACACTACGTCTATAAATATTATAACTGGATCGAATTTTAACTTCAGTTTGTTTGATAAGAATCAAGAAAATGAATAAGCAACAATCGCCGAATGGGGGATTTTTTATTCTACATTATTAAGTTGGTCGATTGCTCAAATTTTGGAAACTAATCTTTGTATGGAGTGCGTTCATAAATCTGTAACTGACCAAAATGTTAAGGGTTTTCCTCACCGAGAAATTTATGAGGCAAGATTTTTTCTTTACATTTAAAAGACTGCAAGAGTTCTGAGGTTGATTAATTTCTCCATTTAAAATAGAGGAAAGTGTATGATTTTTGATGATAACACTCGAACTGGCCGAAGGCGCCAGAAACAATTGAGTCTGAGTCAAATATAGCTTTATCAATAGCTAATGTTGCGATTAGATACTTACGGAGCTATGCTATCTTAGAGGCCACTTCGCTCAGTGATTAGATACTTGCCGCAGTGACCAGCACATTTTGCATTTACCGAGTTTCAGTTACGGGGAACTTGAGAAATGATAAGCTCCGATCCACATCACAGTCCAAATTCTTTTGAAATGGGTCTTGTGGCATACGAAATCAGCTGTCACTAGGAATTTCATCTAGTTTCGTCTAGGCTGAAAGTCGATATTGAGAGCGGCAATCAATTGCAAATTAATAGGAAGCAATCTCGGTGGTATTTTTTTTTTGTTTTTTTTTGACAATTCAGGTCAAGTGGCAGATAGGCAGATACTAAATTAATTTCGGTTTAGTTGTGTTCCAATAACGCTATTGCTACCCGGAGCATTATCTTTGACATGTGGATATCAATTGTTCTGGTCGCATGAGTTCTGATTAACAGCACTTAATCGATACGAATTGGCCTGCCGCCCCTTCCAAAAGGAGGCTAGGCACTCTAAATATTCTCGGCTGAAGTGCTTTTTCTATTGCCCGCGTTAAGAGTTCTTGATTGCAATCGGGGGGAGCTCAAATTACTGCATGCAGAGCTCGGTAGGTTGTGAAATAACCGGGTTAGATAGTGCTCGATGAACTGATATAGGGCCGACTATAAATATATAACTTTACGCCTCTAGCCGCTACTTGTGAAATGTAATCTAGGCTATATACGACCGTCCGTCTGTTTAAGATCTGGCGTACGCATTTGTACAAAATGGCAAAACTTTGATGCAGCATATCTCTTTTAATTAAGGAACGATTTCAATGAAACTTAAAAAATCTGTAGATATTCATTATCTCTACCAACTACTGAAGTCAGAATTTATGCTGACAGAGCTGTGTCTTTTAAAATAGATCAATTTTTTCTATTTACTTTAATTGTGGGCGGACGAGGCGTGACACCTATAGTTGCTCTAGCTTCTATAGTTTTCAAGATTTTAGTGTTTATCCTAACAGGCGAACAAACAGGCGCAAATTGACTAATCTCGTCGCCCTGATCGAAAATATATACTTTTTGGGTTCTGCCACGTCTCGCACAAAGTTATTAGCCATGTTTTTACCCATTTTCAATGGCTGCGAGGTATAAAAAGCTGTATACGTGCTCTACAGGGGAGTATATTACGAGTATGTACTCGCTGGTTGACCTTCATTGTGAGTTATTAGTCGTTGGAAACCCCAATTAACTACGGATCAAGATCTTACACAACGACGGTGCAAAGTTCAATATGCATTCCATACGGAGTCGGATCTATCGAACTATCGAGTCTGGGACCAGAATGGGCATGTTCTGGTACATCTGAGGCAGATTGCCATATTTGATTAGCATGGCTTTTAGGTTCATTAACAGGTGTTGCATTCGTTCTGGTTACGTAGTCGTTCCGTTCCGGGTTTTAGAATGAAGGAATCGCCTCGTTTCGCTGTCGCTGTGGACGGAGCAACCGCGTCTAACGAGATGTTTTTCGGTTACTTTGATTAGATTTCCCTTCGCTTGATTCCCAATTAACAAACGCCACAGAGAAGCTAAAAACCTAAAAAAGGGGCACCTCTGTAAAAAAACAAATGAGTTAAAGGCACTGTAAACCGTATACACTATCTGGCATTCTGCGTCTATCTCTATGTGGCCTATTCTCCGTAGTTCTTGACAATTGCCTCAGTTGTTTAGCCTATTTGTATTTGCTTTTTGTGGCTTTGGCTTTATAGACGCTTTTACCTTGGTGTGAAAAGTTTGACGAGCGACAAGTGATCTTATCGCGGGATGAGCTGACCAAGTTTCTCGTGTCTACAGCTCGAGTTGTGCACTCCAAGACAAGTGCATACGCATACAGTGAACTCTGGCTATCGCGCACGCCCACACTTTCGGGGCCTAGCTCTGATTAAGGCGGCTTCGTGCCCATTCAAACGATTATAAATAAACTCAGGGGTTTCTGTTATTTCTGCTATTTGAGTTGGTTTTCAAAGTTGGCTTTAAGCTGTCAAAGTCTCTTCATATGGCTTCGGTCTAGTTTGGTTGCCCCTTCATAACAAAGTTGCGGAATTTTGTGTGCATTTTGTGAATCGAAATCTATATCTATTTGGGATATATATTCCTAATGCTACAAGTATATAAACTTATCAACAATTGCGCTAATAACGACAAATAATCAAAATTAATTTTAATAAAGTTCAATAATTATAATTTTAATAAGGTTTACAAATTAAATTCGTTATATCTATATATAAGTAGATTTCATTGCAAGATTTATAATATGCTCTAAAACAAAAATCGAATGAAACGTATAAATTAAAATAAATTAAAGCGTAACCTGCTGTTTATAGCAGACGCTGCCATAAATTGCTTTTGCCCAGGCCATAAAAAAAAGACTGGCATTTAGTCGCTAAATACAGCCTAAAACGAATGAAATGAATAAAGAAATTCGCCAGACAAGAAATACCAAAAAAAAAAACAACTAAAATGAAGTGTAATGTGCAGAAAAAAAAGTGAAGATCGAGGCAAGGCAGAGATGCAAGGATCTTCAAAGTGTCTGCTCATAAAATATATATTTTTATGGATTGCACTCTTAAATCGGCTGCCTTTGCCCTTCTGCCAGTCAATATCTTTTGTTTTCCCTTTCCGTAAGACTCTTTTTACCTGTACACACTCTCTAACACACGCACACACACACGCACACACACACACGCACACACACATAATCCCACACACATTCTCAAATGCTTATGCATAAATTGGCAGTTGTAGCGAGTGTTGTCAATTTTTTTTTGACGGGAAGCCCACCAAAAAAGCTGACAAAAATTGGTTCAAGAAAAGTCAGAAAACAGGCAAGTTATTTTTTAATTTTTCAGGATTTTCCTCAACAATTGAGATAATAATCGGAAGTTTTTTGTAAACTGACTTTTATATTCCCAATTTATTTTCCCCAATTGAATTTTAGACAGAAATCTCTTTCGATTTTCAGTTGAACCGGTTTCCAAATCCGCCAAACCAATCCGTAGATGGGCAAGGAAATTTAAGAGCTTTAATTTTTCGGAGTTTATTGATGGAAAAACTGTTCTATTGTTCTACTCTGCAGGATATTCCTTAACAAATTACTCTAGCGAATGTGTTTCAAAAACAGCCAGATTTGACGGGAATAAAACGCACTCGGCAACACTGGCTGTAGTCGATGATCTCGCTGAACTGATGTCATCCCAAAAAGCAAAGAAACGCGTCATTGCTGCAAAAAATACATACTCATAGTCATGCTCATATACAGAGGAATTTGTCCGCCAATTTTCTGCCGTTTCGGCGTTTCCAGATATTAGGGTAGAGCCAGGGCAGGGTTGGGTATGGTAGGGCAGGGGGGTTCGGGTCGCTTCCTTCCTTGGATCTTGGCAACTTTTCCTCCACGCACAATTGAAAAACTAGTTTTTTTCGTCATTTATTTTGTGCTTTTATTTTATTTTTGGCATGGCTTTGATTCGGCTTGAGTTTTTTTTTTATTTTTATTTTTTTTTTTGGGTTTGTGTTTTTTGTTTTGTGATTTATGATGTATAAGGACACGGACGACATCTTTACCTGACAGTATTAGAGTTATTTAAAGCAAGAATCTAATGCTGCCCGGTAAGATGTAAACAGATGTCCTTGAAAATCTTCTTTGTTTGCAAGTTTTTCACTCTTCACATATTTTGTAGATAATAAATGCGACTTTGTTCGGGAGATTGGATTACTGCTAAAGCTCTAGTAGGGATAGCTCTACAATCAGATCATTTGGGGAGTTTTTCCAGCTAATAAAAAAAGTATATCATTCATATTCATATTCGTATTCGTATTATCGTTTGAGCGAAGGTTGCAAGAGTTGTTCAACCTTGGGACCGGAACTTTGGCCTATCGATAAGAACATTCATGGAGAATTTAAGTTGGGTTAATCTCTTCCCTAGCAGGTATAGTACAGATATTGACGGTTATTCAGGCTAGTTAATAGTATTATGCGCTTTTGGCTGTTACTCTCCATAAGTCGTATGTGGGGGTTTGGCTTGTTTTTTATATTTTTTACGGCTGTATTTCCGACGCCAACGGTCGATTCAACTTTGTACTGGGGCGCGTGATGCCAAAGCCCGAGCTAAAGACAAAACAGCGAAAAGCAACGCCTACCAGCGTGTGTAACAATTTCAAACACTGCACAATCAGTGTATATATATAGATATATATATATATAAACTGACGTATCAGCATTAACGACTTTTGCATGCGATGCCGCTGTTTATTGTTGATGCATTTATAATTAAATCGACGTTGGCGCCAGTTGTCCCCGGGCAGCGCAGCATGATTTATCTTGTTCACATTTGATCGATGTGTGCACACATAAGTGTTAATGTTGCTGCTTGCATAAGCAGTTAAGGGTTAAGCCACGTTCAATCGCTGCCAATTGGCGTACTTCAATTTTTGGACACCGGAAATAGACACGCGCGAACACGTCGCTACACGGAGTTGCAGCAGCGCCGCTTGCGCTTACCGTCGCGATCGAGCACCAAATAAGAATTGAGAGCTGAGAAACAGGCGGGCGGAAATTCAAAACGAAAAAAATGTATTTTTGAAATCGCCCAACAGCGCATGTTAACTCAAAATGGCACTGTTACGGCGGCGACGCGGTTGCAAGCCAGCTTCGAACACGCAACATCGAACAGCGCAACGCAACGCAACCCGAAGCCAACTTATCATGTGCTTGGCAACAGAACCAATTCTATACATTTTACATTTATGCAAGATTTGAATTATATATTTAAATATGTATAATTAATAGTTGACAAGAAATTGCTGTGTTTAATGCTGTTAACATGTATATACATTTGCTTGAAGATTTACGTGGTTCTGATTTAACTGTAATTGGAGTTAGTGTTGCGATTTTATCGATAGACACCTTTATCGATACTTGTGCTTGGCATATTGATATCAATATTTAATTTCTTGAAATATTTATATTTGTAAATTAGTAAATGCTATTAATTTAACAAGCGATTAAATTCAACAAAAACAATGGAATTTAATTCCGAATAAAACTAATTCTGTAACTATTTTAATTTTCAAACAACGACAAGAATATTTTTTCCAGGTTGTTCAATATCGATATCACAGAAACCTTTCGATATCAACTGCTTATCGATATTATTTAAACGATAAAAAGAGCTATGAAACATATTTTAAAGATGATGCATATTACCTGTTTTTAAAGCGTTTTGAGCGCAACTTTCGTTAATTATAATTTATTAATTTATTTGCTCTGGGCAGCTGCGATTCGCAGATGTGGTAATCACAGAGCATTCGACGTTGATTAATTTGATTATTTGATGGAAATTAGCATTTGATAAATGTACTTGGCTTCGCACGCCTCACTCCCCCTTGTCCCTTATTCCAGCCTCTGCTCCCACCAGCTTGAAGCTGAAAAGCGTCAAAGTCCGAGTCAGAATTATACGGCTGGATATTTGGATATTTTTATTTATATATATTTTCTTATTTTCTTGTTCGGAATGTGTGAAGCACGTTTATCTGGGGTGTTAAAATCCTGTTCAGATTGTGATCTAGGAAATTGAATTAAATTGAATCTCACACACACACACACACACTTGCAAATACCGCCGATTTCCACGAATTGCGTTTTATTGTATATTAATTATTAAATTATTATTTTGAGGCTCGTCGCACGTGTTAAATGTTTGTTGTTTGCCTCAAGTGTAAAGTGAAAGATTCTTCCAGGTATTTTCTTTTCTATATTCTGTTCTTTAATCAGATTTGGGCGCGGGCGCAGCGACGCACGTCCAACCGCGCACGCGGCACACGATCAACTGTAACGGTAAAAAGCGAAACAAGTTTGATATAAAGTATAAAAATAAAGTTTAAATAAATGCAACCGAGGCGAACCGAAGCGAACCGAACTTCCACTTCGACTTCGACTTTGCTCTTTGCGGCAGCAAACTTGTCTGGCGCTCTCTCTCTCGCGCTCCCGAACATGTTGCATTCGGCGCTGTTAGGCGGCCTGTTATTAACAGCGGGAGAAGTTCTACGCTGTCCCTCTGCCGCTCGCACTCGCATTAGCGTCGTGCTGCGTTTTATTTGTTGTCGCATTTCTATTAGTTTCGCGTTTGAATCGCCTTCGTTTTGTTGCTCGCAGCTATTGCCGTCTCGTGTCTTCTCGCACAGTTCAATGGGCGAGCGCTCGGCATGTAGTCGTCTTGCTCGCAGCGCACATGTTGCAACCGCATGGTCAATACACATATACATACATATACAAGTTACGTTCGATCGTTGGAAGTTCGAACGCCTTACGTAGTGGCCTCTTACGTCAATTACACAGCACAAACACAATTCCATAAAACCCACTACGTAACATCACTTAAAACCTAACAGAGATCGAAAGCCGGCAAGAGACCCAAATACTGGCAGCTCTCTTGTAATTCCCTCCATTTTTGGATATGCTCAGTCAATTAATAAGCGCAACTTCTGCCGACGTTTTCGCGGCGTTTAACCCTTTTCTCAAAACAGTTCTGACCTGATTTGACAGCAACACACGCATGTTATATACATACATACATACATATTTATATATGTAGTGGATACATATGTACATATGTATATTTGTACTTGTTGAATTGAAACAAACTGAAAATGTATCTTTTGATGGACTCGCTTCCATGCCAGTGCACAGTGGTAGAGCTTCTATGGAATATGCGACAAAAGTTTAAATATCAGCGTTTATTTTACTCTATAAAATCATTTAAGTTTTAAAAATCACAAAACCGTGGCTTTTGGGTTAAGGTTTTTATATGCAAACAGCGAACGGTCACATTGAAAAACAAAACATTCGATTTAAAAGTTATGATCAAACATGTTTCAAACTGTTACATTTCGTTATGCAGCGACCACTGTGCAGTGGTAGGGGCCGCACAGTGTCCACATAAACCGCAACTCAGAAATCATTGAGCCCGAGAAGATGTTTTCATTCCCGTTCTTGTAGCTCGAGTTCTGCTCTCCAGGCGCAGATTATTGTGAAGTCCGGTTCCCTGTTTTTCGTATAACTCATGTACAGACATGCCTACATACACTCATATATAGATATATACATACATATATACACACGTGTGTACTCATGTACGTACATCATACTACTCATATGCCTTTTTTTTGTTAATTTCAATTTTTCGCTTGCCTCATTTTCGGGTAGAAGGACCAACATCGGCCCTTCTCAAACTTGTGAATTGTTTGAGACTTTCGTCTTTCGCTCTTCCCTAAGACCCCGACCCCGGAGTTTGCCCGAAGTTTGGAGCTGCCTGGGAGATTGTGTGCATTCACCCTGCGGCGGCTAATTAAAAATGTTATGAGGCAGGCGGGGTAGGGGAAGGGATGGTAGGTGAGGGAAGGGAAGGGAACGTGTTGGGTGGGCAACAACGTGGAATTATTCGTATGTATGCGAAATATATTTCCTGATCCTTACGCACTTCAATTATCTTCCCGTTCGCTTCTTTTGTGTGTGCTTCGGATGGCTTCGAGATAAATGGACTGAATATTTCGTTCACATTTATTCAACCTTGTTTTCGCATGTCTCATCATTTTTAAAACAGTCAACCGAATGTCTTTCCCAAATGTAGCACTATACAAAAAATTATTAGATCCACATCAATAATAGACAGAGATTTTGTTTGACAGGGTATTACATACGTATATACAAAATATTAAACAATAAAGATCTATTGATTCAAAATAAATCAATTATATAAAATATGAAATATTTTGGAGAGGATTTAGGATTTATGTTTACATCTTCGACTTTCCTTTTTATATCGTGTACCCATAAAATAAAAAAAACAAAAATCATATATCTAAATCTTAGTACTAGATCTGATAGCATTTGCACTATATAAGACTGATGAATTGAGGAAGTAATTGAATATGCATATTCAAAAGTAGGTAAGGTTTTGATCATCATCGTTGGTTAGACCTTTTGTAGTTAGCATAGATTTCGCAAAAAGCGTCTGCTGTGTGTGTGTGTGTGTGTGTGTGCACATTCCATTTGCGTCTCATTTGCTGTCTGGTCGTCCGTCTGTCCGTCTGTCTGTTTGTCTGTCTGCATCACATGCATACATAGATACACAGCGCATTCTAAAGTGTCTACAAGTGATGAGCCCGGCATTTAGTTGCAATTTTCAGTTTCACTTTGCGATGTTGCGACGTTGTGACAAAGTAAGAACGAAAATAAAAGACCGCATAGACATATAAAAATAACAATAAAAAGCAGTGAGAGTGCGCCAGTCGAGAGTGCTCGACAAGCAAGTGCCCTGCAACAGCGCCAAGTTCCCATTATAATGGCTATAAAGTTTTTTTTTAATCTCAATAATAGAGTTACGTTCTGGGTCTAAAATTCTACTTTAATATTATATATATGTGACTAATGCAATTATTTATAAGTTTTATACTTGTAGCATTAGGATTACATATCCAAATAAATAATAAATAATTATTATACACTATAAAAAGTATAATTTTACCTATAACCTAATAATAATAATTTTATTTAATTTTACCTTATTGTACTAAGAACTTTAATCTTGGCAAATTCGATAAGAATAATAATAATAACTTTATTTTTTACTTTACTAAAATTACTAACATTACTGGACTCAAAATAAATTTCCATTTTTAAAATAACCGCAAATAAAACATATTCCAACTAAAACCAATATGCTGAACCACACATATTCGAACCAAAACTATAGAACCCATTTCTAACCACGGATATCCGTGCAAATTATTTGAGTTTACAGCGCTGTTGCTTGCATCGAGCTACCCATTTGCACTGATTATAGGGTATTATAAATAGAATAAAGCGCAGCAGCAAAATAGAATAAAATGTTAGAGTAGCCATGGATTGCTATAAAAATGTGAGCTATGCTAGATGTTAATGCTAAAAGCAAGAAGAACTTATGGATAGACCCAAGCGTTACGGCGATCGACGGACAGACAGACCCAAAAATAAAATGCGGTGTGTGTGCAGTTTAAAGGCGCCATTTAAGACCGTGTGACGCGGAACCATTTCAAAAATCCCAATTTGCAGAGCTGCATTTGGGTAGTTTGCAGGCAAGGTAATTAGAGATGAACTCGCTTTGTCCCTGGGAAGTTCCAGTAAAACTAAACCAGCTGAAATTTTAGTAGGACGCAACGGAATTAAATAAATTTTTATATATGAAGTGTTTTCTTATTGTGCCATTATCATTTTTTGATAGAGTCTCTAAGTAGATCATTATACTAATCTTCATTCGAGACAGCTTCGATTTTGACTGCTTCCGATAATGGGTCCCGCTGGGTAATGACTAGAGCGGGAGTGGACAGAGTTCAAGATTCGTTGGGCTGCCAACAGATTTGAGTGGATTCTGGGCTGTTGGCAACACGAGGCATGTCTGACAGAGGTCGGAGGCCAGACGGGGGCCTGATAAGTCCCGCTGGAGTAGTCGGTAGTCAGGGGATTACGAGTGCTGTATTTGCAGCTGAGCTCGTAACTAAATTGTGATGTGCTGTTGCATGTCAAACTGTGTCAAATGGCACATAAAATTGTTGAAATGGGGAAAAAACTAAAATGTTGTCATAAACAGCACTGCATTAAATAATCACCCTGATAACCCCAAGTTGCTGCGGTTAATGTGTGTGGTTTGTGTGTGCCAAAAAGAGAGACTAAAACTGAAATTCAAATTAAAATAAAATGAAAATTAATACTGATATTCTGGCAGTGGCAGCTTGAAGCTCGCCTTACAGATTATGTGAATCTAAAATCAAACAGAAATATTTATTTTTAATGCCCCATTAAAATAGAAATCTTGAAATTCTCCACACACAAAAATTCAGTTTTTTTTTTCTTCTGTTCTTATCAGCAGCACAGCGGCAAAGGCAACAACAGTTGTGTGCTGATAAGGCTGGTCAAGTACTTACTTAATGCCGTTGCTAAACATGTGTCAGAGTTCAAATTTGAAATTCGAAATTTGAAATAAATAAGACAGATCTAGACAAGTAATTGTCGATGCGCCTTATCGCCAGCTGAACCCAAAATGCCATTAATGCAGAACGAGTGTGATTACATTTTGTAGTCAGTGCTCGTATTCGAAACGAATGTTATTCAAATTTACACCGAATGACATCGTAGTGCTGTAATGAGTACTTTGTTTACGACCTGAACTCCTAAAATGCCACTCAATGAAATATATTTGATAAGAAATGAGGCTATGAATCGTTAAAGAACCATACAGATACAAATTTTGAATTGAACAGTAAAATAAATTCGGGAAGGCTGCAGTCGGACGCAACCAGCAGTGGATGAGTGGATTAATAAGAAAAAAGATAATAGTTGAAGAACTAAACAGATAAAATATTTTAAGTATGTTATAACAGTTACACAAATAAATGAGTCTTGATTTCTAGTAACATAATTTCGGGAAATAAATTTGGTAAGGATACAATTTCGAACATTATACGCAGTGCTTCTTCTTTTTTTTCGAAACACGTTTGAATATTGTTTTTTTAATAACGTGTATTTTAATTAAGCGATTTTAATGCGCTTTTTAAGAATAAAACATTTAAATATTTGAATATTTATTTAATTATTTAACAATTAAATGTTACTTCATTCTTTACAAGTTTGTACTTGGATTGAAAGGAATAGTTTAAATTGGGTCTACATTAGAAAATGGAGAACTTACAGAATTATAATTAAAGAAAAGTTCTCTTAAAGCCTTATAATTAGAAAAATTAGCTTAATAAATTGGTTATCTTTAGAGCCGCTAAGTACTTGTAAAACCCGAAGGAACAGCAATATTAATATAGCTTAGCTGGATCGACGAATCAATTGATTCTTCGAGCAATCTATTAGTAAAAAGTACTATATATTCTAATTAACAATCTTTGATCTTTAATGTTAAGCATGTTTTTCGAATGAGCTGCCATTTACAAAAATTTTGATAAAGCCAGAATCGGCTGAAGTTGGTTATTGGAATCAAGTGCTATATGACGAAATCGTCTTAATTGTGCATAGAAATAGGTCTCCTTAGAGGGAGATGCTGATGAGTGCCTGAATTCCATGGATAGCTCACGCATTGGCAATCAATGCGGGGAATCCAGCTGAATCCCTGAGAGAGGATACGATGGAACGTCGGGGCTTAGACCAAGCAGCGACAAAATAAACTGACCGATGGCCATAAATGCGTAATTGCTAACGCAGCCGCGCCTTATGCAGCTTGGGATGGGGGGAGGAGTGAGTGAGTGAGGGGGTGGGGGGGTTGAGGTCTGGTTCCGTTTTTAGCGGAGACAACAACCCATAAATGTGCGCTTAGACAAATGCCAGAAGCAAATAGAAACAGCAGCAGCAACAGTGGTGACCATGCTGGGCTTGGCATTCAATTACAAGTGCCAGACCCTCGACTTCGGCTGAAAAATATCTTGGCTTCTTGGTGTATTTGTATCTGAAATGCTTGGAGTCGCCTCCGAGGCTTGGCATTGGCTTTTTGGAGTTGCTTCCAGGTAATGTCTCTCTAACGGTCCGCCACAATACTTGTTTGTAATCTATCTCTATTTCCATCTCGACGAGTATCTGCAGCTACAACTACAACTACAACTCTAACAACAACTTCAATTTCTCTGAGTGTTGCTGCTGAGTGCTGCGATGCGCACGCCTCATGTTGACAAACTAACTTTACAAATCCACAACTACTTCAACAACTCCAGCAACAACAAACAGTCATTTTTCTCGCTTCATTGGCATCGTCTGCCATTCCCGTTCCCCTACCCCTTCCCCCTCCCGTTCCCCTTTCCGTTCCCGGTTTGTCCCGACTGCCTCTGTCTACGGTCTGCCGGGAAGAAGCCTGTAAAGCGAGCCTATAAGCACATCGGCGGTTTGTTTAGCCAACTTGCCTCACTTTGGAGAGTGAGAAGACTGTACAACTTGCCTGCTGCCGGTTAAACAAATAGAAATTAACAGCCACCAACTGAGGCTCAGACTGGCCTAAACACAACTGAGAGTGAACTAGAGCCTCAGACGGAGACGCAGACGGAGACGGAGTCGGAGACGGAGACGGACTCCCAGACGAAGATTTAAATTTGTCAGAGTTGGCTACTCGGCATTTCGATTGCCTTGCTCTGGAGTTATACCAGTGTTATTATTCTGAGTGTTATTATTATTATATTGCTTAGGGAATTGTGCAGCGCAACCTGGAAGATCTATTGGAGTTACCTACGGGAGCTACCTAC
The DNA here is from genome assembly GCA_035045125.1 of Hypselothyrea guttata. Lineage (NCBI taxonomy): Eukaryota > Metazoa > Arthropoda > Insecta > Diptera > Drosophilidae > Hypselothyrea > Hypselothyrea guttata. Next base: position 420,804 of record JAWNNJ010000066.1, read on the forward strand.
CTATAGCAACCAAGTCAATTATTTGTATGGGAATTATTTCCCCTTCTTCTTTGAAAAATGCTAGAGTTCACGGAAACGAAAAAGTCAGCGTGAAGTTTTGAAAGCTCTATAAACCCTACAGATTCAGAAATAAATCATAAATCCAAAAACGGATGTATTATATAAAAGTCAAACGAAAACACTCTACAACAGACACATGTAGTATATAGAAATAGGAACGCTAAAAAAATTAATATTTTAGCTCTTATTGAATTTTAAATATATATTTATAAACTAAACAAACTGATATTTTTCTACAACAATTTGCCTAATACAATCTAAAATTAAGATTTTATCCCACCTGTAAAAAACATTTTATTATTTATTTTATTACAAGATTTTTTGATTCTTAAAAATATATATACCACACTTTTTATATTTATTTTGTTATAATTCTAAAATTTTTCCAAAACTATTCTTTAAAACTATAACAACATTTTCATAAATTAATCGATGCACTCTTTATCTTCATATCAAGCTGACATTTTGAAATATGTAGTTTAAAACCTTTATGGAAAAATCTTTTTGGGAATGAGAACTGCATAATGTTTCGAAAACTTGTTGCACAGTGTAATTGCAATTTGACTGAAAGATACAAAATTACATGCAAGATGCGACACTTACGCGAGTCGCGACAATAATAATTCTATGGCAGAAACTTCACACTTAATGTATTTTGTGGGGGGAGGTGCAGCGGGGGAGTGGCAGCCAAAAGAAAAACGCGAATGTTTGAAAAGCCTCCAAAGTAGTTGCACATGTTGCCAGAAGCCACGTCCCAAATGTCGAGCAGCGGCAGAGGCGCAACAGACGGCGACGGCGACTAGTCGCTGCTTTAAGGAATATGGCAGAAAATAATTAAAACATATTTAAAAATAGTTTACCATATGGATGACGACTATAACGACAACGGCCGACGGACAGCGGACGGCGGACATCGGACAACAGACGGCGGACAGCGATGAGGCACGGCTGAGAGATGGGAGATGGGAGATTGGAGATGGGAGATGGGAGATGGGAGATGGTGACGTGGCTGGTCAGCCCCCAAGTACAACAAAAGCAAACTATTCCGTCTGGCCACATTTTATGCTGTTGACCGTATCTTATATACCAAGTACACAGATGCAGATACATTTGCAGCTACAGATACATTCACAGATACAGATACTGTTGCAATTGTTGTTGCCGCTAGGCACACTTGTTTCGTCTGGTGACCGACTTCTGACATCCATCCATCCATCCATCCATCCATAGGAAAAACAATTCAATTTAACTTGTCCTCTCGGCGCGTCTTCTGCCAAGTTCAAAATTATATGCCTTGCACTTTGGTTTATTTTAAAGTAGGGGAATAAAAAACACATATGCCCGGCCCCACGAGTCGCACATCGTTTGCTTGCTGCTCACTTTTTGTTGACCAAAAATAAGCACTCTGCGCCAGTCAGGCGCTAATGTTTTAGTTTTGTTACTCAAAATTCCGAAAAAGTCCGAATATCTGCCAACGAATTCTGCGCTTGTATGCGTCTCTGTATCTGTATCTGCATCTGTAGCTGTATCTGCATCTGTATCTGTAGCTGTGTGTGTCTGTTAGATGCTGTAGATTTATTTTTGTCACTTTTATTATACACGTTTTTATTCAGCCCGTGCGAAAAACTTACAAATGAAAATTGTAATATTTTCGACAGCAAACAAATTTGACTTGTCTCCCAAACGTTTGTTGGATCTTTATTTTGCCGATGTTTCCCACTCTCTCTCCATCTCTCTCTCTCGAGCTATCGCCGTCTCCCTCTACAGACAATGTTGTGTGTTTTCTCAATTTGTTACAATTGCATTTCCCATTCTACTGCATAATTCATAAGGATCGATTAACCGTCATCGGTTTGATCAGCAGTTATGCCAGCTGATTGCAAATTCGTTTTGAACCTTTGCCAACCCTGGCGCCGCACCTTGGTGCAAGTCAGCAAGTTCTGTGATAAATCAATCATTCAGAATGTCAAATAATATTGACTGACTACTAATTAAAATTACAAAACCATGTAGAAACCTCTCATTGATACATCAAAATCAAAACACTCTTTAATGTACATACACATTTAGTTAAACTTGCTTTAGATTTAATAGCCGGAAAAAATATCATAATTTTAGAAATAAACACAAATATAAATATGTATAAAAAAACATAACCCATCATTGAGTTTAAAATATATTGAATATTTAAATTAGAAATATATTATTAACTAGTATAAAAGTTTAAAAATTAATCACTTTAATGAATTGTATTAGGTAATGTTTATATAATAGAATATTTAATCTGCATAAATAAATATATTAAAGTGATTAATACTTTTAACAGAATAACTTAACAACAAATGTAGAAATAAACATAAGTATTAAGAGATGTTGAATTTCTATTTAATTATAATATTATATGAACCAAATATTGGTAAAATTGTATTGATATACAAAATTTATACCTTTTTGTACTATATTTATTGAACTTTTTTGATTTAAGAATTGTAATTATAAATTGTAAATACGAATTGTATCAATGAATCATTGAGTTTTCCATGAGTGTAAAATTAATTCCAGCAATTTAGACCTGCAACTATTTAATACAAATTATCATTAGAAGCTGCTCTTCCTCAGTGTATGCCACACTGCAGATTATCTGGGGATCAACTCGAAATGTCTTAATTACTAACAAGCCGTGCCCAGTAATCGAACCCGTAATCGTACCCGTAGTCGTACTGTACGCCATCTTAAAGTGCAACAGGTGCGCGGTTATTAACTCATTATAAAAACATTTGAGTGCGGTTCGATTTGCTTTTAGTTGGCTGAAAAGCATTTCAATTGCCACGACACTCGCACATTCTCAAATGCGTGCTAATGCTGTTTGTTGTTGCCCCATCGTTGAGCTCTGACTGCACAGGGTGACTCGTGCGAACTCGAAAAAAACTGCCAGAAATCTCCAGATTTAAATTGCAAATAAATACACTATATTCAAGATAAATATATATTTTTAAAGAATTTCATAGATCTATACCTTTTTACAGATGCGTTTTTCTTTTTTTTATTCAATTTTAAGTTTCATTATTTCCCCAAGTTTTTCCACAGAATATTTAAGTTGTAAACAAGCAATGAGTATATACTATAAACTTGGTTTGAAGTATACCTAATTAAATTTAAATTAATTTTAACTGTACTCTTTTGAAAACACTAAGTTCATTCCATTTTTATTATTATATAAAATTTCAATGTGATTTTTGTATCAATATTAATTTGAATTTAATAAATATTTTCAATGAGTGTTATATTTAATGTTTTATATTTTGTCAACAATAAACATAGCACATTAACTGGATTTTACAATAATTTTAATAATAATTTTTTTTAGCTGCCTTGGGTCACCCTAATGCAAACATTTCCGCCGCACGCCTCTTGCAGCGTTGGGTAGGAAATGCAAATTCAATTTGTTAAATGATTTTGTTGGCAAATCTTGGAACTTGTTTTGCGTGAGTATGCAATTAACGCCGTCCGTCGCATATCCATCGATCATAATTTTATTTAGTTAATTATAATTTCAGCGCACTAGCAGTACTTAGAGCGGCCTGACAAAGTATCTTTATGCATGTATCTGCCACTTATTTGACTCTGCGCCAGTGTGGACGATGCCATTAAGATATGAGCAGAAAATGGTGCGCGTCATCAGGCAAATCATCATGAATCGGAGTGGCGCTAGACTTCCTGTTAGAAAGATACTACGAATACGAGTATACGACTATATTGCTTATTGGCCGGATAATGCACGTCTTGAGTTTCATTGTGAGTTATCCAATATGTGAATGATAAGCAGAGTGTACAAATTACCATGGCTTATCGCTGGAGTAACCGAAGAACTCCAACCAATTGACGTGCGCGCAAAACGAACCAAAACTTCCGCAATATAAATTCAAAATAATTATATTATATTTTACTGATGTATGCAGAAAACATGCCAGTCCGTACATTCCTCAGGCCGCAATACACATTTTCCCACCACATTCTCAGACAAGTACAAAAGTGTAATCAAATAAATAAAAATATCGGGGCAAACACAATGCCCATCAAGTGACGGCGGTCGGTTATATGATACATTTGTCACAAGTGTAAGAAAAACTGCTGGGATCAGCTGATTCTACACAGAATTACTGAATGAATAAGCGAGTGTTCTGGGTATAGCGTCTGACAGTGTGGCCAGCAACTCACCACAAAAAAGAGACCAAATCAGACCGAGATTATAGAATGGCACAACAAATTTTGACTAAAGTATTAATCAAGTTTCATTTATAAATTTCGATCAGATCAGGGATGCATCATGTTCATAATTGTTGATATTGATATCGATGGTTTTTGAAAAACTTTTTGAAAAAACAGAGAGAGATAAATCAGTATCTGTATCCAATCTGCTGCATATGCTGTGCCAGTATCTTGTAGATCAGGGAAAGGCATTAATTTTATAAAGTTAATGGATTTTAGTTTTTAGACCCTGTACTTTAAAAAAGTAAAAGGGTCTATTAATTTAGTGCAAATGACAGATGTATGTAACACCCAGAAGGAAGCGTGGTAGACCCCACAAAGTATATATATTCTGACTCAGGACGACGAGCTGAGTTGATATAGCCATATCCGTCCGTCCGTCCGTCCGTCTGTCCGTCTGTCCGTCTGTGTGTCTGTGTGTCTGTCCGTCTGTCTGTATGAACACCTAGATCTCAGCAACTATAAGAGGTAAAGACACCACCTTTCCGGATTTAGGTAGTCAGCTAATGCAAGCAGATCAAGTTTGTTTCAAACTTTTGATATCTCGCCTCCTTCATCCGCGAATAATCAAAAATCTACACCTATCTCAAAAATCTCGAAAACTATAAACGCCACAGCAGCCACAATAATAGCGCTACTGACTTGTAATTTGGCATGTACGTAAGTCTATGGTATTCCTCACCGATGCTATATGATTATTTATGATTTTAAATAGAAATAGCGAAGATATGCAAGAGAAAATCTTTTTCAAAATGCGTATATGTGCCACTGCGGCCACAATAATAAAGCTACAGACTTGCAATTTGGCATGCACGTAGCCTACATAATTATCCGTCGATGTTGTGAATTACATTACAAACGGACAAGAAACGGCAAAGTTTTGTTACAGACAATTCTCTTATAAATGTATGTAAGTGCCACTACAGCCACAGTTTAAAAGCTACAGACTTGGGATTTGGCATGTACGCATCCTATAGCATAATCCATCAATGCTGTGAATTGCGCTACGAACGGAAAAAAAACAGCGAAGATGGGGCATACAGTTCAGCCACCTAGATCTTGCAGACTATAAGAGCTATAACTACAATTTTTTGGTATTTAGGTTCTCCTATGGAGCAATCAGATCACGTATGTTTAGGTTTTTCGATAAATCCTCTCGTTTATCCGCTAACCGAAAAATCAATTTAGCAACAGTTTGCAGTTAAAAAGCATCAGTTTTCAAGTTAAAGATTTAGTATATAGCATGTACGTAGTCCATGACAATCTCCATCGATGCTGTGAATTGCATTACGATCGGATAAGAAACAGCGAAGAAATCACAAAGTACAGGGTCTCATACAGTCGGTTACGTCCGACTGTAGCTCCGTCCTTACTGGTTAATAATCTTCTTAACTGAACACTGTATTAATTTCCAATTCTTTCAGAGATGATAAATTAAATAAAGTTAGGTCATCGGATATATTAATTAACTGTAATTGATAACACATCTGATTAATGAATATCTAAAGCAGGTAATTCAACTTCTAATTTATATATTGATCAGAGAGTAATAGAAGAATGACAAATATTTTGATTAGCATTGTAAGTTTACGCTGAACAGATTAGACGAACCATGTTCACACTTTCCGAAAAATAAACAAAGTGCTAAGGTGTCAGATATTATGGGTAAGTACTCTATAAGAGCTATGCAACCCGATGAACGATAACGATGACAACCATAAGCCAGTGCCACCTACAAGGTAAAGATAAATATAAACAGCAGAACAGGCGACAAACAAACAAATAAAACTAATATTTAAACAAACCGAAGAAGGAAAACCGATCATATGGATTTTAATGATCAATACGAATGCTACAGAACTATACATATTTACATAAGTATATATGCTATGCATATATTTTTAAATGGGACACAGACGTGTGGTGTGCTCCATCCGATGTGGCATATATACGACTTGGAATATATACCCGTCTGTAGAATAAAGGGAACTGTAAATGTTCGGGTGTCAGGCTGACAGTTCGGAAATTGATTACAGTGACAATTGTTAGTTGGCCTCTGCGATGGCATTAAACTGCCATACTAAAACTATACTAAGCACGGGTATATATAGTATAGTATAGTATAGTATATATACACATCGTTCATTCCATCCATGTGTGCTGAACACTGAACAGCCAGACAAATACTAGAGAAACCAACACAAACTAAAGTTCAGGTTGATTGACAGTAGACACGTGCTAACCGTGTCGATCCATCACATAAATTCCATATATGCATATTAGCACTATAATTACGAGTACTTTGTATTAACCGTAATGCTGCTTGGATTTTTATTATTTACTTTAATTCATTTTTTAAATTTATTAGTTTCGGTATTAATAGTCTTGATGTGTTCCAAATAACAGCACGAGCAGAGAGACCTAACCCATTTACACTTGCCCACCGAAGAATTGGTTGGCTGGAATTTTAATTGAAGCCCGAAGATATTGGAGAAATTCTTGGCATGCCAACACGACGCGATCGATAGAACTATATGTATAAATGTATAAATGTATGCCGTACATACCTATATTCAAAGCATACATTTTCTGGCTCGGGGTTACCGAGGTGGGCAACACCGACTGTCAAATATTGGCAAACAAATTGACGCCAAATCGCAAAAAAAAGCGTCAAAAATGAATGTTGCGAATGCGCAAAGTTGCCAAGTTTAGGAGAGAGAAGGGGGGAGGGAGTAGGGAGTGGGGAGTAGGGAAGGGGAAGTAGGGGGCAGGCAGACTCACAGCATGAACAACAATGCAAGGTGACCAGACGACGGTTGCCCAGTTGCCAAGTTGCCAACCACGTGGGTCGATTGCACCTGGGTATGGTTGGGGTTTTGGAGCTTTGGGGCTTGGGGTTTGGGGTCTGAGGTCTGGGCCGAGCCCTGCAAATAAATTAAGTGCCATGTGAAATTATTTCACGCGTGCTAAAGTCCGCACTAAATATGCTTTGCAGTGCATATAGTTGCAGTTGTGTTTGTTACACTTATTATTGTTGCTGTTGTTGGCATTGTTATTGTTGTAGTTATTGTTATTGTTATTGCTGCAGTATCCATGAGATACAAATCGGCGTTGCCGTTGCGGTTCATTAATTCCACGGCGTTTGACAAATGCAGCGCCAGGAAACGACGACGGCGTCGACCTATGGACTGATTTGAATACTATTTGGTCGATGTGACGGCATTTGCATTTTTAAACGATTTTCCCATTTGGGTTCTCGTTTCGTTATTTCGTTATTTTATTATTTTCGTTTTCTTTTTTTCGTATTTTTTGTATTTTGTATTTCGTATTGGGTTTTCTATTTTTTGGGCTTGTTGTTCGAATTATGTATGTAAATGTGCGCTGACAACTGGAGCTGTTGTCATGGGTTATCAACATTTGAACCCGCACTTCCCGATAAGAGGCAGCCAACATGTGTTGCAACATGCAGGGGAAACATAACTCCCTGTGATATAGCATAGGCCTCGTAAATAGCTGCATTAAAAAATACAAGAATAATTAAAAGCCAATGGAAATGCTGCAGAGCTAATCGTTGAGAAAGGAAAATATTCGTGCCACAAGAATATTAATTATGTGGAGTTCAATTCAATAAAGGAATTGGTTTTGAGATTTAAAAAATGTCGGTACTAAGGGATATTTAACGTTTTGAAGAGTTTTGGTTATACAGAAAATATCTTATCTATATCGATTATCTTCTTTAAATCAAATATAAACGATATTGACAACATGATATCGTTTTGTCAAAATAATTATAATTAATTATATTAAATAATAATACCAAATTGCATTCAGTGCTATCGTATGCATAACTCCACAACTTATTCTTACAGTTAAATGAATTGAAATGAATCTTATTTTGCTCTAATTTAAACTCGCGTACCTGCGTAAAAAGCAACTGTCGATTAATCAATGATCGCGTTATCGAATTCTTGTACTGGAAATCAATTAAAAGTTCTCGACACTGATATTAAATTCTTATCGATAAAGTGTAGGCTTCCTGAGGCCAAATTATGAGTTTGTAGTTTTACTACGAGCTTTATAAAATGCAGAATTTGTCAATTTGTTAAGTTCATTAAACTATTAATTTGAAGATTTAAAAAATATATCACTTTATATGCAACACTTGCAGTTGGATTTATTTAATATATAAAAATACTCTAACTGCTGTTAACTTTTAACTTTTCGATCTGAGACTAAATACAGATAATAAGTTCCCGAAATTTGTAAATTTCTTAAGTTAAACTATTAAACTAAACATCTACTTAACAGTCAACAGTTACAGTTGGATAAATTAAATATTAATCGTGAGAATCTTGAAGAGTATTCAGTCTTCGTCATTCGCAAACACAACTTGTTGCCGCTGGTTCTTTGGTTGGCTTTTATTAATATTATTCCACATTTTTATTTTTCCTTTATGCAATTTATTTACTCCACGGCATATTTTTTGCAAGCAGTGTGTTGTTGAAGTTTTTTTTTTATTTTTAATTAAAAATGTGGCCAAGGAAATTTTGTGGAAGGAAACGCCGCGGCGTCGATCTCAGTGCCACCTTGTGCAGGCTGGGCGGCTGCTGGAGTTGTTGTTGCTCTTGTTGTTGTTGTTGCAACAAGTGTTGTTGCTGTTGCAGCTTGGTTGCATGTTTGGCTGTGTTGCTGATTTACAAGACGACAACGCTTGTACAACATGCTTTTCTGCAACGCGTTGCTACGTTGCATGCCTCCAGCCCGGCCCAGCCCAGTCGAGCCTCAGACGGACAGTTGGGGACGAAGGGACAGAGGAGGGACGGAGAGACGGAGGGACGCAGCGACAGCCCGACAGCTCTCAGCTAGCGAAATGATCGACGACTTTGCAAAGTATTACAGTCAGCGACACAATCTGCATATTAAACAAGAAATGAATTCGTTGTGGACCAGCCGAAAATCAAATACCCTACAAAAGAGCACTTTTGTTTGGAATATATTGGTGAATTCTATGAGTTTGGAATGTTTTAAGGTAATTAAATGCTATATAATCTTGTTAAAATCAAGATCCGTTTAGCAAAGTCATTTCTCAGTGTAACAAATTTTGGATGCTTCAAATATGTTCTTAAATAAATCTGAAAGTGAGTTTAATGTTTGCAAAAAAAAAAAAAAAACAAATAATTTAGATTTATGTTTATTTTTTTGCTCCATGGTTAGCTATAATTTATTACAAACTTACTTAAAATTAATCATAATCTGTTAGATAAATCTTTATTAATTTAATTTTTAAAATAAAACCATTAAAGTTTATGGTCTCTGAGGAAAGGGTATGGGAGATTAGAGCAACTCCAACCTGTTGCACAGAGTGCATGCCCACATTAGCGTAGATACATTTGTGTGCCAGTGTGTGTGTGCGAGTATCTATGTGTTGAAATTAATATGCGAGTGGCAAAGTTGCCAGACAGGGTTGCAGGTGTTTGGCCTGGTCGAGAGAGAGAACCGGAAGGTGCCGTGCCGTGGTGGCCAGGACAAGGACTTTGCTCCAACAGCTGATTGGATGAGCCGCTTTTCCCTGGCCCGCAACTAATGAAGCATTTCGATTGTGCCAATTCACGTTCGTGATATTCATTAAAGTCAGCAGTCAGCATTACGAGTGCGAATGAGAGTGCGACTTTGAGTGTGAGTGCGAATGCGAGTGTGAGTGTCAGTGTGAGTATAACCACGAGTATGAGTATTCATGTGTCCATATGTATTTGAGCGTTCGCAATCGCATTTGTGATTACGTATTCGGATTTTATATGCAGTTTCTGAACTTTTGCCACAACTTCCGTTGCGACAAACAGCAACAAATAAATGCTGCCTTTCTGGTAAATTCAAATTAAATGTTGCATATGTTTAATGTATCCACACAAACACACACACATGCGTATCTTTGTATCTATGTGCCTGTGTGTGTAAACCTTCTGTCCTCAACCCTCAGCTGCTGTTTCAGAGCACCGAAACATTGGTTTCCGCTAAAACAAAACTTATTGGATACCTACGATAATGCTACAGTTCTGAGGATTTTTAGATTAATTTGCAATATTTTCAATTCAACGAATTTGGATTATTTCTGTCCTTTTATACCATAAAGAAAGATACTCAAAAATAACTAAGATTTGTATTATTTTATACAATTATTTCTAAAAGGTTATTATTATATTTTGTATCACGACCCCAAAGGTATATTGTACTTCTTATTACATAAGTATATTATAATTTAAGAGAGTTTTATACATAAATATAAACTATATATATAAAAAATGAAAGGTGATCGAAGTAAATAATATTTTACATCTTTTATTACTCCAATATATTGTATTAACGATTACAGATCTGGTGACAATCACTTAAGCTAATGCTCGTACCCTAAAATAGACGTTGACAAGATTCTCGTTCGAATCGCCAGTGAATGACTCAGGCTGAATGGCCTATTCAGATAGACGATGACGCTGCGGCCATCGACGATCAATGCACAGATACATGGGATGTTATTGTAGATACAGCGATACAGATACAGAATCACATACAAATTCAGATTCAGATACAGATACAATGATACAATTCGAGCGACGTTTTCGACGCGTCGCTGCCATTCCCAAATACTTTTCAATAGAATGTCAACGGTAAAAATTTTTGAATAGTGTGAGGAAGAAGAAGACAAGAACAATCTTTCACTGATTTGAAGTGTATGATGTGCTATTGATCTACTTGCTAACATATGCTCTGGTTTTTATACCCTGTAACTTGATTGAAAGGTGTACCAATTACTTGACATAGATATAAAAAGAAATCCATCGCATATAAAGACGATTTACGTAAACTAATTAATTAAAATATAATAAATAATATTATTAATATTTATCAGACATTTTACCTTTTATACTGTCAGTTCTACAAACTACTTTTCGGTCCATCACTCCCGACTGCAGCACTCTGCTGTGCTCCTCTTATAAAAGTATCTTGGATGTATCTGTATCAGTATCTGTATGTGCCTTTTGTAATGTAATTGAACTAAATGCGGCGGCTGCGTGTGAGATTTTTGCTGCCTGTGGCTGCCAATTGTCGATTGCTGGCCCAACTCTCCCCTCGAACTTCTCATCCAAGGGGCAAGCCATAGAAAAACGTCAAGTGGTGCAGCTGATGAGCAAACTGTATCTGTATCTGTATCTGTATCTGTATCTGTATCTGTATCTGTATCTGTATCTGTATCTGTATCTGTATCTGTATCTGTATCTGTATCTGTATCTGTATCTGTATCTGTATCTGTATCTGTATCTGTATCTGTATCTGTATCTGTATCTGTATCTGTATCTGTATCTGTATCTGTATCTGTATCTGTATCTGTATCTGTATCTGTATCTGTATCTGTATCTGTATCTGTATCTGTATCTGTATCTGTATCTGTATCTGTATCTGTATCTGTATCTGTATCTGTATCTGTATCTGTATCTGTATCTGTATCTGTATCTGTATCTGTATCTGTATCTGTATCTGTATCTGTATCTGTATCTGTATCTGTATCTGTATCTGTATCTGTATCTGTATCTGTATCTGTATCTGTATCTGTATCTGTATCTGTATCTGTATCTGTATCTGTATCTGTATCTGTATCTGTATCTGTATCTGTATCTGTATCTGTATCTGTATCTGTATCTGTATCTGTATCTGTATCTGTATCTGTATCTTTGCTTTCAACTGATATGTAGTAGAGCGGCGCCGTCGTCTTATGACCAATGTAGCGCGACCATTGATGAAAGCTGAAAGCGACCCGGACTGTTGGTCATTGAACTGGATGACTGGCTGTCTGAGTGACTGGGTGACAGACTGAACGGACTGTGGAACGGACAGTGTGACAGTGTGTGCTTTGATTTTTCTCAAAAGTGAAAAATTTAAGTGGTTCGACAACAACTGCAATCAACAATAGGATAACGTCAGATGACTTTTCCGCTTATCTGCTGTTAATTGTTTGGGTCTTTCTTGATTCGGATTGCGCGACAAAAAGGCTAAAATTAAATGTATGCGAGTTCGGATCGGTTCGTATTGCTTTAGTTCGCTTGGGTATCGGTTCGTTAAGGTTGTGCATAGTTTGCATTTTAAATTCTCCCCTCTCCACTTAGAGTCTGTCTGTGTGTCTCCTACTATGCTCGATTCTGTTCCCAAAACCCAACAAAAAACAGAAGAAAAAACTTGGCAGCGTTGCGTTTGAAGTGTCAATTTTGAAATGTGACTCGGTTTTCAACGTATTTCCACTGTTTCAGTTTCCTTCTCTCATTCATTCCGTCTCCCCTCCTGCCAGCCTGCTAGCTGTTGGCAAATGCACAAAAATGCTTTCTTTTAGTATTTAGTTGTATAAGTATTTTAGGGCACAAAAAAACGGAAAGCGCCCATAAAATAGACAACATACATATATGTAGTAATGCTATTCCGCAGAAACAAACATTAGACTCTAAAATCGACGGGGTCTAAACCTGTGACACGCCCTGGATTGAAGTGTTTGATTTAAATTGCACTTAACCAAAGACTAAATACAATTCGGCATAGTTAATGTATTAAGCAGCAGGCACTTCACGGTGACCTGGCATACTTTTGAACCTTGAGAGTCTTCCCTAACTTTTCTATACTTCTCGTGCTTATGTATTATACATACAGACACACATTCGCCTCTGTTTGCATTGGCATATAAATTATTTAGTGTGTTCGCCACGGCCCAGTATTTTAAAATTCATTTCAAAACTTTAAGCAGAATTGATTGTAAGTCCTCCGTATACAAGCACACTCATACATATGTATCTGCGCTACACTGAGCGACAGGGCATATCAGTTTATCAGGTAGTACTATTGGAAACTTTTTCCAGTCGAATCTATCAAATATATATAAATTTAGTTTGTTGAAAGGGAATAATCGGATTTAAAGGCTAGACTTAGAATATGACCTATACGTAACATACTTTAACAGTTATTATTGTATTAAAAATTAAAATATCTATACTTTGCAGGGTACCCATATAGTCTAGCAGTCGGTGCATTGAAGCCATGGCTCCCCATCGACGAAGAAGTGACAAATAATTTCCATGTGCCTCACCTCGTGATATAAATTGCGTATGCAGACCCACTTGGTCAGTTGTTGAATACAAATCTACGAGTTTTACATAAAGAAGGGAAGGCATTACACACTGGCCCATTGGGAGGAAGGGAGATAGTGTCGGAGAACGATAGAGATGGAGATTGTGGGCTATACTACCTTTTGCTATTATGCGAGTGCGATCGCTTCATTGTTTTATGGTAAATGAGCGGAATATTTAATCGACGCTTGGGTCCAAGAGCGTTTTTTATAGTCTGCTTAGCTGATTATTTTTGTGCACAATTAAAATGCAGTTCAATGCAATTGCAGCGCCATAAAAGCCGATCAAAATGTGCACAAAGTGCATAAAGTAAACCCAAATCTAACTAAAGAATTGGGTATGCATAACTGGTGCAGTAGGGAGAGAGTTGACACTGGCAGTTGGTGGGGGAGTGGGGTGTACGGGGAGTACGGGGCTTCCATCTGCTCTTGGAATTGCTATAAATATTTGAATTAGTTTCGGTTACTTTGGAATTTGCTTCGGCTTACGATTGAGGTCTCTAATGAAAGAAAGTTGAGTTGCTTTGAGTCGAGTTGAGTGGAGTGGAGTGGAGCGGAGTTGATGGGCAATAGAAATGTTGTGCTAATTGTTAAATTGATGAAGTTCGTTTACGGCAATTGTCGAGCGACGATCTGTCAATAGAAGTTGTATGAGTTTAATGATGCATGATGCTAACCGTTTAAATGCCAGATTTATGTGATTTATGCCAGAGCAAACTTTCCAAATTTGTTGAGATACAAATGTATCTTGTTTATGACACTTGGCTAACTTAATTATGTGTAACTCGTATTAACTTTGACTGAGGGCAGCAAAATGTGAGCACTTGTGGGATTTCACTTTCACAATGCCCGGCATAACGCATAACTCACTGGCACAGATACACGAGCACAAGAAGCAGATACTGCGAGTACTCGAATACTGCTCTGAGAGGAGCATTCGCAGAGGGGCATGGGGCGGGGGGCGTGGGGCGGAGCCAATGCTCGACTTTCAGGCGTCACATTAGCAATCGAGTGTTGTCATAATAAGCATAGGCAGCACAGGCAGAAACAAAAGCAACAATCGACAGTTATAGATACAGACAAAAGCGTCGGTATCTGCAGCTGTCAACCAGCCAATCGCTGGCAGCGTCTGCGGTTCATTGGCTTCTGCTTTGGGCCAACTTGTCTCAAGCCATTCAATAATATTAACAACAAACACAACAGCCAAGCCACCACAGTAACCCAGGGTAACCAGAGTATCTACAAGATACTCGCACAATAGAATACTCCAATCCCATGATGACTATTAATCATGTCTGCTTTTCCTTCTGCCTTCTGTGACGCTGTAAACCTTGCCTCGCCTCGGGCGTGAAAGTCATAATAATCCACTCACATGGCCACAGTATTTTAAAGCTCACTGTAAACTCCTTCCTTCCATCGCAACAATTAATATTCGACAACTCGCAGAGGCTGCAGCACGTGCGGCGTTCTCGGTGAGGCAATAAATTAGTAAAATTGGAAAATATGCCCAAATATCTCTATAAATTGTGCTCTACGTCAATTTGGAATGTATACAACATGCCATAGGAGACTTGATTAGTTGTTGACTAATAAAATGAAACTTCATAATTGCAACATGTTCTTTCAATATTTATTAACAGAAATAGCAAAAATATAAAAGCCGCAGATTTCTAAAGAATATAAAATATATTTCCCAAGGTGAGTTTAATAAATTCTAATTTTTTATTCACTAATATTTTCAATAAAATATAAATATAAATAAATATAAATGAGAATTATTACAAATTTTGGAGTATAATATTTATTATTTTTATTTGATTCGAACTGTGCGCTGTTTTGAAACAATATTACATCGTGTATGTAATGAAACCATTCTGGAGTTTGATGAAGCGCAGGCAAAGGCCCAGATCTATATAACATCAGTGTCAGGTACGAAAACATCTGTTCGTTTATAGGCGGTGTTTTCGTACTTGATACTGATGCTATATAGATCTGCGCTTCTACCAGCGCTTCACCATACTTCACAATAGTTTCAGCTCGAACGTTGGCAATAGCGGAACGGATCCAAAGGAGCTGGATTTCCCAGCCAAGGAAACCATTCTGGATCTATAAAGATCTGCGGCTTAACCTCCGCTTCATCATATTTCCAGAATGGTTCCCCTGACTCGGAAATCTGGAAATCTCCTCAATATTGTATGACCGAATGTTGACGGACGAGATCAGCATACCAAGGATATGGAGCCTCTGGCAGTGGAAGGCTCTCCGATCCCGTCTCTGGTGTGCACCCCGTTTCGATCTGATCCGCACGAACCTGGCTGCATCTTTCAAAACGCTTCGCTCCCGCTTCAGCCGCAACCTGAGATGTGGCATTCAGTTCAAATGGGATCAGATTTTGGTCGAATTAGACGGCTAAACTGCTGGGGCGTTAACTGCACCGATATTAGCGTGCAGAAACGCCATTGTTGCCATTGCTCAACCTGTGAAAAATTTTTATTTAAAGTATTAGTGAATAAAAAATCACAATTAAACTTACCTTGGAAAATATATTTTATATTCTTTAATTAATTTGATGTTGCTCGGTTGAGCTCAGGAACTGAACTGAACTGAAAGGAATGTCATAGATATCCTAATTTATGTCGACATTCACAAATTTGGATCATTATTTTTTGAGAAAAATTGGAACAGCTGGAGTCAGGACTAACTAAAGCTTTGCTTTGACAGTCAAACTCATTTGAAGATATCAAATATAGTTTTTTCCTCTTCTCTGTGAAATATTTTTATTGAAAATACTAGTGAATAAAAAATTACAAATTATTGAACTCACCTTGGAAGCTATTTTATATTCATCTTCAATTAATTGGATGTTGCTTGGTTGAGCTCAGGAACTAAACTGAACTAAGCTTTAACTGTACAATCTAATGATGCGAATTGGGGAATGACTGCAATCGCATAGCTATCCTGATTTAGTATTTATTCAAATAGTTTTTTTTTAATATAAATTCTTCCTCTTCTCTGTGAAATATTTTTGTTGAAAATATAAGAAAACAAAAAATTACAATTAAACTCACCTTGGAAAATATATTTTATATTCATCTTCAATTAATTGGATGTTGCTCGGTTGAGCTCAGGAACTAAACTGAACTAAACTTTAACTGTACAATATAATGATGTGAATTGGGGAACGACAGCAATCTCATAGCTATCCTGATTTAGTATTTACTATCAGCTGTATGCCAAATTGTTGATACTTACCATATTTGGATACATTTCTAAGGGTTACCCATAAATGTTAATTTGATTGCTTACGCTTAAGAAAATTTTTCAATATATTCAGTTACTTATATATTATAGATTAAATGTTTGAAAATCCAAATTTTAAAGTTAGTGCAAACAACAAACGTAATGGAGATTATTCCAAAAAAATATTTTATTAAATAAATTTTATATTTATTTACCTATTTAGGTATAATTTACAACTTATAATAATATACTTGTAAGCTATTTTTATGCCAAATTACAAATACAAAAATTTGGACGGGGCAAATCAGTCGGATAGGGCAGATCAGTCGGACGGGCCCGACTGTAGAATACCCTGTGACCTTTATTTTATATTCATTTTTATAAAACAG